>JZKD02S2084044.1:411022-427616 GCA_000966675.3 Picea glauca | reverse complement strand
GGGGGGGGGGGAACCTAAAAGAAAGAGGATTTAGGGTTTGAGACTGGATAAAAGAAAAAGAGAGGGGGAAAGAAGGGGACTTTTGCAGCTATTGGTATTGTTATGCTGCCATACTAGAGACTGGACTGATTTCTTGTAGGAGTTGGGGATTCTCAGCTGAATTGAGAGGTAGCTCTGCCTTGGAGGCGAGCTGAGAAGCTAGGCTATTGTATGGGTTGTGTGTGGCCCCTTTGCGGCTCGAGGGGATGAGGGGGAAGGAGAGTACCCCTAGCATTTGGCAGGGAGGTACCGGTGAGTTCTTTGCGGTCGGAAAGAAGGAGCAGGAGCGACAGGAGCACAGGTCCATTGCGGCAAGCAACAAGGCAACGATATGTTCATGTTTTCAGTAGAGTAGAATGCTTAGTTATTTTCTCCTGAGATTGATTGTTCTGTAGTGAATGTCATTCCTCGTTCCTTAAGCCCTGCAAAAGAAAAAAAAACCGGGGGTATGTTCTGTAGATCAGCGCTAGTAATCAGCTCTGGAAATCTCCTTCGAAGCTGTCCCGATCAACTGCATTGGTTATTTCGTTTTTTATTTATATTGGACGTATTTCTTCTCGGTGGTTTTCTTGTATTACCTTGGGCGTATTTTTTTTACCCACAGGGAGCGTTCTTCTGCCGTAGGGTTTTACTCTTGATACACTGGTGTTTATATTTATATTGGGCCTTTTTTTTTATCCCAGTGGGTTTTCTCGTATTACATTGGGCGTATTTTTACACACCGGGAGCGTCCTTCTGCCGTAGGGTTTTTCTATTGATACACTGGTGTTTATATTTATAGTGGGAAAATACTCCGTGGGTTTCTTTTTATTGCTTGATGGGCGTCCTCCATATCGTGGACCGTGATTTATTGTTTGCTGGGCGTCCCCCATTNGGTAGTTAGTTTGATGGGAAGGAAGCAGTGGACTTATTGTAATCTTATTGATTTTTATAATGAGTTTTTGGTTATTAATATTTGCCTAATTACAATGGTAATACTTGGTTAAAATGCAATAATAATATGTGTTCTAAATTGCAATGTTAATAATTGTTAATTAAATGCTTGTGATGATGTTTAATTCGCAAGGTTATTATTTGTTTAAATTGAAGTGTTCGCGATAATATTGGTTTTTAAATTGAAATGTTAATGATGATGGTTGAATCGCCTTGGTAATATTGGTTTAATTGCAATGCGCTTGTGTTTATTGCTTGCCCTTGATCTAGCGCAAAATGACCTTATGACTAATTAATGGGTGTTGATTTTTGGCTTTTACCTTATGATAAGGTCTTCGTCGGTTAATGATAATTAATGAAGCAATTGATCTTGATTGGTGTCTTCGGGTCTCAGTAGGGGTTGGTCGATATTTACGTCCTCCTGGCTTGCGTCTCCCGTAGAGGTCATGATTGTCCCTGATTTTGTAGTACTTGGTGGTATTGTATTGCGTAGTCTGTTTGTGTCGGGTAGGATATAGACACCTCTTGTAGCTTAGTATTTATGTCTGTGTGTAAATCCGGTGGAAGGAATCCAGTGCCGTATCAAGAGTCTCGGGCTGTTTAAAGGCACAGTTCCACTCTTACGACACACTCTGAGCCGTATCAGTAGTCTCGGGATGTTTAAAGGCACAGTTTCCACTACTGCGACTCCCTAAAAGATTTATTAGTTTCTGCCTGAGCAGTCGGCCAGGAGTCTGTCTAATCTTCTTTCCAGAAGACATAAGACTAAAAGCCCTGCTTTTTTGTGCAGAAATAGTAAACTCTACTATTGGATTCTTCCATTCTGTGATGGTACTGTACTTAACACCTGGTGTCATTTTCTGCTTACAACTGCTAGTTGCACGCCTTATGTCCAGAGGCGTTTATTTCTTGTTTTCACTGTGATTTTCGGGTCGTGTTGATTGTGTTCGTCTTACTTGCGTCTTGTTGGTTCGAGTGGTGACGTAGAGTCAAGGGGGTTGTTTCTTCTACACGTGCGCACACACTTTAAACAAACAAAAAAAAAATTGCACCTGTTTTCAGAGTTGTTGTCATAACCTGGAGGGTTGTTACATCGACGAATAGATCATCCAGACAAAGTGCTCTGAATAAAGCTACATGATTTATTTTTTTAGATGGGTTGCGCATAAATTCTCCAGAGAATATAGGGAACCGATCACATAAACAAAATATATTTGGTATATTTATTTTGTTTTTGTATTTTGTTGTGTATTTATGTTTATGTTTTATATGTTTTTCTTTTATACATTTTTTATTTATTTATTTTTTGTTAAATGCTGTAATTAGTTTCAAATGTGAATTTGTGTAGAGTATTAGTTTAATGTGGGAGGAAATAATGAAAAAGAGAGCAATTATCATCGATAGTCCAATGTTGGTGAAGAAGGTGAAGGTGGATCTAGGGGTCGTTATCAAGAAACATGATATTACACACCTAGGTCCACCTATCCCTCATATGTTGATGATGATCTTCCTTGGGAAGGGTATGTTGAAGCAATAACCCTTGAATGATGCTCGGGTATTAAAAGCATGATGAAAAATTATTTGAGGTGCTTGGATCTCCCTCAAGAGAGAAAACAAAGCTTGGAGATTGTTTTGCATTATTTGCAGAACTTTATGGATGCATATCAAAAGATGGGGCCAATGAATAACAACTTCATAGATTTGATCAGTAGACAAAATTCAGAGGTGATCGGACCTGATAAATGGGAAGTAGTAAAAAGTGGATTTTCAAAAGAGCAGGCAATTTCTATGTTCAATTTCAAGGAGGGTCCAAAGGGAAAGATGTTGAAGTTGCATCATTTTAGGCACCCAAACATTGTAGGACATATTTATAATATATTTTTGGTAGAATATGGAAAGTTTCCACAAAATGATGAGGTTCCACATTACTCTTCTAGAATTTTTTTATCCATAGTTTTTCATGGTAATGCACCCTGATTATACCAGCCTTCCATCCAAATATTATAGGGATGGTAAATGATGAACATATGATCAGAAAGGGGAATATCAAAATGAAACATTGCAGAGGCCTCCGGGAACTTTGGTATCTCTCCCAACATGGGCATTTTCTTCACATTCATAGATGTGAGATTTATCAGATGTTAGAAAGGAGGCGAACAATGAAATTAGATAAAATTTAGAATCATTTTTGTATGGTGTTGATGTTGGTTTGAATTGTCAAAGAACTCAATCCAATTCTCTGACCAATTTTGTTTAGGAAACATATGAGGAGATAGATTCCATGTCCATATAAGATATACGAGAGTATGCACAATTTTGTTGCAATGGTTGGAAGAAGTTAATTCTGAATGACAAACCAGACACGGGATCGGTATGTGTTACAGTTAGTAATTTTTTTATGTATTCCAAGATAGTTTTATTTTAATTAGATCTAGATACATATCATTGTACCTTTAGAAATAATTGATTTGTTATCTTCATTAATCACAGTTTGGTCAAATGTTAAATGAATCTCCCTTAAATAGGGGACTTGATTCATCGAGTTTAAATTTGGATGTGATGAATCAGGTACATTTTTAAAAATATCCATATATGACCACTTCAGTTGTCTAATTTACATACCTTGTTGAAGAATCAATAGAAGAAATTTATCCTTTTCAATTAATTTGAACATGTTAAAGTCTATAAATTTTAGTTATGTTGTTCACAGATTCCCTTTCCATCTCCCACTACTTGGGCATGATTTTCACAATTCTCATTGGGAGAGTTGGAAGAGGGTGGGAGTTCACATGTATAATTTCATGTTGAAAAAAAATTTAGTTATATGAAAATCACAATGTCATTTAAATTATTAATTTAAAAGAAAAGATTCTTACAATATATAATTTATCAAATCTCATGGTCTAGTGGGTAAGACCGTGTCTCAACCCACTATGAGAATGCCATCCTCTTTTTCTCTGTAGATATGTACAAATTTCAAATTTTTTATAGGGAAGTATGAAGAAGAGAGTTTTTGAGACTGTTCTTAAAGAGGACGTTGAAAAGAGAATGCCACATACAAGGCCTGAGGAGGATGCATCCATACCTGAGAAGGATATGTCCATTCATGATGATGTGTAAATGTATGTACATTTCACATTTATGCTAAGATTTTAATATATAAATGTGTTCAAGCTTATATGTTTTGAACATGCTTATTTATTTTTAGACTTTTTTCAATTTTTTTATTTACGTTACCGATTGCACATGCTGCATAACTTCTCTTCTAATTTTTTCCATTTTGAACGATGCTTGTACAAAATATAATTTTTTGAGTACCCTTCCTTTACATGAATGGTTTATAATATGTACTTAGGATTTAGATAAAAATATATTTACTAGATAAGGTTAGTATTTTTGTTTTCACATGAATCTACAATTGTTCGATGCTTTAGTTTAATATGTGCTTTAGTTATCATTTAGTTAAAAAATATAAACATGATAGATACCCATTCCTCCACGTGAATTGTTTATCTAATATATAGCTTCGAATTCTAGACACAAATACATGTACTATCATGTATTTTCCTCACTATTGTTGATTGCACAACAACTTACATCTTTTTGAGGCTTTACTATGTAGCTGAAATATGTACTTGTAGAAAGATTGAAGTTTTTTTTTATCAAATTTTTAATCAAGACTTTTCTATTCATATAAGGGTTACTCAACCAATGTCTATATAACATTTCAAATGTTCGATCAATCATTTTGAGATATAGAACTCTGATATAAGTTTATTCTCTTCTAAAGTGGTATATCTTCGAGGAAAGAATGGGGAAGGTTGAACCTCCCCTTATTTCATTGGGAATTGTCAAAATCTTCAGTAGCTACTTACTGATACGACCGCACTACTCCGAGCGCGATCACTCTCATAGGATCTTCTCCCTTCAATTGGCCCGAAGAACTCCAAAGGTTATTCTAATTCCCTGTCGGAAACGTCCTTTACCCACAACAACTTTCAAGTGACTTCCCTTCTATATCGGGAAGTCGGACTTCACAATTTTGTGAATCCTGTGGTCGCGTGTTCCTTACTTAACGATTCCCCGAAACCCGATGTGAGTCAGCACTGAATTTTCCTCTACAGTTAGGATTCTCCCTATCAGGAAATCGCTACCCACGATGTCAACAAACTGAAACTCCAATCTTCGAATCCCGATACGCCAATTCTCCGATGCACGTGTAGATTTGACTCCTCCACCTTCTATCCATCTATCAGGATTTCAGAACTCGCGGGTTCGCGAGTCCTGATGTCGATGGACTCGGGATTTACCTTTTCCCGATCCCTGATACGGTGCCACCTATGATCCACTAGTTCTTTTGGTACCACACTACCACGTCACCATTGGAATATTGCAAATCGCAGATCCAACATGCAAGCGTTCTCTGTCGTCGAGAACCCCAAATATCTGATCCCTGACTCCTCGGGATCTCCTGACACACATCCTTCAAGATCGACAGTTCTGAGCCTATCGGGAAATCTCTCCTCGGAATATCGCCACTCCCGTTGCACCAAATTAGTGCTCCAACTCGCGATATGCCGATATGCGATGTCAAGTGTGATCTGACGGTCCCTGAGACTCCAGATCGACGGCTCTATTTCCTCCTGAGCTTCCAACCTTTACCACCCTGCGCACAAACCTGCAACTTCCCTGCAAGCTTCCCAAGAATGACTTGTCTATACCGTTCCTCGACGGACTCGAAGACCTATCCCTCCTGAGCTTCCTTACGGCTCTTGGTCCTTTGAAAGAATTCTTTGCACGCACTCCTTGCGGCAAGTCTTCGATAACATCCAAGTGTTGAAGCTTTGACTCTGCGCACCTCTACAGTAGCAATCTCAATTCCTTTTACTCAGAATCACAACTCCGAGTCTTCGTCTAGCTTGTGCACACCTTGCACGGCCCCGGTGCCAAATCTGCACTTCCAAGATAAATGAGGACAATATCTTTCTCTAACTGAACCCTGTAGTCACGCACTCCTTGCGGACAAATTCAAATGAACTCCTTGCAGGAATCTTCTGGCTCACTTAGAGAAACAATTGAAACTCATTCACTCATCTACTCAGACTTCAATTCATTCATGAAACCGAATACACATCATATAAAAGCAAATGTATGACAGGAAGCAAATATTCATAAGAATAATATCAACACACAGAGAATAGATACAAAACCATGGAATTGAATCAAAGCTTTCTTCTATTAATTCAATCTCTGTACATGGGTGTTCTTCATACAATTCTCTACTCTGCTCTTCTCTTCTTGCTCCTTAATGAATAATACAATGTACAAAAGGAGGGTGTCTATATCTCGTTTCCCTCTTGGACTCTAAACTGTCAATTCTACAATTAAAACCTACCTACCGGCATTAACTAAAATAAATGTCATCTATCTACCTAAGGACGAGAGCTTATCCGCTCAAGGTCCATTACAATACAAGTGCATCATCTCTTAAATGAACCATTTAAGATCACGCAACAATTCAAAGTATTTCAAAATGTGTGTTGGCTTATCCAACTGTCTTCCGCTCCACGTTGGCTCGCTTGATTGGCGATGCTCCTGCATCACTTACCAATCATGAACTATCTTTTCTAGATTTAAAAATATGCTAGATACATTATCTTATTTAAGTTTAGATCATGAGAGTGAACTAACTATTATATATTTTAAAATATCCTTACATGATCTTATTTATGTTTAAACTTTAGATCATGATGCAAGAAATTTTGAAATTGAGCATTTGATTATTTAAGAACAAACATTATCCCACATAAAAAGGAGGGAAGATTCTAAATTTTCTTCGATTTCATTCCTTTCCTTCTTTTCCAAGAATGACGTAATATGGAGATTTGTATTTTCTACATAGAACAAAGTGAATTCCTTATTGGGGTTTGGATGAAATAAAATAAAAGATATTATTTTCTCACCCAAACCTACTTGATAAGTCTCATACATCAACCATTACATTCACTACAAAGTAATCTAGGCATCACATCAAACCATTCAAAAACCATGTCACACCCTTCAACGACCATACAAAACACAAGAAACGTATTATGTTGCATTCTTCAATGATGCATGAAGGATATTCTACTCTTAAAATTTTCTTCACAGTAGGAAAAAAAAATTTCCAATTTTATTGAATGATTTCTAGGATTCCCTTCTGTTGAATGATTTCTAGGATTAACCTACAAGAATCAAACTTGGCTTTCAATAATCTAAGGAATATAAAATATGTGTTACTAACTTGATTAAGCTCTATGCTTATATACAACCATCTATCACTAATGGAAAAAAGAGTAATTGAATATTAAACGACAAAAGGTTTTGATGTCATGAAACCTTTTTTAAGATAGGACAACAAGTGTGATACTCACTAGAGTCAATGGATATCAAGAATTTTTAAAGGCTTCCATTTAAATTATAAATACTAAAATAATGGAAAGAAAATATTTTTAATAATTAATATAATTAATTTTGTTTACTATGAATACCCATTAGTGTATATTTGATGCATAATTCCTATAATTACTAAACTTTGGAATAAGAAATATAATTTTAATTGAGCTTGAAAACTTGACACTTATCATCTAAATGCTAATGTCCAATAATGGCAACTAGTTTCATCGTTACATGATAATGTTTATAGAATCCTAACATTACAATAAAACATCCTAAATTTATCATTGGATTGCAACATGTTCTTAGTCCAATTAATGTGTAGTGTTAATTGTTAATATACTACTATATTTATTAACAATGTTATTAATTTGACGTATTTATGGAAATATGTTTGATGTTATTAATACTAGTTTTAACATAATTTTAATGTTAAATATATATTAATACTACTATTAGTTAATGTATTAATTGACCTTATAACCTAGATTAGGATTGATAAATCCACTTAATGCATATGTCTAGAAGGAGAATCTCTTGTATGCAACTAGTTTCTTAAACCATTTTTTGTTAAAAGATAAGAGTTTTATATCTCTCTATATTTCTACTAGTGGAAATATATGTGTTGTCTATGTTGTATCCGAATGTGATTAATTTGGAAAATAAGCACTACTTTCCATGAATTGATGTTAATTTATGTTTGTTTAATTCTACCACATTTTAATCATTGAACACTACATAGAGAACAACTTGTAGCAGAGGTTTTTAGTGTTACAAGATTTTGGAATTAAAAAAAAAAAAAAACCACTATTCTAAGTGGAGGTTTTAGCAGATGTTTTAAGAAATGTTCTATATAACTAAAAAATTTGGGTGGGTGGATTTTTTGGTGGAGTTTTTTTGGTTAGTGTTTTTATTGGTAAAAAACACACTGATGCATTTTAATTCACACATAGCGGTGTATTTTTAAGAAACATGCATTGTTGTGCTTTTAAGTAACGTGCATCGATGCACACACACAACCACAATGCACTGATGCTCTTAAAATTATTACTTGGTAATATTTTATTTTATGTTCTATGAAACACCAATTATTTATTGTTACTATACACAGATGTGTGTGTGGTTTCTTATGTTACAGTGTTTCTCATATAAATATTACACCTCGGTAGTCTGATAAACAATTAGATCAGTACCTGTACTACTATGTGTATGGAAGGATAATGAAATTTCCATAAATTGATGTGAGATATTGGCACCATTTTTTTTTACTAATAATCGATGCGTATATGATAATTAAATCATCGATGCACATATTATATATAAAACATTGATGATTATACTTTATATAAAGAAGCATTGTGTATATTACGTATAGATTAGTGGAGCATATTTCATATGTAAAACATCGATGTGATTTATCATAAGTTATGTCGCTTAAAGTAATAAATATTCTCAAGCATGCATTATTATCGCTTAAAGTAACATTATTTTTTCACAATTGTTAGCATCAATGCTTCAATTTAATTAATGGGCACGGATGCATATTGATAAGAAAAACATCAATGTCTATTTTATGTCATGTGTCGTTTATTGAGTTCAATAGAATATAGTTCAAGCTATGTTTTATGCCTAATGAGAAATTTTCATCACTTAACCTTGGTCCGAGTCTTCATACTGATACCTACTTCTCTAAAAACCCTAATGGTCCTAATATTCCCACTAAGAGGTAAAGGATACACTTGGAAGGTCATGCATGTGGGTTCAAGGTGTTCTTCATTGTTGAATATTTTATGTGACTTGAAGGTGTTGTTTGTGGCCCTCGATGCATGGGTTGAAGGTGGTGTTCATGGTTCAAGAATTCATGTGAGTTGAAGGTGTTATCTGTGGCCCTATATGCATTCAAGGTGTTTTTTATGGCCTTGTATTATTATTGCAGCTATTAGTGCCACTATGAGGTTTTTAACTATTGGTACGTGTCCCAATGTCTTGGAAATGATATGCATGTGTTGTTCATTACATTGGGTAGGGTGCGACGACCATGACCCCCTTGTCTTTAGTTCGAAGGTGATGTTATGTACGTGTTATATTATTTTTAGGATTGGTACCATGTATCATATACTAATATGGGAGAAACGGGGGGTTATGGGTGGACCCCTCAAAATAAATTTTGGGTGTGTTTTTGCATCTATTTTTTGTCGTTTTTCTCACAAGATTTTAACTTTTGGTGGTTCTTTGGCACATTGTATTTAATCACATGTTTCTCTAATTCATATGGGCTCACAAGAGGTCAGTTCACATTATTTTTGTGATTTTTTGGGTGGTAGTTTACATCCATTTTTGGTGGTTTTTTGGCACACAATGTTCTCTTTTGGTACTGTTATGCACATGGTATTTCATCCCATGGTTTTCGAATTCATAGGTGGTAATAGAGAGTCACAGGAGGGGATCTCTTCACATTACTTTTGTGTTGGTAAGAACAGTTATGCATTCCTAATAACCCTTTCACCTTCAAGAGGACGTGCATGTTTTAGAGTGCATGCACCTTCCCTATATTTCATTTTTTTTTTTGAGAAGGAATGAAAAATCTAACATGCATGGTTCCTAAATTGGTTTCCTCAAATTTAGGTTTGGGATGACAAACCTATTCACTTGGTTTGCAAATACATGAAAATGCCAATTTTTATGAATACCTCTCTATATTTGTAACATCCCGCTCTTTCACACACTGAGAAAAATTATTCTTTGAGGACACTTGCTTGAAAATCATCCAGATTATTATACTATTGGACATTTGATTATGATTATGAAGTGTTATGGATTGATGACATGTTATTTTGTCGTATTGACATAGACAGGTGCTACTGACTTGGTTTTCTGGAGTGTGCAGGATTTTAGACCTCAAGGATGCAGAGGCATCGATGGAACCCCTTGGACTCCACATCAATTCTGGGAGTGGACTATTGGGGTTTGATTGTTGTATATATGATATTTGTGCATCTTATTAGATGATATGATTATGGATATATTTCTAACATGATTCATTGATGATGCAGGATGACAATAGCTTGTTGAACAGACTCACATGTGGAGTAGAGGGGTCATGCACGACTACCAGAGATGTTGAGGGAGAGGTGTGGAAAACAGACATGCCCCAACCTACTAGAACTCTCATCATGGCTCGAGCTGTAGGTTAACAATTACGTAGTTCAAGAGGACCCACAATGCCATGAGGGAAGACTACGATAGTCGCTCATGATGATTCTAAGGGGAGCCTAATAACGCATGGGCCTTGTTCCTTAGAGGCCCTTAGTATCCCACAATATCACCTGGCGGAGTATTGATTCCAGGGGTTTTGATGTCTACCAAGTCAGTCAAGAGGCTAGTGGCACCTTTGGAGCACGTAGTGCATCCTTAAGGGCACGTCGTGCAAGAAAAATGGAAGGAGGTGAGTGGCACCCTTGGAGCACATAGTGCATCCTGAAGGGAATGTCACGCAAGGGAAACACAATGGGGAGAGTGGCACCCTTGGAGCACCTAGTGCATCCTGAAGGGCACGTCATGTTGTTAATTAATAAACGAATGAACCTTGATGGCCATAGAACGAATAATGTGATGAGAAACATTTAAAGTAATTTCCCTAATAAAATGTTGCCCAGCCCAGGAAAATAAAGTCTAGGTCTAAGTGATACTTGTGATAAAAAATATCTATTTATATAAAAATAAAAATAAAAATAAATAAATAATAATGATAATCATCATTAATCATGTGACGAGAAGGGGGAAAGTAATTCAATTAATTTATAAAAATCTTTTGGGGGATCAAATTTAAAAGGGGGAAACGAGGAAAATAATTGTTTTATCACATATGCTAATTAAAAATTTATTATTTAAAAAGGAAAAGGGGAAAAGGTTAATTTTCTACACTTGCCAATTTGAGGTTTAAATAAAAAGGGAAAGAGGGAAATCTAAAAGAATTAGGAAACTAGGAAAAAGCAGGAAACATAAAAAGAAAGGGGAAACACAAGGAAAAAGAAGAAAGAATAACTTAGTAAGGTATCTAGCATTTAAGAACTTTCTAAATTAAACTCAACTAGTAAATTAGTATGGGGGTAAGTCATTAAAATGTGTAAGGGAATATGGGGACACATAGGAGCGATTCTAGGAATGCTTTTATGTGGGTGAGGGAAATAGGAGTAACTAATTAATTAATGAAATTCATTTATGGTGCAATGAAGGGGACGGGTGACACATGTACAGGGAGGATTTTTATGAATTAAATTATTGAACAATAAATTAAATTGGATTTTGGGAAAGTAAATGACTTAGAAAATCTATATAAAGGAGGGAGGAGGAGGATGATGGATCGCTTATGTTATGCGTAACGTTACGCTACAGAATTTTAGACTTGCATGACTTAGCTTGTGGGAGTTGGGATACTCGGCTTGGTGAGGAGTGGTAGCTCAGCCTTTCCAGGTGAGCTAGGAGCTAGTTGATTCTCTGGTTTTGTGTGCATGCACCCTTTGCAGATTAGGGGGATAATGTGGAAGAAGAGTACCCCTAGCATTGGATAGGAGGTACCGGTGAAGTCTCATCAGTCGGAAAGTGAGAGCAACACAGAGCGTGTGGGACAACGACTCAGAGGAAGGGACTTGGGCGATGATACACTTCCTTTATTTCTTCATGGTAGATTATTATTATAAATTACGCTTTTATTTCTTTACTTTTAATGGGTAATGAAAATGTGGACTTATCATTTCAAACAAGAACATAATTTTCCCCGTAATCCTCAATCTCACTGCTTGACATGATTCCCTTGACTTTCGAACCCTGCATGTTGAGACTGTCCTTTGGTTGTTGATTGTTGTGAAGATTTGTGCTTTATGTCCTCATCCATAGCTCTTTAGTCCACACCTGTGCATTCAACGAGGAGTGGAATCGACGATAGTCACTTTAGTGCACAGAGACCTATAGATTCTAATTCCCTACTTTTCTGTGCATGGATGATGACAGAATGATGTGTTTACCCCTTCTTATCTCTTCATTGATATCTACCTTACCTCAGTCCCTACATGTTGTATCACCTCTACATCTTCATCGTTCTAGACATCTAAGGACTCTGTTTGGTATTCTCTGCATTTCTATATATTGTTGGATGAATTTAACTCTGTGTTTTTGCTGGATAAATCAACTATGTATTTTTACATATTGCTGGAAACCTAAATCTACATTGTGATCCCTCCCTGTAAATTAACTTCATTTTGTTTTATTGATAGCATTATTCTCTGCAGTTTTACCTCTACACTATAATATTTGAAGACGATTGAGACTGCATTTGTCCTTGGATGATGACCCTTACATTTGTTTGGACTGCGATTTTTTTTTTCTATGCATGTTAATCTGTTTGAGGGCAATTTGTTTCTGGGCATATTCCTACATCTGGCTTGTGTTTTCGTCTGCATTATATTTTTATCCTGACAACGACTATTTCTCCATTCTTGATCAATCATTATTTCTTTAAAATTCAGCAATTTATTCGACCGGACCTTGTGAACTTGATGATAACTCAAAGATTTAATGGATGACAAATACACCTACATTTCCAACCTTCCAACCACGACTTTTTCCTGTGTGTTATTACATTGATGGTAAATGTTTTTTTTACCATGCACTTTTAATTTGGCCAAATGTAGCTCACTTGCACCCATTCTTTGCCTGACAACGTTTCAGACCTCCCAGGCCACACACGACCCTGCCAGCGACTCCACTATTGTTACTTCGGCATTTTTTTGTAATGAAACTATTGGGAGGAGCTGTAATTACTTGGATAGCTATGGTATGTACTAATTAATAACTATTGTATAGAGAAATGGTATAGCCATGTTGTAATTCTGGGAATGCATTTAATAATCGATTCCACACATCGCCTTCATTATCGAGCTATCATTTAAAAAATGTTAGGTTCATGAACATATGAAAGAATATCGAATTAAGATTCAAAATTTTATTGAATATAATATAGATTTAGGAAAAGTTTTAGATATAATATAATTTAAGGAAAAGTTTGCTTATTTTGAAAAAGTTAAGGATTTATATTTATTTCAATTATGATCGAGAGCTAGGGCTCGGATGGGCCCGTGGGAGTAAAGAGTTTAATGGGTATATAAATCCTTCCTACGGTCCATTTTCTCTCGGAAGGTGAAGTGGTTGTGCCAACATGGCAATTGGTCGGTTGAAAAAATAAAATGAGTAGGAAACACATACCACACATCACCTCCTTCCCAGTCCTCTCATGCACAACGTCCTTTCACACATCCACATATTTCACACAACCTTTTTTATACCCAACCCCTTTTTCCAATTTAGAATTTTATTATAGCGATTGTAAATTCTTGTATTTTGGTTGCGCCTGGATGAATGTAGACGACAATTTTGGATTTAATAGATAGCCTATTTGCCCAATTTTAACTTAGCTTTTATCCCTTTCTTTCTGTGAATTTCCCTTAATAGATAACAATCATTTTTACCCCAACGTTGTCATATTTATCTCCGAGTTGGAAGGACATTGATATAAAAGTTGTAGTTTTTGAAAATGTGGTTGTTGCGTTGACATTGTAAATGGTTGGGGTAATTTAATGCATTGGTGACTACGTAAGTGATTTTAATCGACAACGATTTCATTGGATGACTGTTCATTATTGTATTCGAGGCGTGGTATGATGGTATGACACCATTTCCCCTTTTTTTGGAAAACCTTATCATCTATTCCACATACAACATTAATATCTTCATTAATTATGGCAACCTTGTGTTTATTTTACACACTAGTTTTTATGCTAGCCTTATCATGCTTAAGAAATGACGTTTATTTTTCACAACAAATTTATTTAGCATTTTAATAGAGAACTTCTTCCTTTAACAACCTTTGTTTAGTACAACCTTTAATTTGAATAGACAACCTTTAATTTAATTTAGACCAAATTTGTCATTTATTCTTAATATGGATTAAACAAGACTTGTCATTTAGATTGTAATTATAGTTTATAGTTTTAGTATTGATTAAATTAGATTGGTCAATTATTAACTAGCTGTAATTTAGACTTGTTGATTTAGATCTATAATTAAAGTTAATTTTATTTGCAATTGTGGTCTAATTTGGTAAATTAGACTCGCTAAATTAGATTTGTATATCATGTTAAGTTAGGTTTGTAAACCAATGACCAATTGTAATTTAGACTGGTTAAATTAGATCGTAAACATTGACCAATTTAGATTTTATAAAAGAGTTGGGTTGTTGACGAAGTCGTGTGTTGGCTTGTATTTTTCCTTGTTGTCGTCCTCTTGCATCTCGTCGACCTGTTGTTGGGGTATGGGTGTGGTCTTTTTATCAGTATTCGACTCCTAGCGCATCAAAATTATCTAGAGTCCTTGGTCCAGATAGGATGTGTTGTGCCCAGGTTTTGAAATATTATAATTCCATGGTGTAGCCCTGATTCTCATCGTTTTCATGCATTTTTTGGATTGAAAATCCAATTTCATATGCTCAACATATATCAGTTCACGTTCAAACACCCAATGAGTGCTTCTTCACTTGAAATGGCCAAAGCCAATTTTCTTAGAATATCTCAGAACCTTGTACATTTTATTGGATTATTTTGTGGAATACATGATTTGTATTTATAATTGTACCCCTCTACTCTTAGAAATTTTCTCACATCCATATTCTATTTCATAATATATTTCATCTCCTCTCTTATATTTTTCATACTCATAATTTATTTTATTCTCCCACATGTCAACTCATTAGTTTCATGACTTAGTTTATTTTCTAATCACCCCACCACCCTTAACCTCTTAGAGAACTCATCTCTTTAGTGGGAAGGTGAACTCACATTCCCTACCCCATCACATCCTTGATCATCGACAACCCTCTTCACTTCACTCCCTTACCCAAACTCATGGACTCTGTCACTCCCTCACCCACTCTCTTCCCTCGCCCACCAACCCATGAACCCTATCCCTACATTTCTTCCCCACCCCCTACATCACCCTACTGCACCCTTATCCATATTCCACCTACATTTCCCACCCCCTAACTCTGATACCCCCAAATTTCCACCTTCACATCTGACAGCTACATTTCTCCGCCTCCCTACACTACCTTTCCCCTCTTTTCGTTCCCTCTTCCAACACTTAACCATTTCCCACTTATCTTATGAATTAATATTTTATTATTAATCTTTCATCTTATTCCATGTGGAAACCCTTAATTGGATCACAAGAGAATGTACTTCACTTATGAATGGATGCCACATGAAATATCCAACATCCAATCATTTGATGAAAAATGGAAGCCTATGGAGGAGTGACATATGGAATGTAACTAATGGCAACATGTGGCAACATACAAGGAGTGACAGATCATGTGATATTATTCATGACATGTGGAATATTACCATTAATAACACATGACAATATTTTAGTGGCTGACTCATCAATGACTGGGCATAGCTGAAGTTTGAATTGGCATGGAAAATTATATTTTATTAACTAATTTTGTAAGGGATATTGAGGTCTTAGGAGCCATAATCTTCTCTCTTAAAATTTCTTACTAAGAGTGTATTACACTTAGTATTTTATACATTAAATGCTTCAACGGTTCCATGCTTGTGGGAGAACAGTTTACACAAAATTTGAAATACTTAAGGTGGAAAAAAAATTCAAATTAACCGATGATATTTGCCCAAGACATTTGATTGACGGTGGTTGAGTCACAAATGTCTGAAGGACATATCTTATGCTACGAGTGACAAAATTTCCAAAATTTGATACCCTTGGAAATGTGTTTCGATGAAGAAGATGATGGTATAGGTAGCAATGGTAAAAGCGGACACTTTTTTCCCATAAATTAAAATATCAATCAGCTTAATTTTTTAATGGGTCTACGTGACAACTCAGTTTTACGAGCTCATATCTTGAGATCCAGGAGACACATTTTGAAAAGATTAATATCATTGGAGAGATAATACGATGAATATAATATATTAAATGATTTTCCTGGCTGGAAATTTGACTATCACTTCCATAAAATTAAAATACAGTGCTCCTCTTTTAAAGGGAAATTAATTAAATTTTGAAAATAAAAGTTTATTTTAATTTTTTTATTAAAAAAGGAAAATGAATTATTTTA
>JZKD02S2084044.1:399117-410504 GCA_000966675.3 Picea glauca | reverse complement strand
TATATATATATATATAAATGTTGAAAAATACACCGCACTAGAACAACGCGTTCTCTACAATTATACAATTTTGTTTAAGGTAAATTCATCATTAAGGTACTCAATACCTGCACTAACAAAGACATATACCGTATATTTTTCTTGGAAAATAACATACCATTGTTAGAAAATATCTGATTTCACATAGTTAATCACAATTTATGTAAATAAAAATTATATACTCAGAAAGCTAATTCAACTTTGTGCATTCCATTGTTTTACACCTATTCAAATTCATTGTAAAATTACCTTGAATGATCCCTCGAAGTTAACATATTGTTCTTTTTTCCATGTTTGCATTGCACCAACCCATGTATGATTACATACCTCTGATGCATGTTGTTCTTGGGATGTCTCTTCCTATGATGCAATTATAGTCTTTTGTTTTTCCATATCCTTTTACACATTGTTTTACATTCGTACCAACATGTATTGTCTTTCCTCTCATTTATGGCATGGAATTTCCATAATGCTCCTAAAAGATGAAAAATAACAATAATTGTTTTTAAAATGGACATGAAAAAATATATAGAAAAACAAATTCATTCCGTTATTATTAGAACATATTATAGAAAAATGTTTTTTGTTAATAATACCTTTAAAATGATTCTCTTTTGTTATTGTAAGTTTTTTCTATTCCAAGTCTCATGGGTCTCACTAATCATTTCTCTAGAAACGTTTTATGTAGTTTATGTATAACCTAATTCTTTGATTCATTGGATTGATTTTTGTATTGCAACTAGAAAGCATGTCTATTCGTTCTTTCCTATCACACAAAGTTTTGTAAAACAATTTTCCCATCTCATTCACTTCAAGAATCACTCCAACTGAATTGATGGAAAAAATGTCATCATCCTTTACATCCTTCAATTTTTTTTTCCTCTTAGGATGACATTATTTTTCCTCGATAGAGGTCCCTACATAACATTAAAAAAAGTGAAATCAAGTGTTTAAAAGTTTCTAGCGATTAATGCTAATAAATTCAATTTTAGTAAAATATCAAAGAAAAAAATCATTTTGTTTACCTTTTGATCAACCTAGTTCCTCTTTTTGCAACATTTCTAGAAATATTTTATTCTTTTTTGCACTCAGATTGTGAAACATATTATCGAGTTTCTTCAAGTTTTTTCTCTACATGACACATATTAAAAAATACACATCATTAATTTAAACCTAATGATAATTGAAATACATAATTAAATTTATAATAAAACTTGAAGAATCTTCCTCATTATCTTGTTTGGATGAGATACCATTGTCATCACAGTAATAACTTGCTTTCCTTCAACTTCTATCAGCTATCTTTTGTAATAAAAATACACAAATCATTAGATACAAAACTTATTAAATAGTTTTAAAAAATAATATGTTTGTGTTTGTAATGAAATAGTGCGACCCGATGTGATAAACATATCTATATGCATTGGTTCTCATTACTACATACTGCACATATCTATATGTATTGGTCCACATTACTACATATTGCGCACTGACTCAAAAATATGAATTGTCAAATATAGAAGTTATGATTTAGTTTTGCAAAATAATATGTCGGTGCGTGTAATGAAAGAATATGAACCACTACTCTGAACATACTTATATGCGTCGGTTCTCATTCCTACATATTGCACATTGGTTAATATGGACACACATGTTACTAAATGACTAATAATTGTATTTTAAAGTAATTGGTGTTGTTGGCATAAACATGAGCATTGATGTGACATTATTGTATTATGCACACCATGTATCATGAAAACGTTTTTTGAAAAAAACTCATAGAAATAGTGCTTGGGATACTAAAATCCCCATGTACAAGTTAAAAAAACCCTATAAAATTCCATATCTTAAAAAAAAAAAATCCCATTGTAAATTATAGAGAGGATCCTAGAAAATTAATAAGAAATCTAGGGCTTTCGATACTAGAGGTAACTATGAAACCCTTGTGTTTTTTTGAGAATGCATTCAAAACAGTTTGAATAAAATAGATAAAATTTGAGATGATCAATAGAATAAACCCACATACTTTAAAGTTATTCCTTGTAGATATGCATGTATCATATGAATATCTCTTCCAAAATAGGCTCTTCAAAAAAATAAACCCACTCCAAAGTCTCTAAATCTCTCTTGCAAAAATATTCCCTCTTAATTTTTCCAAAAAATTTAAATAATGAATAGTGTTGTTGTTTATAAACACATACTTTTCAAAAGGTGAAATTCCTGCTCATTTTTTCACTTTATATTTTGGCGCATTGATGATAAACCCGAGCGATATTTTTTCTAACATATTGTCCATGTGTTGTAAAATTTATCACACATGTGCACTTTAAATATCATCGGTGTGGTTTAAAGAACCGGTGAACTTGGTCCATATAGAAGCACCGACGAAACACATATATTAATGATTTTGGTTTGTTTTTTTGCAATACATTCATTCTGGTACACAATTTAAGGTGCACCATGATCTATATACCTTCAAACATGCCAATGCCAATTTTATTGACATAATATAAATGCAAGCCTCTGCAGTAAACTTTTGCAAACATTTTCCCTACAATTTTGGGTGCCCAATGCACTATATACATGTAAAAATACAACAATGTCAATTTCATTGACTTAATAGAAATGCAAACCTTTTCAAATAAATCTTGTGGATATTTTTCTTCATAGAGAAGATAACGAAGGTGATTCTTTGGTGTTTTGCATAGTTGAATGCACTGGTGCCTTCTTATATATAGATGAATTGATGCATCTATAACTAATTAAGAGCATTGATAACATGTAAAATCCCTTGAAACTTTGTTTGAAGTTATATTGTTCTACGCTTCCCAAACTTTTGTTTAAGAATTCATTTGTATATAGTTCATGGTTTTGGTTCAAATGCAGGGAAAAAATGTTGTAATGTCAAATGGTCAATTCTTTAGATTCCATCACATTCCATATCATTGCAAGTTCTTCATTGTGTCCCCAACCATTTGATGTAAGTCTCAATTTTATTTTTAATTCATTTATTTGATTGAATTTATGTTATTTATGATTGAAATTTTTAGGATCACAATTCTAGATAGAGTTTAGATGTGAAATATATTCTACCATTCCAAAAATGCCGCAATCTATAGAAAGAGAATGATACTATAGGAAAATGCTTAATGAAAATGGATAGTGTAACAACCTCCTGGTTAAGACAACAACTCTGATAACAGGTGCAAATTTGTTTTTTGATAAAGGTGTGTGCGCTCGTGTAAAAGGAATAGACACACTGGATTCTACGTCGCCAACCGACGACTAACAAGATGCAACCACGATGATCATGATAGGAAGACATAAGGCGCACAACAAGTAACTGCATGCATTAATGACCATAGACATAAGGAGGAATCCATAATAGTAGATTTTACTATTTCTGCATAGGAAAGCAAGGCGTTTAATCTTAGTTATCTGCTCCACAGAGAGAGTAGGTCAGATAGGCTCCTGGCTGACTTCTCAGGCAGAAACTAGTAACCTAACTACGAACAGACGCAAGCAAGACGAACACAACCAGACGACATATGACGTACAACAGTAACAACAAGCAATAAATGACCATAGACATAAGGTGCAAAACAAGTAACTGCAAACATTAAACAACATACGGGGTTATGTACCGCACAAACATAGACGGAAGAATCCATAGTAGTAGATTTTACTATTTCTGCATAGGAAAGCAGGGCGTTTAATCTTAGTTCTCTGCTCCGGAGAGAGAGAAGGTCATATAGGCTCCTGGCCGACTTCTCAGGCAGAAACTAGTAAACTCCGTCAGGTGTGTCGCAAGAGTGGTAACCCTGCCTTTAAAGGTCCCGAAACTCTTGATACGGCACATGATTCTTTACACAAAATAATCACACACACAGACTTATATACTAGGCTACAAGGAGGTGTCTACATCCCGCCCGACACAACATACAAAGAAAGAAATTAAACAACCAGGCAGAATAATAATTAAAAGAGAAACCACCTCCTCTTTGGAAGGCGTAAGATAAAAAGGACTTTGACAACGACTAACCAATATTAAGACAAGGTATTTTCTATGACCCAACTGTAATTGATTACTGACCAACTGTTCCCTTAAATTTCATCAACTGACAAGCCTTATACATAAGGTAAATTCGATTAATCTCCATCCCTCATTTATTAGGTTATAAAATCCTAATGTACTTAGTTCAATGACATTGCATAAATCACCATCACATTGCACCTCTCTGTTAACCATAAAAATTAAGCCGCGATATCGTTACCAAATGATGAACCCACTAACATTTACCTTACCTTGAATGTTAGCACCGACATAAGCATTTTCCATATTATCTTACATTACCTTAACAAATTATTACCATACATTACAATAACATTACATTATATTAACCTTGAAATTAACCAACGAGGCTCTTATAATTCAATATTGTCTAATGCCAACATTCCATATTGCAAGACATTACCCTTAATAGTTTACCCAAGCTTACCATGAGCTCATATTACAACACCATTATAACAATGATAAACAAATAATGATGATGAGCAAAATAAAACCCAGGATGAAAATCTTATCGTAATTCATATGGTAAATGAAATCCTCCTATTCTCAATTAAACGGAAATTCCTTCCAAAATACATCATCAATTATTCCCTTTCCAATTTATTAGAAACAAACGTATAGATTCTTAAAAGTTCCTTCAACCATACTAATCATCAACTATTTTATTTCAAATTATAAAAAAAAATAGGTAACCTGTGGAATTCCTACCTCATTCCCTTTATCCAAATCATCCTCTCTCAATGATTAAAATCCTTCATATATAAACAATTTTAAAATAAAGAAAAATTATGGATCATATAAATAATCTTGATCATCTAGAATGTAAAACAACGCGCAGAGCTGATTGCTCAATTTAAACACTACATTAACCATGGTAGTTAACTAATTGAACAATGCTATATGAATTCACATGTCCACACATGATTTATCATTTCTGAATTTAACGTTTTCATGTAGAGTCGATCAACAAGTTAGACAACGCCTCAGATTAAACAATGCTATGCTAAACTGACGGAAATAAATCTCACTGTCAGGATTACATTTAAAACTGATAGAATCATTCAAAACTGGAAAATTTAATTACAACCAAATCCTCGGCAGCATACCCGAAGGGAAAGAACCCACGTTGGTTTAATAGCTATCTCCTCACAGTTAGCCGAGCACTGAAAGAGATGGAATCGAATGATGGCATAAACTGATTGTCAGCTAGTAGGTAAAATCCAGGAAATCTGAGGAGACAGATTGCCAAAAATCACAATTAATTAACGGGATATGAATTACCAAAAATGCAGAGAAATCGAGGGAAAAGCTTGGCCACAACGAAGAGAAATCTAGGAAACAAATTGCCAAAAACGCAGAGAGTCTGAGGTGCTATTTACTGAGAAATTAAATAGTTAGAAAGTTGGTAAGAGAATCTCGGTCGTTGGGAAGATTTCTCATTGAGGTAAAGGTCAAACCAAACACAGAGATGTAATCAAAGTGTTGAGGCACCGCTTGAAGGCTGGGCGAAATTCATACTGAGGTAATGGTGAAAATAAAATGTAGAGATAATAAACAGAAAACACATCGATTAAGTGTTTAGGAAATCGCGTGCATACCCTCCACCCAAAACGCCAAGAGCTCACAACTCAAACGCAGAGGTATATAACAGGAAAATAGAATATAAGTGGTTGGGGATCGCATGGACATCCTCCACTAAAACGCAGAGGCTCACAGATCCAAATTTTCCCAACGAAAATGCCAACGCCAATGCTAGAACGAAATCTGGTATCCACATTTTTAAAACAAAAATTGCCAAAAGCCCAAGGCCAGAAGAAATCTCATATGAAAATATCAATGACAAGCCAAGCACCTGTTGTAGGTCGAATTTAATTCGGTTTTAGTTCCCTTTTTGTAACCCGTAACCCACAGCATGCATCGAGTTTTCCAGAGCCAAATTTCAATAGATTACCCAACAAGTTTTTCAGAAACAATATCACAGTGACCACACACACAAAACAAAATAGATGGCAAAGAGGAGGGGATGAGAAATCTCCCAGATTGTACCCTTAAGCATCTAGGTAAGATATTTGAAAAGGTAAGCTTAACCAGGAAAATAAGAATAGTAATAAAAGTCTTGCAAATCGTAAGATGGCGGTCATGGGTCTGCCACTCGGTACAATCAACGTTAAGTCTCTAAAGTTACTAGGAGGAGTTTAATTTCCTTTCATGTTTCAACTGTAAGATCTCTAATTCCTTTATAAACCACTGTGAAAACTTGTAGAAAATACAACCAAACTTGTAGAAAATACAACAATAAAGTGCTCTATTTTTGTTGGCATTTTAGTATAAGCAATTTAGTTGGAAGCATAAGATCTCATTTTTCTGTACTACTTTTAAAATCTAGGCATTATATTGGTTTTAAATAGTAGACCATCGAATCCCATTACAACCAATATTCTACTACCATCATAGATCACCATTGCATCCTATTCTACCAAATTAAAAACAACCATATCATTGCCTTAACTCCCGCCTCGAATGCTGACCGCGCACTCCTTGCCGCTCCTTCTCCGTGCCGATCCTGCTCACCGACTGTAGAGACTACACCGGTACCTCCCAGCCAATATCTAGGGGTACTCTACTTCCCCCATAGCCCCTCGAGCCGCAAAGAGGCCACACAAATCCAGATGGTAGATCTAGCTTCCCAGCTCACCTCACAAGGCTGAGCTACCACTCCTATCCGAGGTGGAAAATCCCAAATCCTCACAAGCAATCGGTCAAGTCACAATTCGACAGCGTAACTTTATGCTAATAACCGATCCCCTTTCTTCCTCAACTCTCTTTCCTTTTATAGAGTTTTGAGACCCACCAACTTTCCTAAATCGCATTTATTTTAAGTTTTAATGAAAACCCTCTAAAAATTCTCTGTCGTACAAGTGTCATTCATCCCCCACGTTTCTCCAACATTATTTTCTTTAAATTTATTAAAAGACTCATTTCCCTCACCCACCTAGAG
The DNA here is from genome assembly GCA_000966675.3 of Picea glauca. NCBI lineage: Eukaryota > Viridiplantae > Streptophyta > Pinopsida > Pinales > Pinaceae > Picea > Picea glauca. The sequence continues at coordinate 403,395 of JZKD02S2084044.1, read as the reverse complement.
TCGCTCCTAAAATTACTCCTAGGTGTTCCTAGATCCCCTTACATGCTTTTAATAACTTTCCCTAAAATGAACTTGCTAAATTTAGTTTATTTTAGAAAGTTCTTAATTGCAGATTCCTTACTATGTTGACTTTGCTTTTTACCCTATGTCCCCTTCTTTTCTTTATTATGTTTCCTTTATTACTTAGTTTCCCTATTTTTATTATTCCCTTCCTTTTTAAAGCCAAAAAGGTAAATGCGCTAATTAATCTTTTCATTTATTATTTATTTAATATATTTTGTTCTTTCACAAGTTAGGAATTAATTTCCTCTTTGCAAATTTTTAAATCCCTTAGTTTAATTAAATCCTTACTCTCTTCATTTACCCCAAGAATTTTATGAAGACCCAACTATTACCAAAGTGGGTTTTTGTTTAAATTGTTATTTTTATTCCAGGGTCCTTTTCTTAAGGTTAGACTAAATTTTTACCCTAAAAATTTTTAGACTTAGGACTTAGATTTTGAACTAGGTGACACTTGGTTAGGGAAGTTATTTAAGGATTTATTAAGGTGTTAATGTATTAGGGCCATTTAGGTTTTTTTCCCTCATCAACATCAATGCGACGTGCCCTTCAGGATGCACCACGTGCTCCAAGGGTGCCAGTCACCTCATTTGTTTCCTTTGCGCGGCGTGCCCTTCAGGATGCACCACGTGCTCCAAGGGTGCCACTCACCAACTTGTATTTCTTTTGCGCGACGTGCCCTTTAGGATGCACCATGTGCTCCAAGGGTGCCACTCGCCAACTTGGCTGATTGGTAGACATCTATAACCCCTGGAGTCAACACTCCACCAGGTGAACTTGTGGGAGACTAAGGGATCTAAGGAATAAGGCCCCCGCCTTATTGCGTTCCCCTTAGAATCATCATGAGCGACTGTCGCAGTCTGCCCTCACGACATTGTGGATCCTCTCGAACTAGGTAATTGTTAACCTACAGTTCGAGCCATGACGAGAGTTCTAGTAGGATGTGGTAGGGCTACTGTCCACGCCTCTCCCTCAAGCTCTCTGGAAATCATGTGTGTGGCCCCTTTACTCCATATGTGAGTCCGGCCGGCAAGCTATTGTCGGCCTGCATAATCAACAATCGTGTCAGAACATGTCAACATCATATCATCAAATCAAATGAAATATCACAGTAAATAAATCAACCAATAGCACACTCCGTGACTCAATCTGGAGTCCAAGGGGGTTCCACCGATGCCTCTGCATCATCAAGGTCCAAAAACCCTGCACACTCAATAAAACTGAGTCAAAATCACTTGTCTACGTCAAGCAGTAAAACATCATGTCATCTATCATAACGTATCATAATCAAGGATAAATGTTTTAACATCATAAAAGTCCATATCACTTGCGAGCAAGTGTCCTCAAAGAATAAGTTTCTCAGTGTGCCAGAGCGGGATGTTATAGATAGTTTCTTTACCCTTCCAATTATAATATTCTATCCTCCAACAACATGTATCCCGAGTAAATGGTATTACACCATGTTATGACACACTAGTAGTATGTCATTGTTGAATATGTAAATTCTTTCAGAAGAACCCTCGATGTGTCACATTGTCCCATTATATTAAAGATTAACCACCCAAATTTGATGGTCTAATACTTCTCACTATGGTTAAGAATCGAATAGCTTATATAGAAAAGACACATAGAAACATTTCCATATGCTCCTTTTATAAAAAGTTAGAAACTAAATCGACTATTGTTTTTCCTAAACTGGCCAACCCATCTCCTTCTTTTGAGTGAACAGAGAGTTCTTGTGAGCCAAATTATCATATCAATACTACCCAAAAAAATTCTATTAGGAGATCCAAAACGTTGTATGAAATAAGATAAAAAATGTCCAAGTACACACTAAACTCTATTTAATTGTTGGAAGGAAGAAATGACTTGTGTCTTCCTATCCATCCAAAAAGTAAATACCAAACATGTTACAACCAAGATTTATAAGTCTTTTGGTTGTCTTCCATTCTTATGCCCAGTGTTGGAACCAAATTCTCCTTTTGTGGTAATAGTTATACAATGACCAAGTCTAAAATAGATGTTGGAAATCTTGGATCGTTTATCCTTTCACATGTATCTATTCCTCCAAAAAAAATATTACCACTTATGCCATATTTTGATCCTCTCTATAGCCGGTCTAATTACTTCAATATTTATAAATACAAACATAGAACTTTTATGTATAGTATGTACACGAATGGTTATGTCTTTGTAAAGTTTAAGAGAAAAAATGGTTATATATCGATGGTCATCCTCGAACTCATGAGAAAATTGTAGCGTTCATAAATAGTTGTAAGTTCTCATCATTTAGCACAAATTTTTCCTTTCAGGAACACTCCAATAACAAAGAGTTCTTTGGGTGAAATCACGAAGGTGGGTTACACTTTCGTGACAATCAGGTCTCCAAAATTCCTAAAAACATTTTTTCGGCTGAACTAATAATCCTTTTCGGCCGAAAGATATTGTTTTCGGCTGAACTATTTTTTGGCCGAAAACATAAACGTCAAATCGAAAGGTACAATAACCGCCCCCTCGATTTCCGTGTACAAATTTGGTCGGTCGGATATTTTCTTTCCGGTAATCTGTTTTCGGCCAAATAATTGTTCGGCCGAAAAATAGTTCGACTGAACATTTATTCGGCCGAAATATTGTTTATATATGAACAACACATTGAAATTGGAATTTTTTTCAAAATTTTTATGTGGTAAGCCACTATGTGTCCTCGTTTGCAATCGTGAGTGGTTGAGTCATGAGCGCAAGGAGGTTGTGTCATGAGCGGTTGTGTCGTGAACACAGGGAGGCTGTGTCATGAGCGGTTGTGTCGTGAGCAGGTTCGATCTCTGGTCACATGTAATACCCCATCATTCGCAAGGTTGTGTCATGAGTGGTTGTGTTTGTTGAGGTCGTCAGGAGGTCGCAATCGCAGCCGACGGGAGTGAAACCGAGGTCGCCGGGAGGTCGTGAACACAGCAGACGGGAGCGCAACCGAGGTCGCCGGGAGGTCATTGTGTTTTCAATAGGTAAGTCTCTAAACCATCGATGTATGTGTAAAATATTCATTTTAAATCTAAATATTTGTTTTAAACCTTCAGATTGTTTGGACTGTTTTAAGTTTTAAACGTTTGGACTGTCTCTGAATAACTAAGAAATAGAACCTTTTGAAACTATCCATATTACGGCCCCACCTGAAAGACCCGGAACCAACTCGGAGTATTTTACAACAATAGGCTGCGATCTAAGACCCTCTCCCTATTTTATAAGTCGAGCCTAATTTTTTTCATTTCCTCTTCAATAATTTTTTAAGATTCTACGCTCATAGTTGTTGATGAACCTCTGGTAGTACCCGGCCCCAGAAACACTGTAACCTCTATATGTGTCTTGGGATCATCTAGTTGTAGAATGACTGAGATCTCTTTTGTTTGGTTCACCAACATCCCTTTCTGTAAATCACATGTCCCAATAGAGTTCCATACGAGGCAACGAACACGCATTTCTTCAGGTTCAGCAAAATATGCAACTGCCTATATCGTTCGAACATCAAACCTTTTCTATAGAATTGTACTGCTCTCTGAACGATACATTTTACTTCCGCTTCTCTGTATTTATACATTTTAAAACAAAGAACTATTGTGCCCCTATCCAAATGAGGATTTTCTGATCCATATTTTGTGATGCAAAATATTTCATATTTCTTCATCACTCCAATCCCATTCCTCTGAGGTTCCAAAGATTGATTCTATGCAACAAAATATGCCAACAAAACAACCAAAATTAACATTAAAAACACAAATCTGAGAACATTCGAAAACAAGCATTCTAAAAACAAATCTAAAATTAAATCTCTCTTCTTGTTGTGATTTTTTTGGCAAATAAATGATCTGGAACAAATGCACGATGATATCTCCTAAAAACTATCTCAAAAAATTAGATTGTTTCAAATTCGTAAACCCTAAATATTTCCTTGAAATTTGGCATCAAACGGTTTTTCTTTATTCCGGGATTGGTAGAATCCTAATTCAGAACCTTTCAATTTTCCCAAAGATATGATGACACAATTTTTTAGTCATTAAGTGAGATGGTAGTGCCTTTGGATTTGGTGGATAAATCCTTTGTTGCATGATCTCGTATGCATATCTATGGCCTCTCAATTTTTTATACGATGTTGTCCCAATTATTAAAAGATGGTGACTACCATTTCCTTCATGATTCGACATTAATCATCGTGTAGGAAAAAAT
>JZKD02S2084044.1:380046-393925 GCA_000966675.3 Picea glauca | reverse complement strand
ACTTAAATAGCAACTTCTTTTAGGGAAAGATATTAAAAGCATGTGAGGGGATCTAGGAACCCTAGGAGTAATTTTAGGAGCGACTATAGGGAGGTGAGGGAAATGAGTCTTTTAATTATTAAAAAGAAATTAATTTTGGAGAAACGTGGGGGATGAGTGACACTTGGACGACAGAGAATTTTTAGAGGATTGTCATTAAAACTTAAATTAATAATGATTTAGGAAAGAGGTGGTCTCAAATTTCTATAAAAGAAGGGGAAAAGGAGGAAGAAGGGGAATGATTAGCGTAACGTTATGCTGCCGGATTGTGGCTTGACTGATTGCTTGTGAGGAGTTGGGTTTTTCTCAGCTCAGATTTGAGTGGTAGGTCAGCCTTGCGAGGCAAGCCGAGAAGCTAGACTTATCTTCTAGATCTTGTGTGGCCCCTTTGCGTCTCGGGGGGATAAGGGGGAAGTAGAGTACCCCTAGTGTTTGGCTGGGAGGTACCGGTGAGGTCTCTACGGTCGGCGAGCGGGAGCGGGAGCAGCACGATAAGCAAGACGTCGTTCGAAGCGGGTGAGCAGACTAAGGTTTGCTTTTCAATTTGTTGGTAGAAGGTAAATTGATGTTAACTTTTGTGTAACTACCACAACAACTCTTGCGTTTTAGTTGGATGTTATCTTTATCTCGGGATTATCGCAAGAAATATGTATTCTCCCACCACAACCACCTCGATGTATACTCGTTGGTAGTGCAGCCTTCCTCATTAACAATGAATTTTTACTTAATTATTGCATCCTTCAGCCAGCAACTAAATTATCGCCCCTTAACCCTTCATGCTTAACGCTTGGTTGGAATCATAATTCTCATGCTTAAGCTTCCCTAACCTAAATTCACCCCCTTATGCACTGGGCTTATGAACGAGGCACTACCAGCTGCGCTGGTTGCTCGACTAGCTTGAGCCACAGTCAACACTCCACTGATTTTTATTTTTTTTATTTAAAACTGCCTGTTCCCAATTTGAATGAACGATCAACTGAAGAATAGGTTTTTTTTTACCACCACAGTTGAAGGTGTTACGATGCCCTTGGATCTGTGCCTGTCGCCCTCTCCATCACTTAAAAATCAACAAGATTAACAAAAAAAAAAAAAAAGAAAATCGCTACCCTGGGGAGGTACTCATCCCCTGCTCTGCGTTTGCTTCTTGAGATATGACCTGGTGATTCACTTCTCGGCCTCTGCAGCTATTGCAAAAAAAAAACAAAAACTACCTAAAATATGACCTGGGCACATTTATATAACTCTAGCTACTGTGTATAACTGTATGCCTTTCGCTGGGCGATTATTGAACCAACAAATCATGCTTTCTTTCTCGTAACGTTAGAGGCACTTGCCCCTGTGTTTATAACCAAGCTTGTACTCATCTCTTGCTCTGCGTTTTACACGCCAATCCCTGAGCATGGATTAATATGACCGTGTTGGTTACCTCGGTCTGTGTTTTAATGGCGTTTACCCTTGTGTTTAATAGTTTGTGTTGTCTTACCTCGGTTTGCGAGTTAATGGCCTTTAATATGTTCGTTGTTTAATGGCATTTAACCTGTTCGCATTTCAAAGGCATTTAACTCAGCCATACACGCGTTTGGGTAGGTTTGTTGTTGTTGGTCCATTGGTGTAACCCCCATCCTGTGCCCTGGTGATTACGATACCACTCTCCTCTCGCCTTTACACATAGGGCCCCTGCCATTCAATTTCTGCATTGTGTACAGTAAAGAAGTGTCGATGGGGTTATTTCTGACCTGGGTAGTAGAGACTAGCCTGGACGCCTTCTCGCTCACCATCATCCCCCTTAGATATCATTTTCCCTGTGCTTCCCTTTAGCCTTTATGTAACTGCCATATTTCGAGTCATTACTGCCAGAGTTAAATTATTACTACCTTAATGTAACTGCCACGATTTTATTGTTTCCTGTATTTTAATTCTGTCTCGTTGTTATTATAGCTATCTGAGTTTTAATATTTTTATTAGTGAAGATGATCTGTTGTCTTTTCATAATTGTAGACATTATATATTTCATTGCATGTAAGCGGTCATCACAATTGTCCCGTATATATCCATGTTAATGAAATAGTTATGCTTTTCCGTTCCTAAAATATTGATATTTATATATTCTAAGTGGAAGTAATGGACTTCCATAAAAAGAGATGTTAATGTAATGTCCTTTAAATTGGAAAGTGCTTGTAGCTGAATGTTTAGTGGAGTAAAATGAAATTAGTATTCGTTAGGTAATTCATAATTGAGTGATGCTTCCTGGATCGAGACTTTTTTTATGGGAAGTAATAAACTGAAGAAGGTAAACTATAGTTTATGTAGCTAAGATCCCATGTTGAAATGTGTATTAGACAAATGGAATATAAATGTAATTACTTCTCTCTAACTCTATATATAAACCTTGAAACAATGACAACTTAGTAGTGATAGGGTTGGAAGAACAAATCTAGAGGTAATGGAATGAATTGGAAAAGAAACTTGTTGATTTGAATAATATTATGTATTCATTGATCATTCATTAGAGTGCTCGCGCGCTCAATTCCATCATGGGATATAGGACATGTTGAGTTTAGACTCCTTGCGCGCACTCAATTACATGTATTATATGATGGTTTTGATCCTCTAACTTCTTGCGCAATGTTTTGGTCACGAATGTTAGTTAAATAATTTAGCTTACTTGCGTCAAGAATATCTAAATGAATGATGGATTTCAATCTTCACGTGCGTTAACAAATTTATTTATGAAAATTTTTGTTTCACTCAGCATAATTTCCGTAGAGGTCATTGTGGCCCTTGTTTTGTAGTACTTGTTGTCTGACCCCTTCTGCCTTGTGCCTTCCATGGAGGTTGCGTTCGTGTGATACTTAATGGTGCACTTGGAGGTGTCTTTTAAATACTGGTCAGTCTTACTTTTGTCGTGGATCATCGTGATTTTCCAATATTTAAGATTTCTGTGTGGGTGATTTTTCCTGTGTAAAGAATCCAGTGCCGTATCAAGAGTCTCGGGCTGTTTAAAGGCACAATTTCCACTCTTGCAACTACCTAAAAGATTTATTAGTTTCTCCCTGAGAAGTTGGCCAGGATCCTGTCCAATATTCTTTCGAGAAGACATAAGACTAAAAGCCCTGCTTTTCTGTGCAGAAATAGTAAACTCTAATGTTGGATTCTTCCATCTGTGACTATACTGTACTTAACACCTGGTGTCATTTTCTGCTTACAAATGCTAGTTGTACGCCTTATGTATAGGGGTGTTTATTGCTTGTTGTCACTGTGATATGTCGGGGTCGTCTTGTTGTGTTCGTCTTGCTTGCATCTTGTTCTAGGTCGGGTTACTAGTTTCTGCCTGAGAAGTTGGCCAGGAGCCTGTCTAATCTTCTTTCGAGAAGACATAAGACTAAACGCCCTGCTTTCCTGTGCAGAAATAGTAACCCTAACACCATGGATTCTTCCCTCTATGTTCTTACTGTGCACCCCCAGTATGTCTTAATGTTTGTGTTGTGCGCCTTATGCCTGTGGTCGTATATTGTTGTAGTTACTCGTTGTGTGCCTTCAGTCTTCTTGCGTTGAACATCATGGTTGCGTCTTGTTGGTTGTCACGTGGCGACGTAGAGTCAAGTGTGTTTGTTACTTCTACACGCGCGCACACACCTTAAACAAAAGAAAAAAAATTCACTTGTTTCCAGAGTTGTTGTCGTAATGAGGAGGTCATTACATATGGTATCAGAGCGGGTTCGACCCGCGACTTTGGATTTGCCACAACTTTTGTTTACTTGATTAGATTGATTATACTGTTGCTGATCAAGTTGATTATGTGCGTGCAGGTAATCATGGTTAGAGGACGCCACAGAGGCAGACGACGGGGTGCTAGGGGAGGAGGCGAGACGCCTCCAGTAGCATCCATGTCTGAGGGGTCTAACCCCCAGGGAGGTGAGTAGGTTCTCGGGCAGGAGCAGATCGCAGTTGGAGACGTTGTTGGGATGATGATATCCTTTCAGTGCATGTCTAAGGAATTGATCAGCCGATTGGACAGAGACGAGGCCAGGGCGCCGGCACCCACTGAGGTTCCGTCGCGTGCATCAGCCGTTACAGGTAGCATTCACCATGAACTCGAGAAGGTTAAATTTCTAGAGTTATTTGGTGCCCACGATAGCGCAGCCGCTGAGGCATGGTTGGAGAATATGGCAATGTGCTTCTCACTTCGCGATTATACCTCCAACATGAAGGTCCACATGGCGGTCTTTCAACTGAAGGGGAGCGCTCTTCTCTGGTGGAAGACGCTCCTGTCGTAGCTAAACATGTCCGTTGAAGACGTGTCATGGAAACTGTTCGAGGAACGGTTTCAAGAGAGGTATCTTTCTGAGGAATTCATTGAGCGTCAGCTCAATGAGTTCAACGCCTTATGACAAGGAGGTCGTACGGTGCCCGAGTACGAGGCACGTTTTATGGAGCTGCTTCGGTATGCTCCACACCTTAACACTGAAAAGCTCAAGGTCAACAGGTTCGTGTTTGGCCTTAACGACAGCTTGCGTGGAAAGGTTAGGATCTTGATGCCTCAAACCTTGCACGACGTTGTCCAAAAGGCCCTCATAGCAGAGGAGGAGCTCATCAGCGGGGGTCAGGCCAGGACTCCCGTGACACCTGTAGGGCAGGGTTCATCTGGTACGCCGCAACAGCCGACACCAGCGAGACATACGTCGGGATATCGCGGCTTCCAGAGGGGATCCATGTTCACTACACCTCGATGACCGCCGCCACAGCAGTGAACACCTTATCGAGGACCGCAACATCAGCAGCAGCGTCGCCCGCAGCAGCAGCAGTTTAGGCCTGTTCAGCAGAACAGACCAGGGTTCCAGGTCGGTGGGCAGTCATATTCTACTTCGGGTACCAGGACTACTGGGCTGAAGAAGGGGTGTTAGACATGTGGGGAGCCACACTACCAACGCGACTGTCCTGTGGAGAGGACAAGAGTTTCTAGATCAGCCGGACCCACTACAGTGGGAGATATGGGCAAGGTCCATTGGATTCATGCAGCGGTGAATAACCGCCAGGCAGAGCACCAGTCGACTGTGCTCGAGACGACAGGTACTGTCGCTGACCAGACCCTTCGTATTTTTATAGACCCAGGTGCTACTGAGAGTTTCATTTCTGGTGCAGTGCTAAAAAGGATTAAGGTAAAGGCAGTCGAACAAGACGAGTTTAGCTTCGTGGAGATGGCTTCAAGAGCCAAACAGAAGGTTGGAGGAAAGGTTACGGGCTGTGCCCTTAACCTGGGAGATTTTTTCATGAAGGTCAACTTGTACGTCACGATATTAGGATCTTATGACATCGTGATTGGTATGGATTGGTTGGAATCGCATGAGGCGATACTCAACTGTAAGACGAAACGGTTGATCTTGGTAGATGGTGAAGGAAAAAGACGTGTGATTGTAGGACGGAACTAGGGAGTATCCCTGAGGTTCGTCTCTTACTTACAGGTACGGAAGAGTATGCGCAAGGGGTGCAAGCTTTATGCGATCCTCGTGCTAAACGAAAGGGGAGTAGCAGAAAGTCTAGAACACCTTCCGATGGTGAAGGAGTTTGCGGACGTATTTCCAGAGGAGTTGCCTGGGATGCCGCCAGAAAGAGAATTGGAGTTTACTATAGACCTGAAACCGGGGACTGAACTGATAGAAATAACTCCTTATCGGATGTCGACCCCGGAGTTGCAAGAGTTAAAAATGTAACTGAAGGAGTTGCTGGACCTAGGACTGATACGTCCTAGTGTGTCACCGTGGGGTGCACCGGTTATTTTCATTCGAAAGAAGGATGGATTGTGGAGGCTTTGCATTGACTACCGTCAACTGAACAAGGCTACAATCAAGAATCAGTATCCCTTACCAAGAATTGATGATCTGTTTGTTCAAATGAAGGGTGCGACGGTGTTCTCCAAGATCGATTTGCGATCAGGGTATCACCAGTTACAGATCAAGGAGGATGACGTCCCTAAGACCGCTTTTAAGAAAATATTTGGACATTACGAGTTTACTGTTTTACCGTTTGGATTGACGAACGCCCCAGGGGTATTCATGAGTTTGATGAACAGGGTTTTCTGCGAGTACTTGGACAAGTTCATCCAAGTATTCATTGATGATATTTTGATCTACTCTCGGACGACGGAGGATCATGACGAGCACTTGCGCTTGGTACTACAGTATTTGCGAGAGCACAAATTGTATGGGAAGTTGTCCAAATGCTCTTTTTATCAATCGAGGATTCACTACTTAGGGCATGTCATCTCTGACGAAGGTATCGCCATGGATCCAGCCAAGGTTGAGGCTATTATGGAATGGTTTGCACCAACGAATGTCACTAAAGTGCGTAGTTTTATGGGTTTGGTAGGATACTATCGACGGTTTGTCGAGGGATTTTCGAAGATAGAAAATCTGATCATGGAATTGCAGAAGAAAAACAAGAAGTTTGTTTGGACCGAGAAATGCACGGAAGCATTTTGAAGGCTTAAAGAGTTGTTGACTACAACACCGATACTAAAGGTCCCTGACATGGATGCAGACTTGTTGGTATGCACTGACGCATCCAAGGAAGGCTTAGGCGGAGTCTTGATGTAAGACAGACAAGTGATTGCTTACATTTCGAGAATTACGCGACGCACGATTTGGAGTTATTAGCCATCGTTTATGCCTTGAAGGTTTGGAGACACTACCTTGTTGGACGAAAATTTGAATTAAGTATGGATCATTGTGGACTACAACACATTTTTACGCAAAGCGACCTGAACGTGCGACAACGACGTTGGTCAGAATTTCTTAGCGAGTACAACTTCGAGATTACTTACATAAAGGGAATGGTGAACCAAGTGGCGGATGCTTTGAGTCGGAGACCACGCATATTTTCAGTGTTGCCTCTTCAGACGAATCTACGTGAGAAGATTCTCACTTTATAGCGAGACGATGATTGGTACAAAGAAGTCGAGGATTTTATCGGACTAAACACAATGATGGTACCACGATATGAAGGATTTTCCTTTGATAGCGATGGGTTATTGAGGTTTAGAGGTCGGATTTATGTACCACCAAATGACGAGTTGAGGATGTTGATCCTGAGCGAGGCTCATACAGCAGTTTACATGGCTCACCCAGGAGTCACGAAGATGAGGGCAGACCTTAAACCCTTATTCTTCTGGAAGGGAATGAAGGACGACATAGTCAATTTTGTGGCTAGATGTCTCGAGTGTCAGTAGGTAAAGGCTGAACATAGACACTCGGCAGGATTACTTCAACCATATTCCATTCCGGAATCGAAATGGGAAGTTATTTCGATGGATTTTATTGTTGGATTTCCACTGACGACAAGGAGACACGACTCGATTTTTGTAGTAGTAGACACTCTGATGAAAAGTGCTCACTTTATTCCTATGTGTATGACGTATCAGGCACCTGACATAGGGAGAGTTTTCATCAGTGATATTGTGAGGCTGCATGGCGTGCCTAAGAGGATTATATCCGATCGACGATCGATGTTTACTGGACGATTTTGGACGATTTTCCAAGAGGCCTTGGGAACTCAACTTAACTTTAGTACTGCGTATCACCCAGAGACTGACGGACAGACGGTACGAATGAACCAAACCTTGGAAGACATGTTGCGTATGTACGTGATGGACCAACAAAAGCATTGAGAGGAATTCTTGCCTCTAGTAGAATTCGCTCATAACAACAGTTACCAGAGCACCATTAAAATGGCACCTTTTGAGTTTCTTTATGGGCGACCGTGTCGGACGCCCTTGAGTTGGGATCGGCTTGAGGATAGGGTCCTAGTGGGACCAGAAGCGATCCAAGAGATGGAAGAGAAAATGCAAACCATAAGAAAAAGGATAAAAGAAGCGCAGGATCGACAAAAGAGTTATGTCGATGCACACTGAGTCGACCGTACTTACGAGGTCAGCGATTGAGTCTTCTTGCAGATTAAACCGCATAAAAGTTCGATCAATTTTGGAAAGGGAGATAAACTCTCTCCTAGGTTCGTGGGAACTTTCAATATTGTGGAGAGAAAGGGGCCCATGGCCTATCAACTAGCCTTTCCTGATTCTTTGAGGTGCATGCAGGATGTTTTTCATGTATCTATTTTGAGACATTATATTAGCGATCCTACGCATGTGATTGACATGAGTTCCTTGCAGGTATCGGATGAGGGAGCGCTCACGGCTGAGCCGGTCTGCATATTAGATCGTCGCGTTCGACAGTTACGACGTCGAATGATAGATAAGGTCAAGGTCCAGTGGGACAGTTATAGTCCACACTCGGCGACCTGGGAGGATGCATATGCTATGCGCCAACAGTTTCCATTTTTGTTTGATAGATAGATTTATGATACAGTGGTACTTATGATATTGTGGTACATTTATTTCGGCATTTATACTGAGAAACTTCGGGACGAATTTTAGAAAAAGAGGGGGTGTATGTAACATCCCTCTCTAGCGCACTTAGAAAACTTATTCTTTGAGGACACTTGCTCGTAAGTGATCTGGACTTTTTATGACGATAAAAAATTTATCCTTGAAGATGATTCGTTATGATAGATGACCTGATATTCTACTTCTTTGATATAAACAGGTGCTATTGACTCATTTTTATTGAGTGTGCAGGGTTTTTGACATGGAGGATGCAGAGGCATTGAAGGAACCCCTTGGACTCCGGATTGAGTCAGGGAGTGTGCTATTTGAGTTGATTTATTTACCATGATATTTTATTGATTAGATGATATGTTGTTGACATGTTTTGACATGATGGTTGATGATGCAGGTTGATGATAGCTTGCCGACCAGACTCACATATGGAGTAAAGGGGCCACACATGATTTCCAGAGAGGTTGAGGGAGAGGTGTGGACAACAGCCCTGCCACAACCTACTAACACTCCCGCCTTGGCTCAAACTATAGATTAATGATTACCTAGTTCGAGAGGATCCACGATGCCGTGAGGGAAGACTACGATAGTCGCTCGCGATGATTCTAAGGGTCGCGCAATAAAGCGGGGGCCTTATTCCTTAGATCCGTTAGTCTCCCACAAGTTCACCTGGTGGAGTGTTGACTACAGGGGTTATATATGTCTACCAATCAATCAAGTCGGTGAGTGGAACCTTTGGAGCACGTGGTGCATCCTGAAGGGCACGTCGCTCAAAAGAAACACAAGTTGGCGAGTGGCACCCTTGGAGCACATGGTGCATCTTGAAGGGCACGTCGTGCAACAGAAGCAAACGAGGCGAGTGGAACCCTTGGAGCACGTAGTGCGTCCTAAAGGGCACGTCGCATTGATGATGATGATGAGACAACCTAGATGACCCTAAAAACCTTAAACGCCTAAAGAAATTCTTAAAACAACTCCCTTAAGCCACTGTCACCCAGTTCAAAATCTAAACCTAAGCCTAAAAACCTTTCTAAGATAAATTTCGATTAACCCTAAGAAAAATAAAAATAAAGCTGTAAACTAAAACCCTCTTATGTAATTATTTAGTCTTCTTAAATTTAAGGGGGGGGTAAAGTAATGAGGGAGATAAATTAATTGAAACCCATGGTTTTTAAATGATAAAGAAGAAATAAAACTAATTAAAGTGTGGGAGTATAAAAGTTAGGATTTTAAAATATAATGAAAAGACTATTAAGCGCATTTATCTTTTTGGGTTTAAAAGAAAAAAATAAAAGAAAAAGAAAATGAATAAATAATAGAAATAAGGAAACTTGTAATAAAGGAAACTTAATAAAGGAAAGTAGGGGACATAGGGTAAAAAACAAAAAGGAATCAACAATTAATAACTTTCTATAATGAACTGAAATAGCAACTTCTTTTAGGGAAAGTTATTAAAAGCATGTGAGGGGATCTAGGAACCCTTGGAGTAATTTTAGGAGCGACTATAGGGGGGTGAGGGAAATGAGTCTTTTAATTATTAAAAAGAAATTAATTTTGGAGAAACGTGGGGGATGAGTGACACTTGGACGACAAAGATTTTTTAGAGGATTGTCATTAAAACTTAAATTAATAATGATTTAGGAAAGAGGTGGTCTCAAATTTCTATAAAATAAGGGGAAAAGGAGGAAGAAGGGGAACGGTTAGCGTAACGTTATGCTGTCGGATTGTGGCTTGACTGATTGCTTGTGGGGAGTTGGGTTTTTCGCAGCTCAGATTTGAGTGGTAGCTCAGCCTTGCGAGGCAAGCTGAGAAGCTAGACTTATCTTCTGGATCTTGTGTGGCCCCTTTGCGGCTCGGGGGGCTAAGGGGGAAGCAGAGTACCCATAGCGTTTGGCTGGGAGGTACCGGTGAGGTCTCTACGGTCGGTGAGCGGGAGCGGGAGCGGCACGACAAGTGGGACGTCGTTCGAAGAGGGCGAGCAGGCTAAGGTATGCTTTTTAATTTGTTGGAAGAAGGTAAATTGATGTTAACTTTTGTGTAACGTTCCACAACAACTCTTGTGTTTTAGTTGGCTGTTATCTTTATCTCGAGATTATCACAAGAAATATGTATTCGCCCACCACAACCACCTCAATGTATACTCGTTGGTAGTGCAACCTTCCTTATTAACAATGAATTTTTACTTAATTATTGCATCCTTCAGCCAACAACTAAATTTTTTCCCCTTAACCCTTGTTGCTTAACGCTTGGCTAGAATTAGAATTCTCATGCTTAAGATTCCCTAACCTAACTTCTCCCCCTCTTGTGCACTGGGCTTACCAATGGGGCACTGCCAGCTGCGTTGGTTGCTCGGCTAGCTCGAGCCAGAGTTAACAGTCCACTGATTTTTATTTTATTTATTTAAAACTGCCTGTTCCCAATTTGAATGAACGATCAACTAAAGAATAGGTTTTTTTTTACCACCAAAATTTAAGGTGTTACAATCCCCTTGGATCTGTGCCTATCGCCCTCTCCATCACTTAAAAATCAACAAGATTAACAAAAAAAAAAAAACAAATCGCTACCCTGGGGAGGTACTCATCCCCTGCTCTGCGTTTGCTTCTTGAGATATGACCTGGCGATACACTTCTCGGCCTCTGCAGTTGTTGCAAAAACAAAACAAAAACTACCTAAAATCTGACCTGGGCGCATTTATATAACTCTAGCTACTGTGTATAACCATATGCCTTTCGCTGGGCGATTATTGAACCAACAAATCATGCTTTCTTTCTCGTAACGTTAGAGGCACTTGCGCCTGTGTTTATAACCAAGCTTGTACTGATCTCCTGCTCTGCGTTTTACACGCCCATCCCTGAGCATGGATTAATATGACCATGTTGGTTACCTCGGTCTTTGTTTTAATGGCGTTTAACTCTGCGTTTAATAGTCTGTGTTGTCTTACCTCGGTTTACGAGTTAATGGCCTTTAATATGTTCGTTTTTTAATGGCATTTAACCTGTTCGCGTTTCAATGGCGTTTAAATCAGCCACAAATGCTTTTGGGTAGGTTCGTTGTTGCTGGTCTATTGGTGTAACCCCCATCCTGTGCCCTAGTGATTACGATACCACTCTCCTCTCGCCTTTACACATAGGGCCCCTTCCATTCAATTTCTGCATTGCGTACAGTAAAGAAGTGTCGATGGGGTTATTTCTGACCTGGGTAGCTGAGACTATCCTGGACACCTTCTCCCTCACCATCATCCCCCTTAGATAGCATTTTCCCTGCACTTCCCTTTAGCCTTTATGTAACTGCCAGATTTCGAGTCATTACTGCGAGAGTTAAATTATTACTGCCTTAATGTAATTGCCATGATTTTATTCTTTCCTGTATTTAAATTTTGTCTCGTTGTTATTACAGCTGTCTGAGTTTTAATATTTTTATTAGTGAAGACGATATGTTTTCCTTTCATAATTGTAGACATTATATATTTCATTGCATGTAAGCAGTCATCACAGTTGTCCCGTATATATCCGTGTTAATGAAATAGTTATGCTTTTCCGTTCCTAAAATCTTTATATTTATCTATTCTAAGTGGAAGTAATGGACTGTCATAAAAAGAGATGTTAATGTAATGTCCTTTAAATTCGAATGTGCTTGTAGCTGAATGTTTAGTGGAGTAAAATGAAATTAGTATTCGATAGGTAATTCATAATTGAGTTATGCTTCCTGGATCGAGACATTTTTGATGGGAAGTAATAAACTGAAGAAGGTAAACTATAGTTTATGTAGCTAAGATCCCATGTTGAAATGTGTATTAGACAAATGGAATATAAATGTAATTACTTCTCTCTAACTCTATATATAAACCTTGATACAATGACAACTTAGTAGTGATAGGGTTGGAAGAACAAATCTAGAGGTAATGGAATGAATTGGAAAAGAAACTTGTTGATTTGAATAATATTATGTATTCATTGCTTGTTCATTAGAGTGCTCGCACGTTCAATTCCATCATGGGATATAGGACACGTTGAGTTTAGACTCCTTGCGCGCACTCAATTACATGTATTATATGATGGTTTTGATCCTCTAACTTCTTGCGCAATGTTTTGGTAACGAATGTTAGTTAAATAATTTAGCTTACTTGTGTCAAAAATATCTAAATGAATGATGGATTTCAACCTTCACATGCATTAACAGATTTATTTATGAAAATTTTTGTTTCACTCAACATAATTTCCATAGAGGTCATTGTGGCCCTTATTTTGTAGTACTTGTTGTCTGACCGCTTCTGCCTTGCACCTTCCATGGAGGTTGCATTCGTTTGATACTTAATGGTGCACCTGGAGGTGTTTTTTAAATACTGGTCGGTCTTACTTTTGTCGTGGATCGTCGTGATTTTCCAATATTTAAGATTTCTGTGTGGGTGATTTTTCCTATGTAAAGAATCCAGTGCTGTATCAAGAGTCTCAGGTTGTTTAAAAGCACAGTTTCCACTCTTGCGACACACTCTGATCCGTATCCTCCTTAATGGTAGTCAAACAAATTTTATCATAGGATTTGTCCTCATAGTTCAAAATCTCCCCAACACTCCCCATGTTCACCCATACCATTTTCCATCAAATACCAATAATGGAAATAATTTCCTAGCTAATCATCACAGCTTGGTCACATTGGTTATGTTTCCTTTTCAAGAAATTGTGGAATGTGATGTTACTCCCATTGGCTTGTTTTTTTTCACTAATCAAGTCACAAAGCCATCTACAATGTAGCTATAAGTCAATATAGTTTGTTCCATGGTGAAAATGGATTCACACATTTAAACTTGCTATTGATGTAGTCTCATAGCTTCTAACTGGTCATGTAATGGTTAAGAAGGTATTTCACAAGAAATTCCTCCATTTATGTGTGGTGCATTTGATCAAACCAGATACTACAATACAATAGTTCCTTACATCCCTATAGAATCTAATACATAACTATTAAGATGTTCTTGACAACGCTTAAGGTTTTCTCTTGCAATGTAAGACTAAGCATACTACTTATTTAATTCCTAATGAGTCACTACCTAATGAAGCCAATGACAAGTTATAATTTTCTAAATTAGCATCACATTGTCATGCACATGTGGACTAAGTTGTGGACAACATGATCTTCTTTGAGAAGACTTTTCCATACACTTAAACAACTTAACTATTGAGGAATTACATTGTAAATCCTATGGAACTTCAAGTAGGGGAAGAAATTATGTATTATTGATGTAGACACTAGCATGGGCCCATAACTAATGGTCACTTCCACTCACCTAGAAAGCTCAGGTCTTGCTCCTCCAAAACGACATCAAACGTATAATGAATATTGTGTATTTTAGAGAAAAGAATCTTTGAATCTGTTGAATACTCTAGAAAATGTCACTGTCATAGGTTATATAAATTGGGATCATAAGAAGGATACTTCTCCTTTTCTTACTAA
>JZKD02S2084044.1:270989-343997 GCA_000966675.3 Picea glauca | reverse complement strand
AGATAATGTATCAAAAGAAGAAAATGGCAGTTGTTAGGCAACTATGTTCTTCACTGCAAGATGATCCAACAAAGTGTGAAACTTCGGCTCACTGAAAGTCTTCGTGAAGATGTAGAAATATTTATGAATATGATGAAGTCATTTGGAAACCTTTCGGGCCTTGTACCTCTTGATCCTATGGAGCCATCTGCACCTGAAAATATTCCTTTCTAGTGGATGTGGAACCAGATTCCAAGGCTAGTTCTGTAGGAGTGAGTCATACTCCTTTTTCATGGCTTCTTGCCATTATGGATTTCCCACAACCCTATTATAGTTTTGTGGATCAGTAGATTGAACCATATAGAAATTCATGAGCATTGCAGGTTCTGAATCTGAAAGTACATGAGAAGGCTCCTCATGCTAAGATTGAGTCATCCTTGAATCCAATGAATTTCCTACAAGGTTGCTTGTTCCCTGAAGTGTGGTTTGTACCTTCTTGGGCATCTGTTGAAGCTTCGACACTGGATTCTTATCTGGATGTACTACCTTTTTATTTCCATGTACAAAATTTGAGTGTATGCAATCATCTTTGATGTCAGAAACTGATGGAAGAACAAGAGTATATGCATGTTGCACTGGAGGTGCATGCAAAGTACTCTCCTTATGTGTAAGTAGAATAGAGGAGTCATCGTCAGAAAACTTAGTGAATTTATACAACCTTGACTTGTGATCCACCTCACTAATTGCAATGATTAAATTGTCATGCATGTCAATTACTAAAACATAATCTGATGTAAATTCAACCTTTTTACCTTTTTGAGTGATCTAATAAACTAAGAGAAGATTCATAGAAATCTTTGGAACATGTAAAACATTCTCAAAACCACCATTGTGGAGTTCCACTCTCCCTTCTCCTACTACTGCTACTGGAGTATCTTCCTCCATGAGAATAGGGGGTCTTGAGCATGGAATTAAAGAAGAGAAAACTTCATCTTTCACTTCCATATGATGGGATGCACCAGAATCTATAATCCATAAATCAGATGAGGAATTAATTGCAACTAGAGCATGATTATTACCTTTCTTAGTTGCATGGTCTTCTTCCTTTTTCTTCTTGGCTCCTTCAAGAATGAAGTCTCCAAGGTTATTCCTTTGAAGTACTTGTGTCATAAGATTGATCTGCTTCTTCATGCATGTGGATTCTTCATGATTCGGTTTATTTCAATATGTGCACTTCTTTCCCTTCTTCTTCTTCCCTTTGGAATTTGAGGAATCTTTGGAACCTGAATAATCCTTCAAGGGTTTGGAATATCCCTCCTTCTTTGAATCTGGATGTAATGTATCCTTTCGTTTCTTCTTTGATTTTTGATTGTATGACCCTTTTCCATCATGCATGGTGATTGCATGTGCTTTGGGATCTTTCATGAGGCCCATCTGTATGAGTTTTGTCTACTCTTGTGTAAGAGACTCAATGAACTAAGCCAACGTAGGCTTTTTCCAATTTGTCTCAAAAAAACATCTTCCAGAATGGAAAGTCGAGACATATACATCGTATTCTAGTCCTAGCTTGTCCAAGATTGTTAGCATAAGTTGTTTCTCTTGTGTAGACTTATCAATACCACATTAACCCAAGCTTAATAGAAAAGAGTTAAATTTAGTAAAAAGGTCTTGTATATTATCAAAACTTTTAGGGTCTAAGATATTCAACTCTACCTCAAGCATATGACCTCACATCTCATCTTGCTTTCCAAAGAGACCTTCTAGGGTGGTTTTGATCTCGTTTGGAGTCTTGCATGAAACAACATGAAACCATAAATCAATGGATATTAACTCAAGAATAATTCATGTGGCCTCATGCTTACGGTTCGCCCATCTCATCTTCTCAATCACTGATGTAGGTTTTGCTTCTGTCGCCATCATCAAATTATATAGTCCTTTTCTTTTGAGTTGGAATGTCTCCTTGGGATTCCAATCAAAATAATTGTATGTTGTGAGGATTATCACCAAGTTTGACTGTATAATAGTTGTCATATCCATCTCTCCCACTTTTTCTAAGAACCCCTAAAAATTTACTCTGAATTTTGCAAGTGAAAAAATTAATAAATCACGATAAAAATGACACTTTAAGTGAAAATTTGTATCAGTTTCAAGAGATGATCTTGAGGCTTACTTTCTGAGAAAATGGTGAGGAATATTGCCAAACGGTTGAAAACCCTCTTCCAAAATGGGCCGATTTACTTTCCACGCGTGTCGTTTCCTCCAAAACGTAATATTTTGGGAGCAATGAATGTAGAAAGATACGACCATAGATTCATATTAGTTTCAGAAGGCTATCTTGCGGATTACTTTCTGAGCAAACCGTGAGGAATATCGCCAAACAGTTGAAAACCCGCTTCCAAAATGGGCCGATCTACATTTTTGGTAGGTCGTTTCCTCAAAAAAGTAATATTTTGGGAGGAATAACTACTGAAAGGTACGACCATGGATTTATCTCTCTGAAACCCTGATTTTCCTTATTCTTTGTCTTGTCTGGCTTGCTCCAAGCAACATAGATTTGATACCATGTCAGTGTTTCATGTAAACCTGCACAGGATATCTAGCTAAAGAAAGTACAAACAAAGCTTATCAATAAAGGAAGATAGATTTAATATGGAAGAATGAGAAAATGTATTCACACTACTCCAATGAGCTGATGATTGATACATAGATCATGATCAATATGATACAATGAATGAGTGGAATACACTCATATATAGGGAAAAACATTCCATAATTAAGAAAAACAATCTAACAGTTAGCTTTCCTTAGGAATGCATGCATGCATAATAGTCATGGTAAAAATAGAAAGTCTAAAATAGAACTAGTCACTTAACTCCCACTGAACTAGTGTGTCGTAAATAGAAATTTCACCAACACTAATTATGCCAAAACATACGCAAAATTTAATTATGGAGGTTTGCATATGTAGTTTGTGAATTAAGTTGTTTTTACCTCTCCCATACATCTTGTTGTCATTATATTTGATTCAATAAAATTATTTTTAGGAACATATATATAGATAAAACATATTGAAATTATAAAACACGCACATATATAACTAATTTTTATTTATTAAGAACTGAAATTAATTTAAGTTTTCAAAACGATGTGAAAAATTAATCAGTGATACTACAATAATTAATACACATTGTTGTTGGTGTGCTTTATCATAAAAAAAGAACAACGAAGAAGTGCGGTAAGTGCAATGCACTGATGTGGTGCACTGTATTATTGAATGCACCGAGAATGAGGTGTCCAACGAGATGCCCCACTATGCCATTTCACATATGTTTTATGCAATGAATTGTGGTTTGTTCTATGGAACACATCACTTCGTTAATTTCTTTTTATGGTAAACAAGGTGATGCGATTTGTTATATGCAAAGCACCAATACTATAAGTTCCTTGAAGAATCAATGACTTTTTAGCATTATGTTTTCTTTTATTATGAAATAGTAATGGAGGCATTTAAGAAAACACAGTGCTATCATGAATTTCTAAATATTTATTCGGTTGCCACTCTCTTAACAACACCAATATGATTTGATGAAATAAATCCATTGAAGTTCGATTTTTATTTTTTTGTGTGTTTTTTTACCGGTGCATTTTTCTTAGAATGCATCAGTAATGGGGCTTCCCATAAGAAAAACCACTATTGTAAATTATTATATATTTTTCTGGTGCCTTGCACTACACAACACCGATGCATTATCTTGGATTTGACACACCACCAGGCCAAAATTTTGATATGGAAAAATAGGTAGTTGGATTGACTAATTGAATTCACTAGTGCTCCATTTATTTTAGAGCATGAGTTTTTTGTTAACCGATGTGTTGTTCTTTTATCACACACCATTTACGGGGCATTACAGAAAACTCATCGCTATGTTAACTTTTCAATATTTTAATGGTGTCATTTTGTGAACAACATCGTTTTATTTTTTCATCCTATATTCAACAAGAGTTTGTATTCCTATAAATTCATAGGACACATGAGCATCTGGGGGGTTTGGAATCATTTAAAGAAGCACATGGAAAAGTATATAAAAAAGGCTAAATTTCAAAGCAATTTCAAATTTTAATGAGATGAAAATGCAAATAACAAGGTAATAAACAATTTACCTGGTGTTTTCTATACCGACAATGCATGGTCTCACTATAGAAAAGAAATGAAAAATTGTAGTGTTTTTTCCAAAATGTGGAAATATGTAGAATCTACTTGTGCAACTATCAAACTAACTATAGAGAACTACAAATGGGGCAATTGTGGAAGGAGAGTGAGCATCGGTTCTTGCTGGAGAGGTTGGAATCACAAAATGAGGTGTAACAATGCAAATCAGAATGGTAAGTTGTTTTATTTTATTGTTCTTTGGTATGTCATACAAGTATACACACTATGGTGTTTATGTGAGCACAAATGTGCCATAATACAACAAAAGCATCAAATAAAAAATGTCCATTAAAACCTATGGAAGATCACCTCCAATAATTTGTTTTTAGTGAATAGTGGTTCACATTAATTTGAAGCATTGGGACACCTATATTGTGTGAACCCTAGTGGACTTGTACATTATAGGCACATCACTAAAAAACCTCAAGTTTCCTACCTCCACTATATATATATTTTTTAGTGGATAATGATGTGCCTTAATGTTGAAGCACCAAGGCATATGTATTGTGTTCAAACTATTGTATTTTTGTTTTATAGGTGCATCTCTAAAAAAACCTCCCTAAAAACCTTCAGCTACCTACCTCCAGTAGAAACCTTCACTATAAATAGAGAAAGGATAATTATTTTGAGGATGTTTCACAAAAACCTCACTAGAAGGTGTTCTCCTTGTAGTGGAACCCATGCACACATTTTCATGGTTTTTGATATTTGTAAGAAGTTGGTGTCTTGAAGGATGAAATTTTAAGAACTGAACAGAGATACCCACTCCATGTTGGGAGCACATTATGGGGGTGTTATATTTTCTTAGAAAATGTTGCAAGATAGAATAATATGGTTTAGAGTGGAGTTAATGGAACAAATGGCCCTTTAGTCAAGTGAATGGAATCAATGTAAATTGAAAAGGCCAAGTGCATGATTTGGGTCTTACAACTACACTACTAACTATACATATGATAATTTATTTTTCTATCTTCTTATCAATTCAAAAACATAATGTGAAATATGTTGTACCATATGGTTGTTTGATGTTGTGGATTCTTTAAAAATATATAACTATCAATTTATCCATATAAAGGAAGAAAAACAAGTAAATCATACTTGTGAAATCAACGAGAATATGAAAAAAGATGTGTGGCCTTAATATTTTATAGATAAAAAGTGAGAATGAATAATTGAAACCAAAGTGAGAAGGAATCAATTCGAATATTAACTATAAGGATTATATAAATCTAATATTTACTCATTTTGCTTCTTTAAATTTTTCTTCATAAATTTTGCATGGTAGGTTGTGTTATGGCTAACCCATTAAGATTTGTGCTTAATGGTTGCATAGTGCTTAATGTTTGGATTACATTGGGTTTAAAATGATTATTGGATTTTGGTCTTACATAATTAAATATGACACATTGGATGGGGTTCATGTATGGTTTGACATTTATATTGGTGTTTTTTTATTACAGGAGTACATTTTTTTTTGTAAACTTCTAGAACCATTATATTTCCATTGAAAGAGTGTACAAAAATCTTGTCATTGGCCTCCCATTGGGGAATCCATACCAAGAATAATACATTAATTTGTCTAATAAAACATGGAAATATTTTCAATTAAACTAAAAAGAATGGACAAAATTAAAGAGTTTTCTATCTCTTGTGACAAGATTATAACCTGCTTCCCAGTGCTTTCTAATATTATTTAATACAAACAAAATTCTAATCCTAATACATTCTATATTATCTAGTAGAATAAAACAAAAACTAAGATGGAGCAACAACATTTGAAATGGAATTAGAGGCAAGTGCAGGGTTGTCCCTCATCTGCTGACACTTGAGTATGAGGAAACATCACTTGATTGAGGTATGTTCCTACAATGCGCCTAGCTAGGAGGTTCATTTTGTAGTCTTGGAGCCAAAGTTGAGCCTCAATTTCATCAAGATGCAACTATATCTCATTCTTGTGATCCTTTTCATCAATTAGAATGCGACCAAACAATATCTTCATGTGTTAGTAGATGTCTACAGTTTTCAAGTCTTGGGATATCCGGGATCTAATATTTTGTATGTCTTGGATCTAGGAGGTGACAAAGTCGAGGATCTCATCATCAGAGTCAAATATTTAGAGTATTCTAATGTTTTGATTAGCTAAATCAATGTCATATTGAATGTGTGGAGGTTTATGGGAACTATAGTAAGTGAGGGGACTCATGTGAAACAATGGCTAGGAAGATTCTTGAGTACCTTGGAGGATTATGTTCAGATCTTTTCTGGGCACATCAAGAATGATGACCAGGAGCCATAGGGCCTAGGAGGAGAAGTTAATAAGTCTTGGGAACAATACGGATGTTAGCTAATAGAAAAGGAAGGTAGAAATGGTGCAAAGAAAGAAGAATGAACATAAGGTGATGGAGCTAGGCCAAATAAGGAGAAAAAGTGAATAGACAGAGTCCTATACATAATGACGATGAGGGGGGAAAACAAGTGGTGTAAATGAAGATGGGGGATCCATTATGGAAGGTCATAAGAGAGGATGATTTAGAGGATGGTGAAGTGTATATTAATGATAATGAGTGTAGAAGGGACATGAATAACACCTGTATCAAGGATCCATACCTCACCCGCAGTGAATTTAACCATGTTATTTATTTATAGAAGTGGCGGGGGTATGAGGGGAACAATATGCGTTGACATATGGGAGGGAAACATGGCAGTATTCCTTAGATGGTGGCCCCATTTGTGGTCTCTTCCCGGTAACCCAATATGGGGGAGCATGGTATGCCTTTGCCAGAGAGAGGCAGTGATGCAGGAGCATCGCCAACACATCAAGCGAGCCAGCGTGGAGCGGAAGACAGTTGGACAATACCAACACAGATTTTGAAACACCTTGATATTTTTGTGCCAAACATTTATGTGTGGATTTAATGAAGCGCACCTTGTATATTGTAAATGAACCTTGAGCAGATAACTCTCGTCCTTAGGTAGATGAGTCATTTAAGATAGTTAATGTAAATTAGATAGAACATTTAATTCTAGATTTGATAGTTTAGAGTTCGAGAGGGAAATGGATATAGACACCCTCATTGTATCATTGTAAGATATCGAACATTCAGAAGAAGAAAAGAGCAAGCAGAGAACTGTGTGAAGGACACCCATGTATAGATATTGAAGTAATAGAAGAAAGATTGATTCAAATCCATGGTTGGTGTTGTTTCTCTATGTACATTGTTGTTGTGCTCATGAATGTTTGTTTACTGTCATGCATTTGCTTTTATATGCTGTGTATGTGATTTCATGGTTGAATTGAAGTCAGAGAGGAAGAAGAGATTATTTTCAATTGTTTCTCTAATTTGAACTAGAGAATTCCTGCAAGGAGTGTATTCGAATTTGTCCGCAAGGAGTGCGTTGATAGAAGGGTTCACTTAGAGGAAACTTTTGTTCTCATTTCTTCGAGAGTGTAGATAGTAACAGTGTCGTGCAAGGAGTACGCAGGCCAAGCAAAGTATCAGAGTTGCGATTCTGAGCAAAGTATTGAAAGGCTGCTGCTGCAGGAGTGCGCAGAGTCGAACAACTTCAACACTTAAACAAAGTTGAAGATTTGTCGCAAGGAGTGCGTGCAGAGTTCCTTCTAAGAAATTGAAAATCATGAAGAAGCTCAGGAGGAGTAGGCCTTCGAATTCATCGAAGGATAAGCGCAAGGAAAGTTGTCGCTGAAGTTTGGAGAAGCATCGTAGAGTTGCGAGCAGGTGAACGGGTCTCGTGGAGAGACACTTCTTCCTTTTCATGGGTTTCACGAGGAAGAACAGAAGGACAAAATCATTCAAGGAGATTTCGCGAAGTTCCGTGGACCGTCGGATCTTGCGGAGTTGCAAGGAGGTTACGGCGGAAGCATTAAAAGGTTCCAAGCCCAGGAGGGTAGAGCGTTGATACACGTCGGCTAGGATCGGTGTGTTAGTTGCGAGATCACCTATCGGGATCTCGTGAGAAAAGTGTCGAAGAGTTGACAACGGGAGTCGCGAAGTCGCGAGGTACGATATCCTGACGGTGACATAAGACGTGTGGGACCGCAGAAGTAAGTGGAGGACAGGTGATGGAGCTCAGGATATCTCGCGATCTCAGGGTTAGCAAGGTGAGGAGTCAACCCTTGGGTACTCCAAGCCACGAAGAATCGAGGGCGCGAAGTAGTGAAAGTGCGATAAGATCGCCTCGGAGTTTCGGCACATCGCGAGTCGGAAGTTGGAAATCTGAGAACTTGGCATCACGAGTAGCGAGGTCGCGATAGAGCCGAAGTCCCGATAAGGCGATAGGAAGTCAGCGTTGACCGACATATCAGGTCTCGGGGGTTCGAGAGCCCAACGAGAAAATGAGAACTTGCGAAGCCGCGAGTTTTGATCCTCCGAAAGAAGAGAAGGGAGGATTGCGCTGAAGGAAACCTATGGGGTCCAGACTTCCTGATAGGGGAGTAGAAGAACCGTCGAGTTCTTCGAGCCGAAGGGAAAGAAGGTCCTGAGGGAGCAGTCGTGCTCCAAGGAGTACGGTTGCGTCAGGTTTGGTATCAGAGCTGGATTAACTCTTTGTTTTCTGTAGCAGAGAGGAGAGAGAATTCACCATGCCGCCAAAAAGGGAGAGACAGTCACCTGACCCAGAAGATAGGGAGGTGAGAAGAAGAGGCAGACCGACAGGGAATCCAGAAATGGAGAGGCAGATGAGAGATCTCCGAGTGAGATTAGAAGATATGTAGGCAGCCCAGAGATGCACATCAAATGCTGGAGACTTAAGTGACTTCGAAGGTGAAGTCAAAGCTGAAAAACAAGGAGAAGTTGCAGCCGAGGATGCATCAACTGAGCAGTTGATAAAATCTATCGCCAGTATGGGGGCGAAGGAAAAAATGGACATTCCAGTTTACGATGGAAATCTGGATGCAGAGGAGCTACTAGACTGGATTAGAACTCTTGATACCTACTTCGATTATTAAGATATCGAAGAGGGTAGGAAGGTTAGGCATGCTGTCACATGCCTGAAAGGACATGCAGGATTGTGGTGGGACGAGCTATAGGCTGACAGACGCCGCAAAGGCAAGTAGAAGATCAAAAGTTGGGATCGAATGATTGCAAAGATGAAGACGAAGTTCATCCCAAGGGATTATCAAATTACTCTATTCAGGAGAATGCAGAACCTGAGACAGAAGTTGATGACAGTGAAAGAATATACGGAGGAATTTTATCGACTGAACATCAGAGCAGGTCATCGGGAGAGCGATGATGAGAAGGTTTCCAGATATTTGAATGGTATGAGATACGACATTCAGGATGAATTAAGCATGGTTACCATCAAGACGGTGGAGGATGCTTATCAGATGGCTCTGAAGGAAGAAGAGAAGCTGAGCCGTAAGCAAGGTCAGCAAGGGCGAGGCAGAAGTCATCCCAGAGGCAAGACAGTTGCCTAGGATAAATACCAGAAGCCCAAGGAGGAATGGAAGAAACCTCAGGGTAGGGTAGAAAGAGGTGGTACCTCACAGAAGGGACCATACATTGAACATAGAGGGAAGCATAATGAGCGGAAGGGAGATTATGCCGACGCAAATACTTTTCCTCGTACCAGAGGTAGGGGAAGAGGCCGAGGTGGAGTAATCACATGCTTCACATGCGGGAAGAATGGGCACAGGTCATTCGAGTGTCTAGAGAAAAATAAGGACATCGGAGAAGCTCACATCGTAGAAGCGCAGAGGCATGATGTTGAGACCGAAGATACAGAAAGTGGAAGGTCGCTGATGATGCGAAAAGTTCTCTTAACACCCGGGAAGGAGGTAGAGGACTCATCTCAAAGGACCTGACTATTCAGAACATCTTGCAAAACCAAGGACTGGCAATGCAAGGTTATCATGGATAGAGGAAGCACAAACAATCTCGTTTCGACCGAGATGATGGAGAAATTAGAGCTAGAGACAACTGATCACCTGAGTCCATACAAAGTTTCATGGCTATAGAAGGGACATCAGGTGAGTGTCACTAAACAATGTTTAGTTGAATTCAAGATAGGGGGATATAATGATCAGGTCTTATGTGATGTCATTCCCATGGATGTATGTCATTTATTGCTGGGTAGACCATGGCAATATGACAGAAATGTGGTTCATGATGGGAGAATGAACACATATACCTTGGAGAAGGATGGGAGGACACACAAGTTGCTTCCGATAAAGGATAAGGAGGTGAAACCGTAAGTGAGCAACACAATACTTCTCATGAGTGCGAAGGGACTTCTCACAGAGATGGAGAAGAAGGAAGATCCACAATTCTTTGTGGTCAGGAAACCGAGGATTGTTCTGACAAGCAAAAGAGTGGATGATTTGCCAGATGAAATTTAGAAACTGCTGGAAGAATTCGCTGACATCATAGTGGACGAATTACCTCATTCGTTGCCACCGATAAGGAGTGTGAGTCATCACATCGATCTCATACCAGAAGCAAGTTTGCCAAACAAAGCTGCGTACAGGTTGACGTTGCAAGAAAATGAGGAGGTTAAGAAGCAGGTCCAGGAGTCAATGGACAAAGGATTGGTCAGGGAAAGCTTTTTGTTCCAACAGTTCTTAGTCTGAAGAAAGATGGAGGCTGGAGAATGTGTACTAATTCTAGAGCGATAAACAAGATAACCATCAGGTACAGGTTTCCATTGCCGAGAATGGATGATCTGATGGATTGCCTGAGTGGGGCGAATTTCTTTTCAAATATTGATCTGAAGAGTGGATATCATCAGATTCGCATGAGGGAAGGCGACGAGTGGAAGACAACATTCAAGAAAAATGAAGGTTTGTACGAGTGGATAGTCATGTCGTTTGGCTTGACGAATGCACCAAGTACTTTTATGAGGCTGATGAATGAAGTCCTGAGGGAATTCATCGGGAAATTTGTCGTCATATATCTGGATGACATACTGATTTTCAGTAAGACAAAGGCTGAACATTTGAAACATTTGGCCATTGTGATGAGAAAGATACAGCAGGAGAAGCTGTTGGTCAACATGAAGAAGCGCTCATTCATGAAGACAGAGCTCATTTATTTGGGTTTTTTTATTTCGACGAATGAATTGAAGATGGATCCAAGTAAAGTAGAATTAATTAAAAATTGGCCATCACCGAGAAATGTATTCGAGGTGAGAAGTTTTCATGGACTGGCTAGTTTCTACCGAAAGTTCATCAGGAATTTCAGTGGGATTAGCGCAACGATGATGGATACAGTGAAGAAGAAACATAAGTCTTTTCACTGGACAGTGGAGGCTGAGAAGAGCTTCAGTTTGTTGAAGCGGAAGATCATGGAACAACCGGTGCTGGTGTTACCGGATTTCATGAAGACATTTCAGGTGAAATGTGATGCAAGTGGCTTTGCCATAGGAGCAGTCTTGAGTCAGGAAGACAGACCAACTGCATATTTTAGTGAGAAGTTGGATGAAGCAAAACTGAAATACTCCACGTATGATAAGGAATTTTATGCTATCATACAGGCATTGAAGAAGTGGAGGCATTACTTGATCCCAAAAGAATTTGTATTGTACAGTGATAATCATGCATTACAGTTTGTGAGTCAACAAGAGAAGTTGAATCAGAAGCATGCAAAATGGGTAGAGTATATGCAGAATTTTACATTTGTAATTAAACACATTTCAGGTGCTGCTAACAAAGTGGCTGATGCTTTGAGCAGGAAATGTTTGTTGCTGCAGGAGTTCCGAGTAAAAACATTGGGTTTTGAAAATCTGAGAGACATGTATGCAGGAGATGCAGATTTTGAAAAGGCATATGAAGCAGCTGAGAATCCAGTTCTCAGAGACAGGAGTCCATGGATAGATTAAATGATCCAGGATGGATTATTGTTTAGAGGAAATCAACTGTGTATTCTGAATTGCTCCATGAGGGAGAACTTGTTGAAAGACAAGCATAGTGGTGGATTGGCATGACACTTTGGCCATGACAAAACATTCGCAAAGCTGAGAGAATCATATTTTTGGCCAGGGATGCGAGAAGAGGTCAAGCGATTTGCTGACAGATGTTGAAATTGTCAGCATTCGAAAGGGAGAAAGAAGAATGCGGGTTTTTATCAACCATTGCCGATACCAGAGAGACCATGGAAGGCAATTAGCATGGATTTTGTATTAGGTTTGCCGAGGACACAAAGAGGTGTTGATTCCATCTTTGTGGTCGTGGACAGGTTTTCGAAGATGGCACATTTCATTCCATGCCAGAAGACCAGCGATGTGACTCACATCGCAAATTTGTTTTTCAAGGAGGTCATTCGACTCCATAGATTGCCGAAGAGCATAGTTTCGGACAGAGACACGAAATTCATAGGATATTTTTGGAGGACGATATGGAAGAATCTAGGAACTAACTTGGCGTTTAGTTCTGCTTATCATCCTCAGACATAAGGACAAACAGAGCTAGTCAACAGAAGTCTGGGAGACTTGCTGAGGAGCTTGGTGACAAAACACCACAGCAGCTGGGATAAGATATTACCATAGGCAGAGTTTGCGTACAACGATTCGGTTAATCGGAGTACAGGAAAGAGTCCATTTCAGATTGTGTATGGTACACAACCAAGGGGAGTTTCTGAATTGTGAGATTCAGGACAGACTTCTACTAGCAGCGCTAGTGCAGAGGAACTCGCTGAGGCGATAAAAGAACTTCACAGCAGAGTGAAGCAACGACTGATTGATTCAAACCAAGAGTATAATCGCAGAGAAGATCAACATCGGAGACAACTTTAGTTCAAAGTTGGTGATCTAGTTCTGGCACATTTAAGGAAAGAAAGGTTCCCGAGGGGAACATACAACAAGCTGAAAATGAAGAAAATTGGGCCTTGTAGAGTCTTGAGAAAGTTCAGAGAGAATGCTTATGAGATCGAGTTGCCGGATGGCATCGGAATATCTCTGATCTTCAATGTGGCAGATTTATACCCATACAAGGCTGGTGAAGCAGACACTGGAACTGAGGAGCCAGTGGTCCAGTGGCAGAAGAAGATGCCAATTGTAGAAAAGCCACAGATAGAATGCATACTAGACAAGAGAGTGGGTAAGAATACCAGGAGGAAAGAATACTTTGAGTATCTGGTCAAGTGGAAGAATCATCCAGTGGAAGATGCTAGCTGGGAGACTGAAGCAGTGATACAGAAGCATGGACAGACTGTGCAGGAGCTCATGGATAGGAGTCCATGAAATTTTTCAAGCCGAGGAGTATGATGCAAGAGCATCACCAACACATCAAGCGAGCCAGCGTGGAGCGGAAGACAACTGGATAGCGCCAGCACAAATTTTGAAACACCTTGATATTATTGCGGCAAACATTTATGTGTGGATTTAATGAAGCGCACCTTGTATATTGTAAATGGACCTTGAGCGGATATCTCTCATCTTTAGGTAGATGAGGCATTTAATATAGTTAATGTAAAGTAGATAGAACATTTAATTCTAGATTTGATAGTTTAGAGTTCGAGAGGGAAATGGATATAGACACCCTCATTGTACAGATATTGTGAAGAACTGTGTGAAGAACACCCATGTACAGATATTGAATTAATAGAAGAAAGATTGATTCAAATCCATGGTTGGTGTTGTTTCCCTGTGTACATTGTTGTTGTGCTCATGAATGTTTGTTTCCTGTCATGCATTTTCTTTTATATGCTATGTATGTGATTTCATGGTCGAATTGAAGTCAGAGAGGAAGAAGAGATTAGTTTCAATTGTTTCTCTAATTTGAACTAGAGAATTCTTGCAAGGAGTGCAGTCAAATTTGTCTGCAAGGAGTGCATTGACAGAAGGGTTCACTTAGAGGAAACTTTTGTTCTCATTTCTTCGAGAGTGCACATAGGCACAGTGCCATGCAAGGAGTGCGCAGGCCAAGCAAAGTCTCAAAGTTGCGATTCTGAGCAAAGTATTGAAAGGCTGTTGCTGCAAGAGTGCGCAGAGTTGAAAGACTTCAACACTTAAACAAAGTTGAAGATTTTCCGCAAGGAGTGCGTGCAGAGTTCCTTCTAAGAAATTAAAAATCATGAGGAAGCTTAGGAGGAGTAGGCCTTCGAATTCATCGAAGGATAAAAACAAGGAAAGTTTTCATTGAATTTTGGAGAAGCGTTGCAGAGTTGCGAGCAGGTGAACGGGTCTCGTGGAGAGACACTTCTTCCTTTTCGTGGGTTTCATGAGGAAGAACAGACGAATGGAATCATTCAAGGAGATTTCGCGAAGTTCTGTGGACCGTCGGATCTTGCGGAGGTGCAAGGAGGTTACGGCGGAAGTGTTAAAAGGTTCCAAGCCCTGGAGGTTAGAGCGTTGATACACATCGGCTAGGATTGATGTGTTAGTCGTGAGATCGCCTATCAGGATGTTGTGAGAAAAGTGTCGAAGAGTTGACAATGGGAGTCGTGAAGTCGCAAGGTATGATATCTTGACGGTGACATAAGCCGTGTGGGACCGCATAAGTAAGTGGAGGACAGGCGGCGGAGATCGGGAGATCTCGCGAACTCGGGGTTCGGAAGGTGAGGACTCAACCCTCGGGTACTCCAAGCCACACAGAAGCGAGGGTTCGAAGTAGCGAAAGTGTGACAAGATCGCCTCGGAGTTTCGGCACATCTTGCAGCGGAAGTTGGAAATATGAGAACTTGGCATCACGAGTAGCGAGGTCATGATAGAGCCGAAGTCTCGATAAGGCGAGAGGAAGTCAGCGTTGACCGACATATCGGGTCTCGGGGGTTTGAGAGCCCAGCGAGCAAACGAGAACTTGCGAAGCCGTGAGTTTCGATCCTCCGAAAGCAGAGAAGGGAGGATTGCGCCGAAGGAAACCTGTAGGGTGCAAACTTCCCGATAGGGGAGTAGAAGAACTGTTGAGTTCTTCAGGCCGAAGGGAAAGAAGGTCCTGAGGGAGAGGTCGTGCTCCGAGGAGTATGGTTGCGTCAGGTAGTCATTGTGCAGGGGTAAGAAGGGGACATCGTCCCAGGATAAGTCAAGAGGAACATTCCATCTGTCTATTCATTCATTGGGGAGATGGTCAATGCATTTATTCTTTGAGTGTTTCACATGTGAAGGGATAATGGACTCAATTCAGGGAAAGAGGAAAAGGATGAACTCCATCATAGAAAAAATATCTAGCTTGCGGAAAGTTTGTTTAAGGAGGTTCCATATTCGAGCTTGTGAAGAATTTGAATGATGATTTGCGAGTCACCTTCTATGATGAGAATGTAGTAGATTTCTCGAATGGCAATGGTTAGGATGACTTCAAAATCTTGAATATCACTTATGCTATTCCTTTTGATTTTGATTTAATTGGTGTAGTTACTGATAATGTTCCCTTGACTATTGCAGAAACCCCCTCATAAATTACCAGGGCTTGGGTTTCCATGAGAGGAACCGTCAAAGCTTATATTGTGATAAATAGGTGGGGCATGGGGCCAGGTTATGGGGGGGAGGACGTGAGGTTGTGGTTAGAGAAAGAGAGGGGGATGTAGGTGGTAGGATATGAAGGTCATGAAGGATAATAATCTCCTAGGAATTTCCCTCCCAATACCGAGAGTTCCAACTTGAAGTGAGGATGGTTTCCCTGATGTTTTTCTTGACTTTGAATCAGATTGTGTGTGTAGAGGAGGAGTTGTCTTTAAATATATGTTGATTTATTTCCTTCTATATCCCCCAAAGGAGGAATCTAGGGAGGAGTCGCCACAATCAATTTAATATAGGGTTAGAAAACGTTGTTGGCCTCCATTATTCGATGGTGAGGGTGGTGATTTTTTTGTAGCAATCTAAGGTTCAGAAGAGGAGAGTAGCTTCATCCCAAAGAGAGGAAGAAAGAGAATAGGTATTTAGTATATGTTCGATTGTTTCCTCATTTATATGGCATAGGAAGTAGGGATATGGGCCTTGAAAAAGGAGACTTTCGACCAAAGTTGTTGCATCTAGATATTTTTCCATGTTGGTTACATTGGGGTTTGTTGGTCATTTGAAGCTAGCTTATAAGCTTCTTCGATGGTGTAATTCATTGTTGGTTTGTATCTCCACTTGAGGATGTTGGGCCCCATTTGAATCCACATTTTTCTTTGCTGAGGTTTTTCCAGAAGGAGTCCTAGTCTATCTAGAAGGGAGGGGACTCCAAATTTCATAGGGGATCTGATTTCTCCATTTGTCTAGAGGTTGAGGTGGAAACCAATACTAATGATATCAAACTCTGTTTTTTCCTATTATTGTTTCTTCAAGAACTATTTCTACTGGATGTTTATTTTGTGGGTTGTATTTCCAGTGACAAAGACGTGCTCAAAGACTGTATTTGGATGTGTTCAATCTCCAAAAAGTCTTCTCTCCTAATATTTCACTCAAAATTTCTAGATCTTTGAGTCCTAATCCACCTTTTAGTTTTGCGAGACATAACTTATCTCAAGCAACACGTTCCCATTTTCTTTATTTTCATGATCCTCCCTAAAGAAAGGTATGTTGGAGGTTTCGAATAGCTTTCAGGATAGATTTTAGTGTAGCTAGCGCTGAGAATAAGTAGATATGCATAGCTTGAAGAACTGATTTGAGAAGGATTGGGCATCTAGTGGTGCTGAGCATTTGAAAAGTCCAGTTGAATGTTTTTTGTTCATTTTTGCTAACAAGAATTCCAAGGATGTTTTTTTGGTATTGCTATCTATAAGAGGGGCACCGAGATACTTGGAGGGGATATATCTTTATTGAAAACCCATAATTCGAGAGATATTGATCTTGATTGTAGGGGTTTGTTGAAGAACAAAAGTTGAGACTTGGAAAGGTTTATGGAGGCTCCTGATGCTTCCTCAAAATTAGAGAGGATTTGTTGGATGGATTTGGCTTCCTGGACTATGGGTTGAGCCATAACCATTGTGTCATCCATCAATTGTTTTTGAGAGACTAATTGTTCATCATTATGGATTTTGATTCCTTTGACAATATTCTCAACAATGACAACTTTCATGTAACTACCTAGACCTTCGACCATTAAAATGAAAAGGAAAGGGGAGACGGGGTATCCATGTCACATGTCGCGTGAAGGGGAAAAGTTAGGGAGGATGAACCATTGATGAGAATAGAAAAAAAAGGTGGAGGAGGTGAGAGAGGATCCATTTCATCCAAACATGGGATAAACCAAAAGAAAAGAGCATTTGAAGAATGTATTTCAAGTTGATCTTGTGAAAAAATTTCGATATGTCCAACTTCAGAAGCATGTCCGAGGATTTGGTGATTTTGAGGGAGTGGATAACTCCATGAGCTAGGATAATATCGTCTATAATTTGTTTGTCTTCTACATAACTTGTTTTATTAGCGGAAATTAAACAGGGAAGAAGGGTATTAAGGTGGTTTGCGATGAGTTTGGTGATGATTTTCAAGATAAAATTGCAAAGACCGATTGGTAGAAACATTCTTGGGTCCTCCACTTTATCCTCCTTTGGGAAGAGGGATATAAAAGTGGAATTGAGAGGAGGTAGGAAATTGGAGTGAAGTCTGGAGTCTTCTACCAATTCCCATTTGTCCCATTTGATGGAGGACTAACAAGCCTGGTAGAAGTCTACAATAAATCCATTAGGTCCAGGGGACTTGTTTTTGGGCATGGAGAAACAAACTTGTTCAACGTCTTCGAAGGTTATGGGCCTTGTGAGGGATTCATTATGCTTCGGGGAGATGAATTGAGGAATGTGTTGAGTGATTTTATGGATGGAGGGTATTCTATCTCGTTATAGATCTGTTAGGAGAGTTTGGAAATTGTTCACCAGTTCCTTCTCAATGTCTGATGCTCCATTAGGTTGTTTCCTTGGTTCTATTTTATGGAAATGATGCGGTAGTGATTTCTTCGTTGGATTATTGATATGTGGAATAATTTTGAGTTCTCTTCTCCCTCTTTTATCCATCAAAATCGATATTTTTACCTCCAAAGGACTTCTACTTGGGCTTCATGTTCATCGAGCTTGTTCTAGAGGTGTTCCTCTTCCTCCCCAGATTATTAGTTCTTCCTACCTAGATAATTATTTGTTGAAGATTCTATAGTTGAGTAGTGATTTGCTTTTTGATTTGAAATATATTGCCAAAATGTATCTTGTTCCATATTGTGAATTATGTATTAAGATTTTTTATTTTTTGTTGGAATATGTGCATGGGAGATATGGAGGGGGTTTGAAGTTTGACCACCACTCTTTGAAATTGGAGAAAAAAGTTGAGAGGTTTAACCATAATATTTCAAAATAGAAAGGGAGGTTGAGGGGACTGCCATGCAAGTCAATGTGGAGCGATATTGGTTAGTATTCAGAGCCTCCGAAGGTTAGTATCAAGGATATGGAGTAAATATTAGCTATAAGGATAGGATCGAGGCTAGGGAGTAAAGATTATATATAAGGATGGAATCAAAGATGAAAAAGTTACATAAGTGAGAGGCTATTTGATGTTTTCTTCTACGGTTATTCCAAGTAAAAATTCCATTTGATGTTTCTATGTCTACGAGGTTGAGGTCTTGAATAATGTTCAGAAAATAAAGGGATTCGGGGGTGATCCTTCAAACACCTCTTTTTTTTTCTAAAAGGGAGGTGATAAGGTTGAAGTTTCCTCCAATCAACCAGGGTTTGTTATGAAAAAGGGGTTGTAAGGAAATAAAAGAGAAAAGGAAAGAAGCTTTATGAGGAGAAGATTTAGGGTCATAAACCATGGTGAGGAAGCTATAGAAAGAGTCTCCAATCGGTTGGAAGTGGGAAGAAAGGGATTATTTGGTGGAAAATAAGTTGGAGAGCGTGATTATAACTGGATTCTAGAGGAGAGCTAGGCCACCAGCGCTGCCTTGAGCATCCAGAGCTATGGATTGTGATCTTGGACAGAGTTTGGCAATCATGGATTAGAGGAGAAGGTGGGGCATTTATTTTCCACAATCATGATGACAAAAGGTTTTTCTTACATTAGTTTTTTTCTGAAGGATCATGTTCTTGGTTTTACCATTAAGGGCTCTTATATTCTAGGATATGATTTTTATGAGGAACATGGTGGAGAGGAACGTGTCTATCACTACGGAAATCCACCGTAAGTTTACTAAATATTCCCCTAGGTATTTAAGAAGTTGCTTGTTGGATTGTCTGCCTTTCTTTTTTTCTTCATGGTGTGATTTTAAATGAAGGGACGAGGAGGGTTTAATACCCAAGGAAGGATTGGATCCTTGTGAGGAGGAGTCGTTGAATATTTGATTTCTTACCAGAGCATCTTTCATAGATGCATTTGTTGTTCATGGATGGAATTGGGATCTCTCTGCTTACAGGCCGCCACAATGGATTTTAGGTTGAGATCACCTAGGTCCATGTCTTTGCCTTCATCAAAATCTGGATGGTCTTGCATGTTCTGTTGCATCTCCTCATCGTTGTCATGTGTTGTGGTTGTTTCATCGTTCATTGTTTTTCGACGCTTAACTTTGTCCCCCATTGGATCTATTAATGTCCGTCCTGTTTCTGTTTCCTCTTCCTCTAGAGAGTCCTTGTCGCCCACTTCTTGTGAGAGAGATTCATAAGAGTTGTTGGATCTGAACCCTGATTTGGAAGGGTGTTTGTTGATTGTTTTCTTTGTTTTTTTCCTTGTTTGAATCCTGAGAGATAACTTGTTGAATCCTTTAGTATGTCGTTTCCTTGAAGACGGGTTGGGGTGGGCTTTCGCAGTTAGCGGGAAGTCCCGAAAGTGGTGACCATGCTCAGTGAGAAATCTGCATCTAAAGGGAATATGTTCATAGTCCATAGTTTGTACCCATTAATTATCTTGATAAAGGAGGTTGACGGAGGCTGGTAAGGTTTCCGTAACGTTCAAATATATGTAGATTAGGGATATGTTGTATATCGACCTTACTTTGTCAAATCCAATTTTTTTACAAAATTCCTTAGGGTGTTGTCGATGCCATAAAAAATTTCCAGATTCCAAAAGGAGTATAATATTATCAATAACGGAGTTGTTATGAAATCTTATAATTTTTTTACAAAATTCCCTAGGGTGTTGTCGATGCCATAAAAAATTTCCAGACTCCAAAATTCCTGCAGCAGGGAGTATAATATTATCAATAACGGAGTTGTTATGAAATCTTATAATTTTTTTACAAAATTCCCTAGGGTGTTGTCGATGCCATAAAAAATTTCCAGATTCCAAAATTCCTGCAGCAGGGAGTATAATATTATCAATAACGGAGTTGTTATGAAATCTTATATTTCGGGCGAGAAGCGTTCATTCAAGGGTCATAAAATGGATACCTTCGGAGTTAAAGAAATAGGGCCCATTTTCGAAGACCCGATCTCAGTTTTCCAAATTGGCGAAGACTTCTGTGAACAAACATTTCGATCCATTTTTGACATCGATCTCACCATTAGGTTTCCAGGTTGTTTTTATCAACCAGGAAAGAGCCTTCTCCATTGGCCATATTCCCATAAATTTTGTTATGAAGGTGTGTTCTTGCATGTGTTGAATATAACATCTGATTGTTTCAGTTATGGCTTGGTACTTTGGATTTTACATTTCTTTTGGAAGGAATTTGTTGGTGGAGCCAGGACTTAGGGTGAGATTCTGTTTTGGATCAGTTACATGCGGTGAAGATCTTGAATCTATATTTTTGGCTTTTTTTGTATCGGGTGCGTCATTGGATCCTTGCTTTCGGGGTGCTTGATTATAGGGATGGTCGTGGGGGGCAGAGCGAGGACCTGCTAAAATGTGACTATAGGAGGGAGTAAAACTCCTTCCCCTGACTGAAGCCATAGAAGGAGAGGAGAGGGGAAAACTATACTGAAACCCTGGTTTTTAGAAGTAGCAGAGATCATCGCTTTGTAGATTTACTATAGGATTACATTTTATTATATATATGAATTTTAGGGGAAAACTATAGTGAAACCCTGGATTTTAGAAGTAGCAGAGATCATCGGTTTGTAGATTTACTATAGGATTACATTTTATTATATATATGAATTTTAAAATATTTTAAATGGATTAGGGTAATTCTAAGAAGACATGTTAAATTTTTTCACGAGGACATGCGTAGTTTTCATATAATCAAACTCTCACCAGAGATATTTAACAATCTCTCTATATATAGTTGAACTTGATACCAAATATCCATTGTAACAAACTTTTGAAAACTAGTTTAAGACCTAAAATCTCCAATAATCTAGCTCATGACTAAGATTTTGAGACCTAAGATCTCTAGCAAAACTTTGAACCAAGAGTTTGAGAGTTAGAAATATAATGAAGAGTTAGATATACAATAAAAAGTGTAAATTCTACTTAAAATATGACACTTTCTACATTTTTTAATCAAATATCAACTTCATAAGTGTAGACGCAGCTTTTATAAAACAACTTTGAAACCTTCAAACATTAAATATCACTGTATCTATTTTGTATCTATAAATTTCAAATTATATAAAACAACTTTCCAACCTTAAAACATTAAATTTATTGTTGTATATATTTATGTATATGCATTTCATTGTAATTATTTTTTCCAAAACTAATACAGACATAAATTAAAATATACAAAAATACAATTTTATAACTACAAATCAATAGTAAAAAAATTAGTAAAAAATCATCACTCCCAAAACATTTTTTTTTTCCAAAATAGTACTTTTAATTTTACTCTTTTCTAATCATTACAAAGAAAAATATAACACCGTTTTTTTTAATAAAAAAATTATTTTATTTTTTTAATTTAACAAATTTAAGTAATTAAAACATATTGTTTAGGACTAAGTTATATATAAAGCATGTTAAAGAAAAAAATTAAATAAAAAATATTCTACATAAAAAAATTAAAATGTTATTAGAATAAATATTAAAAAGTATAAATATAAGTATAAACTGTTAAAATAAAAAGTGAGACACATTTTTTGGATTACCTCTTAATGATAACATTATTGACTTGGCATAATGTCTAAGTTATTAGATATATTTCTTTTTATTGTGTCTTCTAACAAAATTGGTTGATATCATTTTTTCTTTATTATGGAAAGATATTTGACCTTTAGGATGATCACCTTTATAAGTTTAGTAATTTGTTTGGTTGTGTGCGTATTTTTATTTTTTATTTTTCCATTTAACTAAATTTCCCCTTTCTTCAAAATAAATTAATTTATTTTTATTTTTTTTTAACCAAAAAATAATTCACTCCCCAAAATTTTTATATGCTAAAATAATTTAAATTAGAAATTTTCTAAACTTTTTAGAACTATATAATATCCTTAAAAATATGAATAATTTTAGAAAATTATGTGGAAAGATTTATAATAAAATAATATAATATCCTTAAAAATATGAATAATTTTAGAAAAATATGTTGAAAGATTTATAATTTACATTTTAAGAATTAATAAAATTGAATAATGATTAAATACATATGAATCTTTAAATCTTTTAAATTTTCCATATTTTATTTATTAGTATATTAAGAGAAATTAATATAATATTATTTTTATTATAAATTTATTTTTTATAAATTTTTATGTTAATTGTTTGTACTAAAGGATAACACTTAATCTAATATAATTATTATTTAAATTACATTCTCTAATGATATATATAGCAAAGTTATTGTCGCTCTATTTTATTATTCTAAACATAATTATATGTTTAATTTTTTATAAATAAATATTAACTTGGCAAAACTAAAGGTTTTGTTTTTTCCATTTAATTATTTTATGATCATTGCTTTTATATATCTTAGAGATGATATTATCTTAATATCATCATATCACTCAAAAATATTAGTTACTTCTGTGAACTCTACGAATTGAAAATTAATATTTAAAAACTTAAGTTATGACTGTGAGTACTTTTTTAAAATAGCATTTTAATGTTCATGTTTGTTTGCGTTACATAGAGCTCCTAAGAGTGGATCTTACAACATGTTATCTTTGTTCGGTGATGTTCTTAATTGGACTAATCATTTAAACTATTTTTTTTTCATATAGTTTTATCATCAAATTTATAATATAAATTTAAAATTTAATATATTAAATTTTGAAAAATAAAATAAAAAATGTCAATATTAAAAGGGAAATTCTTATTCGGTTATTCTCTAAACTTATTAAATTTCAAATATCAAATTCCATATTATTATTTATGCAGAGCTTTAAGCTTTAAGTGTTTCTACCTATTATGAAATCAGTCTTTCATAATTTTTTTAACAAACTATATTTTGATTCTTACAAGTTAATGTATCAACTTCTTACGATAAGATCTTT
The DNA here is from genome assembly GCA_000966675.3 of Picea glauca. Taxonomy (NCBI): domain Eukaryota; kingdom Viridiplantae; phylum Streptophyta; class Pinopsida; order Pinales; family Pinaceae; genus Picea; species Picea glauca. The sequence continues at coordinate 320,591 of JZKD02S2084044.1, read as the reverse complement.
TCCAATACTTTCATTACGTAAAACTTATTCTTCACTTGTTGACTTAGATATTGAAAATATTTTAACAATAATTTTTATGTCTCATAATTCAATGTATCTTTCATCTCGATTTAGACTAACTATTAAAAAAATATCAAAAGGCTGATAAAAACGTGGGGTTTGCCCGAAAAAGTTGCAATTTTTTTTTATTTTAGAAACCAGTCTATACCATTAAAAAATAGGAACTACAACGAAAGGAAACTACAATAGATGTCTCTTTAAATCAAGTGTAAACAGGTTAAAAATCAAGTGTAAACAGGTTAAGGACGATGACTTAAATTACCATGAAAATCTGACTTTCTCAAACATTTGTCTACGCGAATTATACTTAAAAATTAACTTTACAGCCAAAATTAACATATTACCACCAAAATTAAGTTTAAAACATATAACTTGGCATTTGTGATATTTTTTTAATAGTATGCCATGGATAGATGCATCCACTTGTTCAACATGATTCCCCATTGTCGGGGTGGTATTCTGTGGTCTTTAGATTTGTTCTCCAATCCGTGGGCTTTAGATTGCTCCTTCACTATCTCAACTGTCAGAATTAAATAAATATAAAGTAAGTGAGCTTTACAAAGATTAAAAAAAAGATCGAATGGTATGCTAGAGACTGGACTCTTTCATAGAATTGACAACACCAAGAGCTCGCTGTCCTTTCACACTTGAATGGGCATATCAGCTGCTCTGGTTGAGCGTTTACGCTCCCTATAAATTTCATCACATATCGACCCGCTCATCAATATCACGCTTTTTGATCGGAATTGTGCTTTCTACTTTCCAAGCATCGGGGAACACAATCGGGCAGGCAAACTGTGGATCGGGATAATCAATAGTAAACAATCGGGAGATTATTATTAGGATGGCTAGGCTTCTAGCGAAGCTGGGAACTGATATACTATTTCACCATTTATCAGAAATTTAGATTAACAACAACAAGATTTAATGAATTTCACCATTCATCATAAATTTAGATTAACAACAAAAAAAAAAATTAATGAATGCAAAATTGAATAGAAAAAACCCGATAAAAAAAAATAAAAAATTTAAGTGGTTAGCCAATGTGCATGGTTCACGGGAAAGCAGGGAAATAATTTTATTAACACACAGCACACATTTGCATTACAAACAGTCCAATATATTGTGGACTGTGAAACTGACTAACCTACTATGCTAGGCTGTCCAAACTTATTTGGAGGCTAGCATTACGTGGTATCAAGAAATCTCCTAAGCCTATTGTCATAAGCTTATCAATCGAAGAGAAGCTCTACAGAACTCCACCTTGTCTTTTGAAACAATCTTTGTTAATGTATCTGCAAGATTCAAATTCCTATGTATCTTTTCCAACCTGAATTTACCATCTTCAATCACACTTCGAATATAGTCATATTGAAGCTCTATGTTTTTTCCTTCTGTCTATTACCCAATTCAGATAGTAACCTCTATAACAATATCATTTCCTTTGTTGTTTCTATCATTGCAATATATTCTTCTTCAGTAATTGAAAGAGCTACTACTTTTTGCAACCTGGAAATCAAACTAACTACTTCTCCTGCCAATGTGAACACATATCCAGTTGCGGATCTTCTTTGATCTAAATCTCCATCCATATCTGAATCACGATATCCATGCAATTGTGCATCTTCACCTCCAAACCTCAAAACATGGTTTGATGTGCCTTTAAGATATCTCAGAATCCATTTCACTACTTCCCAATAGATTTTTCCTGGATTACTCATGCATCTACTGACCACTTCCAATACTTTTGCAATATCTGATCTTGTACAGACCATAGCATACATTAAACTCCCAACTGCAAATGAATATGCCACTATTGGAATGCATTTTTTTTCTCCAAGAGTCTTCGACGCATCTTAGAAGACAATTTGAAATTCTTTTCTAGAAGTTTGCGTAGTGCCTTGGCATCCTTCATGCTAAATCTTTCCAGTACATTTTCTATGTATTTTTCTTCATTTTTCTTCTTGTCTTTGATAACTTTTATTCCAAGGATTTCTGTTTGCAACACCCAAATACTTCATTGCAAATTTCTTACATAACTGTTGTTTATCAAATTTTAGATACCATTGTCTAAGAGCTTGTTTCAACCCATATAAACTCTAATAGAGGTAATTTTCACAACTGGTGAAATTATCTCTATAAAATCAATGCCCTTTTGTTGAGCATATCCCTTCACCACTAATCTAGATTTAAATCTCTTCCTACTTGTTTTGCAATGCTTTCTGATTGGATGGAAGGGTAACTAAATCCCATGTGTGATTTCCTTTAAGAGATTCCATCTCCTCTCTCATGGCTTCCATCCATTTATTGTTATCTTTATCTACACATGCTTCTTCAAACATAGTAGGTATTCATCAAAAGGAAATAAATATTGAATAAAATATTTATACATGGTTGAAGGCCTACACTCTCTAGTGGACCTCCTAACTAAAGGAATCAACTCTTGTGCATTACTAATTGGATGCACATGTTCTTCATTATTTTCAAAATCTTGTGGCTAGTCATGTGTTTGAATTTGTAGTGGTGGCTGTGGCCGGTTTACAATCACCTTTTGTCTAAACATATCACTACTATTTGTAATATCTTCTAATGGAATATATTACTTAGGTGATTTACCTCCTTCTTGTTAAACCGATATTACATTTTCATCGACACTAACTGGATCCCACAACCTACAACCATATGTTTAGTGTCCATATCCAATGAACATACATCTTTTAGATTTCATGTCAAGCTTAGTTCATTTTTTTTTGGAATATGAACAAAATCTTCACATCCAAACACACACAAACAATCATAAGAAATTTTCTTACCTAACCATTTTTCTTCTGGAATTCCAAACTCAAGCCGAGTGGATGGTGCTATGTTAATCAAATACATTGATGTATTTATGTTAGGGACCTAACCCCTCACGTAGGTAGAATAATATATTTCCATGTAATAAAGGTCAAGATTAATAAGGCCTAGCAATAAGGAAGAATAAGTCCAATGTAAGAAAACCTAATAGAAGCTTACGCTTCTACAAGGATCTTCCTCTAGATGGTTCTTTTGATAGACATATTTAGTATAAATAAGATTCGAAGGTATGAGAACTTTTGTCTTTGATATTAGTGCAATAGAGCTCTACTCTTTTGGAGGATTCCCCCTTGAAGAGGAAAGTGAACATTTCTCTCAGTAATCAAAGTGCTCTTTCTGGTGTTCTTCTGGTATAATTTTGGTATTATTGTGGTGTTGTTTTGATTATATTGTTGTTCATCTGCGATTTCTAGCTATTTATTCTTGCTCTACATACATTTTTATATCTGGAATATTACAAGTGGTATCAGAGAACCTTCCTCGGCAGAAAATTTAGGGTTAATTTTTTTTCCAGGGTAGAGACGTATTCCGTCGTCTTTAAGATACAAATATATGTCGTTACGCAGATGAACCCGCGGTGAGGGGTTCATACACATAGGCAATACAAGTGATACTTAAGTGCACATATGTTGGCCACCCTTGTAACCCTTGTTGGTACCCCTTTGATTGGTAGCGCATTAGAAAACACATGTATATGGATAAACCTCCATAGATAAACCGATCGACCACTTGACTTCTAGAGTGCCACCAAGAAAAATACTTGGGAAGATACTCTCTAGTATCTGGGTATTGTGGTAGTACGGATAAGAGAATGGTCTAGCCTCCTTAGTTGGTGCTCTGAGATATTGGGTCGAGTACTACTGTTGGACCCGCACATATATCGAAGAGCTATAGCATAAGGAAAAGCCTTGTCTATAGAACCCTTGAATACGTAACCCTTGGGATGGAAATGAAAACAGAACAAACAAGATCTATTTTGGTGCAACTATGTCTCTTGCATTCAAGTTGTGAAATTACTAAACATTTCTTCCTATTAAGCATTTGGACCTTTAATCACTGTAGTATTCTTCAGACCAGAGTATAATTCCACAGGAGTAAAAAAAATAAAAAGTTTGGATCCTCTTGGCACCATTATTTGATACCTATTCCGTTGGATTTATCTCTTTGCCCTTATTGCATTCATACCTATCATTTTTCAGCAAATTGTTTTTGTGTGGACCCAACCTCCTTCCAACACCCTTATTAGGGCTTTACCCCATTCGATTCAAATCATTTCCCTGATTGTTGTGATACACTGCACCCATAAGAAAATTTTATGTGTGGTCCCACCTGCCCCTTTTCGTGTTCCCTCCTCATCATAGCCCATACCTGTAGCTAAGACTTGGAAGCCCACTTCAATACCTTGCACTCTAATTTAACAGAAACCTAACAAGAAGTGTGACAACCCAGTGCCAATATTGTCTCCATTAATCAAAAAATGCATTCCTCCATTGTTGCTTCAGTTGCTACCTCAATCACCAAACTCCAACAAGAGCTCAAACAAGAAATTACTACCCAGCTTGAATCCATCGCTACAACGATCTACTGAAAGCTGCATATCCTTGCAAATCTTCCCTTATCTGACCCACCATTGCATACCAAAGGTGAAACTTCCTCTCATTCCTAGAATTTTCAGCATGACCTACGCCTTCTATGTGTGGATGTGAACACATTTGATGGATCGGATCCCACCGGCTGGGAAACTCAAATGGAACATTATTTCTCTTTGTATGGCATTACAGATGAGTTTTCCAAACTTCGATATGGTGTTCTCCATCTATATCAAGAATTTTGGCAATGGTGGCAATGGAGAAAAAATTCCCACCAAGGGTATCTGGCTTGGACACACTTTGTGGCAGAGCTTTATGAACGCTTTAAAACTGACACCAACCATTTAGGCCGTTTGACAAAGTTGAAACAATATGGCATAGTGGAAGACTTTATAGCTTCTTTTGAGCGACTGGATTTACATACATAGGGCATGTTTGATGTTTTTTTCCAAGAATGTTTTAGAAGTTGCCTCAAGGATGAGATTATTTTTCATGTCCTCATGGCTCGGCCTCATATTTCAGTGGACGCTACTAAAAGAGCTAAGGAAGAACAACATGTTGTCTCTTCTCAAAATCACAAACCCTTTTTTATTCCTCACACTAAATGAGTAACTCCCACTCCTCCTTCTACTCCACTAAAGATCCATAAATTGACTAGGGCCGAAATGGTTGAATTCCAACTCAAAGGCCTTTCTTATAATTGTGATGACAAATATTTTTCGGGACATAAGTGTAAGGAACAAATTTTTTTTATGGCCATCTTAGAGGATGTTTTGGAATATGAGCTTGAGGCTCCCCTTATGCCTGTGTCACCTAAACCCATTGACATAACCCCTCCCTCAGACCCTCCCGAAGTAGAACCAGTCATTTTCCTAAATTCTTTCATTGAGTTCTCTGCTCCCCAATCCCTCAAGATAATTCGTTACATAAAGCATAGGAAGGTCATCATTCTTGTTGATAGTGGAAGCACCCATAATTTTATTCATCGCCACTTTTCCTAAGAAACTAATTTCTATATTCGTGTAGTCAATAATTTCCAAATCATGATTTCCAATGGTGGGTCCATGAAATGAGGAGGGCATTGTGAAAATGTGTGTCTCCAAATTGGTGACTACCATCTGAAATCTCATATGTTTTCTATTGACATGGGAGGTTGTAACATTGTGTTGGGTGTAGAATGACTAAGGAATTTCGGTCCCATTCTCATGGAGTTTAAGGAATTAACCATGAAATTTGACCAGGAAGGACAAAAATATAAGTTCCAAGGCATCACCATCGGTTCCCCATAGATCGTTAGTTCCCATCACATGGAAAAGATGCTAAAAAGAGGTCATTCTAGCATTATTTCCCAACTCCATGCCATATAAGCCACTGAGACACCCTCTGTGTCGCAAGACCTCCAATCCATCCTCTCTAAACATCAAGTGGTTTTTTCCACTCCTCATGGACTCCCTCCTTCCCGTGGTGTTCATGATCATTCCATTCCCCTTGTCCTAGGAAGCCTTCCCCCAAATATTCGTCCCTATCGTCACCCCTTTTCCCAAAAAAATGAAATTGATAAAATGCTTCAATAACTTCTCAACATAGGTGTTATCCTCCCTAGTACGATCCCCTACTCTTCTCCTATTGTCATTGTCCTTAAGAAAGAAGGTTCTTGGTGCATGTGTCTTGACTTTTGCACCCTCAACAAAGTCACCATTAAATACAAATTTCACATTTCTATCATTGATGACCTCTTGGATGAATTGAGTGGCACCAGTTCTTTACTAAACTTGATCTTCGTTCGGGCTACCACCAAATCCATATGAAAGAGGAAGACATTCCTAATACTTCCTTTAGAACTTATGAGGGCCACAATGAGTTTTTCGTCATGCTCTTTGTCTTGTGTAATACTCCCTCCACTTTCCAAAGCCTCATGAATCATGTCTTCTGTCCTTTTCTCCATCATTTTGTGTTAGTTTTCTTTGATGATATCCTCATCTATAGAAAAACCTAGATAGACCATCTTGCTCATGTGGATCGATTTCTCCATCTACTCTCTCAGCATCAACTTTTCCTCAAACAATCTAAATTTTCTTTTGGTGCCTCCAAAGTTGAGTTCTTGGGTCATATTGTGGGAAAGGTCGGTGTCAGGGTGGATCCTAAAAATATTGAAGCTATGCAATATTGGCCTCACCCAAAGTCTCTCAAAAGTTGTCGGGGATTTCAAGGTTTAAAAGGTTATTATCGCAAGTTTGTTAAGAATTATTGAAATATTGTGGCACCTCTCACTGCAGTCCTTAAAAATAATTCTTTCACTTGGAATCGAGCAATTTCTCAGGATTTTCAAACATTGAAGATGGCCATGTGAACCACTCCAGTCCTGTCCCTTTCTAATTTCACAAAGACCATTGTCCTGAAATGTGATGCTTCTGGGAAAGGAATTGGTATTGTCCTTATGCAAGAGGGTTGGCCTTTGGTCTTCACCAACAAACCACTATCCGAGAGAAACGTTGGCAAATCAATCTATGAAAATGAAATGTTGGATATTATGCATGTCGTGGATCTTTGACACCCTTAACTATTTGGCAAACACTTTCAAATTAAGACAAATTGTCAAAGCCTTAAGTATTTTCTTGATCAACACCTTTCCTCCACCAAGAAATGAAAATGGGTGACTAAGATATTTGGATATGATTATGAGATCATTTACAAGAAAGGAAAAGACAATGTGGTTTCTGATGCACTTTTCCAAAAATATGAAGAAGAAGGGTCCATTTTTTCTCTCTCCTTCATTGTACCAAATTGGCTCCAAGTTGTTCGCCAGGAATGGCTACATGATCCCAAAAGTTCACATCTGATGCAACAATTGCAGTCCAATTCTTTAGTTTCCCTAGGGTACTCTTGGATCAATGAGGAGCTTCGATACAAAGGTCGTTTGTATTTAAGTAAACAATCAAAACATAAATCTACGATACTTTTTGAGCTTCATGCTACACCCACAGCTAGGCACTCCGGGTTTCCCAAAACCTATGACCTGGTCAAATGTTCTTTTATCTGGGATGGTATGAAATAGGATGTTCACAATATTTTTGGCTAAATGTTATGTTTTTCAATGCAGCAGGGGTGAAACAGTCAAATCTCTAGGCACACTACAACCACTTCCGATTCCACCTGCTATTTGGTGGGATATCTCTATGGATTTTATTGTAGGCTTACCTAAATCAAGCTATAAATTAATAATTATGGTGGTACTCGATCGTCTTTCCAAGTATGCTCATTTATCTTCTCTTCAACACCCATTTACAACATCCATTGTATCTCAACTTTTCATGGACTAGGTCTTCAAGCTTCATGACATGCCGCGTTCTATTTTTTTCGATCGCGACCCAACTTTCACCAACAATTTTTGGTAAGAACCATTCAAGCTACAAGGCACCCAGTTGCATCTAACCACAACTTATCATCCCCAGACTGATCGTCAAATAGAAGTTGTCAACGAATGTTTGGAAACATATTTGAGGTGTTTTGCATGGGAAAGGCAACATCAACGGGCTCAATGGTTACCACTAGTTGAATGGTGGTACAACACATCATACCATACAACTACCCGCATGACTCCTTTTGAAGTTGTATATAGACAAAATCCATCTTCAGTTCTCTCATATCTTCCAGGTGTCTCGAAGGTCCAAGCGGTTGACCAAACACTTACAATTCGAGAGGCTATTCTTCGTAGCCTCAAAGAGAATTTAGTCATGGTCTGGAATCGCATGAAGCAACAAGCCGATCAAGGCCTCTCTAAATGTCAATTTGCAGAAGGGGATTAGGTGTTTCTTTGACTGCAACCTTACAAGAAAAATTCCCTCAAGACTGACCATTCTCAGAAACTAGTGCCCAAATTTTATTCTCCTTACACGGTTCTCAAGCGTGTGGGATAGGTATCCTATCCATTAGTTTTTCCTAGTCATTCTAAGCTCCATCCTATTTTTCATGTTTCCTACTTAAACAAGTTGATTGGAACTAAGTGCCAAACCAAAACCACCCTTTCCGAGTTGGACGTAGAAATTTCATTTGGCTACAACCAAAAGAAGTTTTGGACCAGCCTGAGCATTGTCTGCATCAGCGAACCATCAAGGAATTGTTAGTCCAATGGAAATATACAACTCCAACAGATGTCACTTGGGAGCCAACTACCATTCTGCAACTATCTCCCCATATCAATCCTTGAGGACAAGGTTGTTTTTATGGGGGAGGGCATGTTAACGACCTATCCCCTCATGTAGGTAGAATAATATATTTCCATGTAGTAAAGGTCAACATCAATAAGTCCTAGCAATAAGGAAGAATAAGTCCAATGTAAGAAGACCTAATAGAAGTTTTCACTTCTAGAAGGATATTCCTCTATATGGTTGTTTTGATAGACATATTTAGTATAAATAGGATTTGAGGGTATGAGAGATTTTGTATTGCATATTATTGCAATAGAGCTCTGCTCTTATGGGGGATTCCCTCTCAAAGAGGAAAGTGAAAATTTCTCTTAGTAATCAAAGTGTTCTTTCTGGTGCTCTTCTGGTATCATTTTGTTATTATTGTGGTGTTTTTTTTATTATATTGTTGTTCATCTGCCATTTCTAGCTATTTATTTCCATTTTGCATACATTTTATATCTAGAATATTACAATTTACTGCTTCTTCCCAAAACTCTTTTCCTAGTCTAGTATTTGAGAGCATGCTTCAAGCTCATTTCATAATGGTTCTATTTAACCTTTCTACAACACCATTCTCTTGTGGTGTAAGAGGAACGATATTGATTCTATGAATACTAGTCTCTACACAGTATTGATCAAATTATTTCAAACAATACTCCCCTCCATTGCCAGTCTTCAAAATTTTAACCTTATAACCGGTTTGGTTTTCAACAAGTTCTTTTTTCATCATATAAACCCAAACCTTCCTAGTGCAATCATCCAAAAATGTAACAAAATAAATCAATCCTCCAATATATGCTACCTTTGTGGGGCCGAAGACATTTGATTGCACAATCTCCAATGGTCATGTATTGATATTTTGTTCCATTTTAGAGAATCGTGTCCTCTTGCGATTTCCATAGATGCAATGCTCACATAACTCCATATTCATTTCTTTCAAACCTATAAGTTGGTTCTTCAAAATCTCAATTCCCTTATGGCTCATGTGTCTGAGCATTTTATGCAAAAGTTCAATTGTGCTATCTGTTATTTCCATTCTATCTCTCACTTCAATATGACCCTCTAGTACATACATTGTACAATATTTTCTTCCTCTTGCTATCACCAAAGTTCCTTTCATTACCTTCCATGCTCCTGCTCCAAATGTAACATTATATCCAAGTGTTGGGTATGTGTTATATTCTTTGCATGTGTGTGTGTGGGTGTGCCAGATTCGACAAATGCGTCTGATGATCCCTTTCTAGGAGGGTTCCAGGTATGCCCCCCTGATTACATGCAATGTTTGGGGTAGTTCCACGAAATTTCTTTTTGGACGGTTTCTGCTATTTTTAGTGGATTTTGCTATTTTTAGCGGTTTTCTAAATTAATCCTGGATTAAGGGATTAGGGTTTTGGTATTTATAGAATACCTAAAACCATTGTATATATATTGTATGGTGGATGGTGAAAATAATACAATGAAGAGTATAAAGGTTTTCTCTCGATTAAGGGTTTTTGCTATAAATCTCTGTGTACTGTGTATGAGCCATTGATTAATTTATGTTTTTTTTAAGAATCTATATGCATTGCTCTACTTCACAGGTTTAAAAATTACTTGTGGTATCAGAGCTCATTTTTGGCTTAAGGGGGATGCCTTTGTTGCTAATGGTTTGGCTCGGTCGTGATAGATCAAGTTTATCTTGGGTCTGTGATAAAGTTGGGTTCAGTGGGAGCTCTTGCAGTGGCTATTCAAGTGTAGAAAGAGTAATCACGAGCTCTTCTAGAATTGAGATAGAGAATTTCAACGAAAAAAACTTTGAGCTATGGAAGCTCAATATGGAGGACCTTCTTGTCGACAAAGAACAATGGATCGTTTTGGAACCTAGTACACAACCTACTAGTATGCAGTCTACTGGCACATAGTCGACTGGTACACAATCTACTAGTACACAAACTACTAGTACACCACCTACTGGTATGTCGAAGGAATATTGGGAGAAGTTGGAAATAAAAGAAAGGATTAATATTTGAATCTTACTGGCAGATTCGTTGTTGTTGAATGTCTTAGGAGAATCTATGGCCAATGAACTATGGGATAAGTTAGGAAATTTGTATCAATCAAAGTCCTTGGTAAACAAGTTGTTTCTTCAAAATAAGTTGTATCATCTTAGGATGGAAGATGGATATTCTATGACAAAACATCTAAATGCCTTTAATACTCTAGTAAGTCAAATCGTATCTGTTAATATTACGATTGCAGAACAAGATAAGTGTATTACTTTGTTATGTTCTTTACCAGACTCTTGGGATAATCTGGTTGTAGTAATCGGTAGTACCACTCAATCTACATTGAAATATGATGATGTAGTTTCATCATTGTTATTTGAAGAGATGAGGTGGAAAAGAATGGATGGTCATAGCAAAGATGCTTTATTTGTAAGAGGTCAGACCCAAGACAGAAATCCTGGTAAGTCTCTAGAGGGATATCTAAATCTACAGGTAGATCTAAGTCTCCAGGAAAATCTTTGAGGAAATTATGGAAGTGTGGTAAAACAGGGCATTATAAGGTTGATAAACCAAAGGGTTCTGATACTACCTCTCCCATAGAGGCGAAAACCTCCACTAAAGAAGGAGGTGATGTTTACATGGCATCTATAGGTACACATGCATATCACGATGTATTGTTGATCGAATCAGGTGCATCATACCATATGACTCCTCATAGCGAGTGGTTCTATGAATATGAAAAATATGATGGTAGTGATGTATTCCTAGGAGATGACTCGACAACCAAAATCATGGGACGTGGAAGGGTTAAGTTGTTGCTAAAATATGGAAGGATTAGAAATCTGCATGGGGTTTTGCACATTCCAAAAGTAGCCAAGAGCCTAATATTTGTAAGCGAGTTGGATGATGCAGGAGTGGATACTTTATTGGGAAAGAGAACTTGCAAGATGGTACGAGGAGAAATGGTGTTGATGAGGGGAGTTCGGTGTGGAACTCCATACAAGTTTTTGGGAAGCACTTATACTAATGGGTGTAACAGTTATGTTGTCCCTGAGAATACAAATAAAGAAGAAAATCCCAATACTATCCCTGGAAAGAGGACCATACTGTGGCATCAAAGAGTGGGGAATATTGGAGAAAAGGGCCTTCGAACACTACATGGTAAAGGTATGGTTGAAGTTATGTCTAATTGCACTCTGAATTTTGATTTTTGTGAACATTCCATATATGGTAAAGAGAATCAAGTAAGATTCCCATCTCGTGCTACAAGAGCAAAGGGGATCTTAGATTTGATACACAGTGATGTGTTTTGACCTGTTATTGTTCCATCCCTATGTAAATATGTGTATTATGCTTCATTCATAGATGATTTCTCAAGGAACACGTGGATTTATTTTCTTAGAAATAAATCTGAGATAATTGATAAATTTAAAGAGTTTAAGGATTTGGTAGAAAATCAGACAGAAAAGAAAATAAAGGTATTGAGGACAGATAATGGTGGACAATTTTGCGGAAATGAATTAGAAGAATTTTGTAAGAAGTGTGGTATAGCAAGGAAGAAGACTACTCCATATACACACCAACAAAATGGAGTTTCAGAGAGGATGAACATGACACTGATGTAAAAAGAAAGGAGCATGCTCAGCGGTGCCAAGTTAGGAAAGGAATTTTGGGCAGAGGAAGTGGGTACAACATGTTACCTGGTCAATTGATCACCCTCATCAACGTTGGATGATAAAACTCCATAGGAGATATGGAATGGTAAGACACCCTCTCTAAAACACCTATAAGTGTTTGTTTGTGATGATTATGTACATGTTCCAAAGGAATATAGGAGTAAGATGGATAATAAAGCTAAAAAGTGTATCTTTATGGGTTATAAAGATGGTGTGAAAGGTTATAAGCTTTGGAACCCATAAACTAAGAAGATTGTTTACAGTCAGGATGTTGTTTTTAGAAATGTAAACGATGTGTCGAAATAGGAATTCCTACCAAGGAAAAACAAACCTAAGAAAATAGATCTTGAGTTGGATGATGCAAAATCCGAATAATCTAAAGAAGATGAAGCAGAAGAAGAAGAACCTCATACCCCAGTATTGAGGAGATAATTGAGGGAAAGAAGGCAACCAGAAAAGTATAGTCCATCTGATTTTCATTCTAATTTTTCTTTATCTATTACTGATGATGATCTCAGAACTCTCGGGGAAGCACCAAATTCAAATGAAGGTAAAGTATGGAAGAAGGGCATGGTTGAAGAAATGGATGCCTTGGATAAGAATGAGGCATGAGATATAGTTGAGTTTCCAGTTGGAAGAAAATATGTCGGTAACAAATGGTTGTTTAAGAATAAGTTTAATGCAGAAGGTAAAGTGGAGAAATACAAAGCTCGGTTAGTAGAAAAAGGTTACTCCTAGGTAGAGGGAATTGACTTTGCTGAAATTTTTTCTCGTGTTTCCAAGTTAACGTCTATTAGATTTATTTTATCTATTGTTGTTGCTTTTGGTCTTGAAGTGGAACACATGTATATGAAGACAACATTCCTACATGGGGATCTGGAAGAATAAATCTACATGAAGCAGCCACAAGGCTTTGTAGTGAAGGGAAAGAAAGATCTTATATGTAAGCTAAATAAGTCACTATATGGTCTGAAGCAATCACCTAGGATATGGTACCAAAAGTTTGACACATACATCCTCGGATTGAGATTTGTGAGAAGCAGGGTTGATCATTGTGCATATTCCAAGCAGGTTGGTAATCACTTCATTTATGTAGTATTGTATGTTGATGACATGTTGTTGGTAGCAAATAACATGGATGTTATCAAGGAGGTCAAATTGCAACTATCCTCCAAATTTGACAGGAAGGATCTCGATGCTTCTAACTTCATTCTGGGAATGGATATTAAAATAGATTGTGCTAACAAGAAACTCTGGTTGAATCAGATAAAATATGTTGAGACGATATTGCATGGGTTTAATATGCATGGAAACAAACCAGTCAAGGTTCCTATTCAAATAGGTGTAAAGTTATCTTCAGATCAATGTCCCAAGACACAGGAAGAAGAAGAGGACATGTCCCATGTTTCATATGCCAATGCAGTTGGCAGTTTGATGTATGCAATGGTCTCTACTAGACCGGGCATTACACATGTAGTGGGAGTTTTGAGCAGGTATATGTCAAAACTAGGGAATGAGCATTGGACAACAGTAAAGAGGGTCTTCAGGTATTTGCATGGCACTACCAATTATGGATTGTGCTACCAAGGAAGACAAGGATTGGACAAAGTGGTGGACATACATGGATTTGTTGATGCATAATTGGTTGGAGATATGGATCGCTGAAGATCTACAAGTGGGTATGTGCTTAACCTATTTGGAGGAGCAATTAGATGGATGAGAAAAATATAGGTTGTAGTGGCACTCTCAACTACAAAAGTTGAATACATGGCATCCACTCATGCATGAAAGGAAGAAATATGGTTACAGAGATTGTGTTCAGGTATTGGGTTGGTACAAAAAGCAGTGAGATTATATTGTGACAGTCAAAATGCAATCTTCCTAGAAAAGAACCCATCTTATCATTGGAAGACAAAGAATATTGATGTTCAGTATCACTTTGTGAGAGACATGGTTGAAGAAAAGAAGGTGTTGCTAGAAAAGGTTGACACTTTGAAGAATGTTGCAGATTCATTGACAAAGTTTGTGAGAATAGAACAGTTCTCTTGGTGTACAGTAACAATGGGCATTGTTGCACTGGATTGTTGACTATATAATCTTGTGGACCCCTTGATGCAAAGAAAACAATAAGGGGGAGAATGTTGTGTATGTGTTATATTCTTTGCATGTGTGTGTGTGGGCGCTTCAGATTCGATAATTGTGTCGGACGATCCTTTCCTAGGGGGGTCCCAGGTATGCCACCCTCATTATGCGCAATGCCTCGATTTTTTTTTTGGGCGGTTACTAACATCCATAACAACCCCTTCCCAACTTTCACGCAATGAACATAATAACATGATATCCTTTATATCATTGTCTACTATAATGTTTATTGAATACAACTCACTAACCAAAGTATTAAACTCATTTAGGTGATTTGTGACAGATCCACCTTCTTGCATTTTTAAATTAAACAATTTCTTCATTAAAACCTTGTTTGATGCAGAAGGTATCTCATACAACTCTGATAGACGATCCCAAAGTCCTTTTGTTTTTGGTTTTGTTGATACATTGAACAAAACATTACTCGATAATGAAAGAATAATTGTAGCCACAACCTTCTGATCCAGCTTATCCCAATATTCATCTATCATGTTGGTTGGATTTTTAGTTTTTCCTTCCAATGTAATTGAAAGGCCCATATGAATGAGGAGAGCTTTGAGTTGCAATTTCCACATTCTGAAGTTTTTTCCTGAGAAATTTCCAATTCTCCATTTTTCTGTCTCCATTTTTTACAACCTTTTGTACTAATTTTATTTCTCAGATTTTTCAATGACAAACCAAATAAAAAATACAATAATTTCAATCAAATACTTATAATTTTAATTCAGATCTCCAATGCATAACAAATATACATATCCTTTCTCTTATACCCTGCATATATGACCATGTAGAAACATAGATATGTACATTAACGAAACACCAATTAAGGAACTCAACAATATAACGACCCAACAACTCGAATCCATTTTAGATCTTCTCAGCCTACTGATTCTTCATCATATATTAGAATTCAAACAACTCAGATCTATTTCAGATATGCTCAGCCTCCTTATTCTCCATCAGATATTGGATTCCAAACAAATGAGATTTATTTCAGATATGCTCAACCTCCTTACGTTGGCAAGCATCAATACTTTGTCTGCAGGTTCCTCAATTGCCTCCGCTGAATGATGGTGCCAACACTTGCCACCAAGTCTTTAATTTTCTTCCCTACCCCAGTTGATATACTATTTCACCATTCATGAGAAATTTAGATTAACAACAAGAAGATTTAATGAATAAAAAACTTAATATAAAAAAGAAAAAGTAAAACTTTAAGTGGTTCGGCAATGTGTCTACATCCACGTGAAAGCAGGAGAAAATTTTTATTAACACACAACACACATTTGCATTACAAACAGGCCAATATATAGTGGACTCTGAAACCGACTAACCAAGTATGCTAAGTTGTCTAGACCTATTCCCAAGCTGGCATTAAGTGGTATCACTTGAATTTTGTTTACATTGGAATTGATTTAGTTTTCATTGGAACTATAGAAAGGAGACAATAATAATTATTTTACAAGACTTCAGTTTCCAATAGGAAAGTAGAAGGAATATAGAAAGCAGATATTAGCTTTCATGGCCGCATCAATACTGGCATCGCTCAAGGCCCTTAGAAAGATGGTGAAAACTTTGGACAAGATCATTTCCTGTCGCTCCAATACTTGTTGTCCTGAAAAGGTCTACCCCACGGACCCAATACGGGAGAGGTGAGGTTGTCTATTACAACCAATATTTCGAAGGTTCCATAGATATAAGAGAGAGATGGTTAATTTTATTTTTTTCAAGAAATATTTGTTGGCATGGCTGCGTGTTGTAGACTGGTAGTTGGGAGTGAATGTAATTGTGTTCAATAATCTCATTTCTGTCCACTTGATGATTAGTTAGATTAATGGGGAGTTAGATTAATTGTGTACTTGTGGTTTAGCTCCAATCCTCTTAAATCGATTCAAAACGATTATCCATTATATATATATTTAGGTCGAAAGGCGTACACCTATTGATAATGGGCATATTTAAGAGTTTTTTAGTTCTTAATAAGTTTTTTATGGATGAGATTAAATATGCCTAAAATATTCTTAGTCGTCACAATAAATGAATGGCTCTGATTTCATCCATTAACTTCCGAGCTGTTATAAAGACATCATTTTATATGTTTACTATTTTACATTTACCTAATAGTGTTTAAAAATTACTGTATTCACTAACTTATTGCCACATCTACCTGATTAAAAAATATTAAGATATTCTCACCGTTTCATATTTCTACTCACTGATATTTGGTAGCTGCGTTTCTGTGCTCGAACAGTTTCATGTTTCTACACTGACATTTGGTAGCCGCGTTTCTGTGCTGGCATCACCAGCGGTCGCCAGTCGTTTGTGTTAAGGGTTTTAACAGCCGTAAGTTTAACAGCGAGTTGTTTGTGCTAAGGTTTTTAACAGCCGTAAGTTTAACAGCCGTCGACTTTCGGCGTTCACCAGCCGCGACTTAGCGGCTGTACTAGTTGTATATTTTCGTTGATGAATTTGGAATAAACTCAGCTTTTCTTCCCCCATATCGTTAATGTTATGATTCGGTTTTCTTAGTTGGTATCAGAGCGAATTGGGATATTGTGAGAGGCGGACGAATCTGAGTGAGGAGCCGACACCAGACCGCTGTGAAGTCGGAGCGTCCTGCACCTGGAAGTCGGATCAGAGCGTCCCTGCTGGTATACGTAACTGTCTATCGCGGAATCGTTGTTCTCAGCGAAGGCTGTTGAATGCGCAAATACCTGAATCCGCGCTGACTCTGACTGCATTCGTTGTGGAGGCCATACCACGTCGCATTGTTGTCCTTGGCTGGGAGATACCACGTCGTGAAGAGTGTTGTGTTGCGTCTCAATCCCTGCGTCCTGAGATTGTTTGTGGTGCGTCTCATTGTGAACCACAAATTTGAGTGTTGCAGTTCGTCTCAATCCTCGCGTCTGATCGTTGTTATCATTGAGGAACGCATCTGGAGCCGAGGCTCGTTTTATAGTCAAGACCAATAGTTTTAACTGTGCGCTGAAATTGAATTTGAATCGTTTTAGCGTGATTGGATCGCTGGTAGACAACCTGTTTTTTATCGCTATATAGTTGGAGCACTCTTTGAAGGATTGCAGTATCGAGTAGCGTGGAGGAGCCTCTCACTGCGCCTCACATCAAGGGTTGCGCAATTCTATATGATAGCAAAAATCGTGTGGAAAGATCGTTGCGTGGTGTTGTTGGGAGGTGAGAAGAGATAGCTCGTGGTATCGCTGCGAATATTTGGAGATATTACGTTGTTGAGTAGCGAGATTTAATTGACAATGTTGTGAGTTTGTTGCGTGAAGAAGTTTGCAGAGATGCGAATCCGCTCGCAGAAACCTACTTCAACGAAGCCAACCAATTGGATAGATCGAATTTCATAAATTGAAAATTCAAGATGCAAACCTTGATGGAAAGTTACGACGTATGGATGATTGTGAAAGGATATGGAGTACGACCGGATGCAGCTGCACGGGTGACAACCACAGGAATCTTAGATTGAGATCAGAAAACAAAGTTAAGGTTTTGTTGATAATGTCTGTTAAAGATAGCATAATTCCACATATTAGATGCTAAGACTTCTAGTGAAATGTGGCAAACACTTAAATATATGTATCAAACTAATAATATGAATCGTATTATTTTCCTAATAAGATGGATACAAATGAGTTTGTAAGTACTTTTCTTGGGTGAACTAAAGAAATCAAAGATAAAAATAAATTGGGAGATATAGGAGAAATTGTGTCAAAGACTCATCTTGTCATAATTGCGCTAAAAGGAATGCTAGAGGACTATCAAATGTTTATAACAGGCCTTGCAGCTAGGAAAAAGCTCCTACTTTTGAGGAATTCGCAGGTATATTGTTGCAAGAGGAAGAGAGGCACATAGATTTTAAGCCTCACAGTTCAGACTTAGCACTATGGACAAAAAAGAAATTCCCTAAAGGGAAACCATGAGAAGGAGGCATAGGAGGAAGTTCATTTTAGAAAAAGTCATTTTCAAAGCCAAATCAAGGTATGCCAAAGAAAAATGATGATGAGGCTAGGCATAAAAATAGAAAACATTCAGGAAACTTTGCAGAAGAAAACCCGAATATTGAACCAAAATATCTAAAATTGTTTGTGTTGAATGTTCCGTTGTCTACTGAAACTGATGATGTTGATGATTTGTTTGTTGATTTTGGCGCTTCAATTCACATGACATGTAATACGAATTGGGATACAAACTTTCAATAAACACATAATAGTGCCCATATTTATCTTAGAGATTACCACTCTTATCAAATCAAGGGATATGGAGATATTTCAGTAACACTTCCAAATGGTACTGTGAGACACATTCGCAATGTTGTGTATGTCCCTCGGATAAAGAAAAACTTTATTTCTGTGTCCACCAGTCCACCATTACAGATCAAGATTTGAAGGTTGAATTATTCAAGACACATTGTATAGTGAAGGACTTGCGGGATCATTACAAAACTATTGCTTCAGGAGTAAGAGTTGGAGGCCTATACAAACGAGATGTCACTAGAAAGGATCATTAAGCTTTAACTTATGCGACTATGTCTATAGAAACTCTTTGGCACCAAAGGTATAGCCACATTAATTATCATGATTTTTTTTTATTACAAAAACAAAGTTTGGTTGAAGGACTCCTTATGTTGAAGAACAAATATGTTGCTTGTGAAGGTTGTGCATTAGGGAAGATGCATAGAGATGAATTCCCCTCTAATTTTGATAGGAGAAAAATATATCTATTAGGACTTGTGCACACTGATGTTTGTAACACAATGAAAACAAGGTTGCTAGGAGGTGCTTATTATTTCTTATTGTTTATTGATGATTTCACAAGATACACATGGGTTTATTTCCTCAGGAAAAAGAGTGAATTTTTTTAATATTTCAAGGAATTTAAAAACATGGTGTAGCAGCAAATAGGAAAACCCATCAAAATCCTCCCCTCAGATCAAGGGGGAACTTCACCAAGTACAACAAAGATCATGGAATAGTACAAAAATTTACAGTACCCCAAACTCCACAACATAATGGAGTTGTAGAAAGGAAAAACCGAACTCTGGTGGACTGTGCACAAAGTAGAAGTCCAACAATGTGTCTTGATCATAAAACTCCTTTCACCTTGTTTGATTCTAAACCAGCAGTTAATAATTTGAGGATATTTGGGTATAAGGCTTTTGCACACATTCCAAAGGAGAACATGAATAAACTTGATGTTAAAGCTACAAAATTTATTTTTACAGGGTACTGTTCAGAATTTAAAGCATATAAAATGTTTCATCCATCTACTAATAAGGTGTTTGCAAGTAGAAATGTAATCTTCCATGAACAGGCAGAAGGAAACAATGAAGACAACAATCATGAAGGGTGGGAGGTACTTCTTGAAGAAGAGGAGGTCAAATAAGAGAAGCGACAACATGAAAAGGCACCAAGTGATATGGATACATCTAGCAGTGAAGAAGAATCTTCACAAATTGAAGAAGAAGTCACCAACAAATTAAGAAGATCTTCATGACAAGTTCATCCACTTGAAAAATATAAAGATTATTCCCTAATGAGTAATATTTCAAATGTCATAGAACCCGTGAGTTTTAATGTAGTTAATGAACATGAATAGTGGAGAGAAGAAATGGAGGAAGAATATGAATCTATAATGAAAAACAAGAATTGCCTAAATTGCCTAAAGATAACAAGCCCATAGGTTGTAAATGTATATACAAACCTAAATTCAAATAATATGGTAGTATAGATAAATATAAATCTAGATTGGTGGCAAACGAGAATTCATAGAAAGAGGGCATTGATTATGCAGAAACATTTGCACCAATAGTTAAATTAAACACTATAAGAATGTTAATTGCACTAGCTACAAAACACCATTGGAAGCTTCACCAATTAGATGTAAAGTCTGCTTTTTTTAATGGTGAGTTAAAGGAGGAGGTTTAATTTACTCAACTAAATGGGTTTGTGAAAAGTGGTCAGGAACATTTAGTGTGTAAACTAAAGAAAGCATTGTATGGACTGAAACATGCACCTAGGTCATGGTATGAGAAGATAGATTCATTATTTCTTCAACAATGTTTTATGAGGAGCAAAAGTGATTGAAATCTGTATACCAAGTTTGATAAAAAAAGGGCACATTGTATTTATTTCCTTATATGTTGATAATTTAATTATTACAGGAAATTTAGAAAAATTGACTAGTGGAATTAAGAAGAAGATGTCACAGGTATTTGAGATGAAGGATCTCGGTGAGCTACATTACTGCTTCAGTCTTGAAGTTTGGAGAAATGTTGATCAAACCTTTGTGTCTCAAGGTAAATATGTCAAAGAAGTACTTAAGAGGTCTAAAATGGATCAGTGTAAAGTTTCTTATGTTCCAATGCAGAAGAACACAAGGTTTAAAATGGATCAGTGTAAAGTTTCTTATGTTCCAATGCATAAGAACACAAAACTTTACTGCGATGATGCTTTGAAGGAGGTAAATGATACAGTTTATAGAAAAATGGTTATATGCCTGAACTATCTCACTACAACTAGACCTGACATAGCATACTCTATTAGGGTGTTAAGTCGGTTCATGGCTAAACCTCTAGAAAGACATTGGAATGCAATGAAAGGGGTACTTAGGTATCTTAAAGGAACACTTGATTATGGTATTAAGTATACTGATTCATTCGATGTTGAGATGATAGGTTACTCATATTCAAATTGGGTTGGCAATCTGGATGATCATATATCTACTACAGATTATGCTTTTGGCATTGGATTCGTGATTGTTTCATGGAGAAGTAAGAAACAACCTACTGTATCTTTGTCATCCACTGAAGCAGAATATAAAGCATTGTGTGCAGTAGCTTTTGAAGCTGTTTGGTTGAGAAAAACACTTCAAGATGTTACAGAGCAACAAAAGAAAGATACGATAATCAAATGCGGTAACCAAAGCTCAATCAAGTTGGAAAATAATCCAGTTTATCATTCAAGGACAAATCATGTTGATACTCAATTCCATTTTGTTTCAGAAAAGATGTAGTCTAATGACATTTCTCTAATGTATTGTAATACTAGTGAAAATGTTGTTGATATTTTCACTTTGCCTCTTGAAGATCAAATTTGAATTGTTTAGAGAGTTGTTAGGTGTGGATGTAAATTATTTATCCATTAAAAGGGGAGAGATAGATTCATGTAGAGTTAGATTAATTGTGTACTTGTGGTTTAACTCCAACCGCTTCCAACCGTCATAAACTGGTTAAAACCGATTATCCATTATATAGATATTAGTATCTTCTCGTTGATGAATTTGGAATAAACTCTGTTTTTCTTCCCCCTCTTCGCAATGTTATGAGTCGATTTTATTAGTATTTCACACTGTTTGACTCGATGGTTTCCAATATCAATAACGTGTTGTGATCCAATCTGTTGTATAGAGACATTCCCATTTTTTTTTGGGTAGCCAAGGTGGAGTAGTCATGCTGTATTTTGAATGGCATTGTGGAATATTAAAAAGAATAAAATGAAAAGGGTTTCCTTCAGTTCAATAAGTATTACGTTTGGTATTTTGTCTTAAAAATGTTTATGGTATTTTGTCTTATGGTATATCATTTTGTTACTCCTTTCCTATAATTCATCGATAGTTATAAATGAGCATAAAGATGGAGTAAATTAGGAGACATTCATCCACTCTACATTTGCTATTCATTCAATGTTTGATAGTCAAATTTTGTTCTTTGAATTTCATTTTTAAAAGTATTCTATAGATTCATGTTTGATAGTCAAATTATATTCTATGAATTTCATCTCATAAAGTATTCTATAGATTGGAGACTCTTTTTTCCATTTTGAAAAAAATTGAAAGAGAAAAAAATATCATAAGGCATTCTTCAGACAAAAAATGAAATATATTTCTTCTTGTATTCTGGAGTGTAATGGAAGACACTGCCATGATTTTTTGATGGTTGAATGGGTGCTTTGAAGATATTTGTAGTGAGTTGAATGGTTGAACCATGAGATTAATTGAAACACCAGTGTAATTGAATTGGGTTATGTGAGTTAAAAGTTTGTGACTTGTTTCCTTTAGTTAGGTGGCCCCATATTCCGTTTCAGGGTGATCAGATACACTAGATTCCTATGGTTAGGTAGAAAATTGTTTGTATGCAACCAATTTCTTCAACTATTTTTTTCTTAAAAGATAAGAATTATAACTAGATTTGGATTTCTACTTATGAAAATATATTTGTTATGTATGTTATGTTGAATGTGGTTAACAGAAACATGAGCATTTGTTTCCTTGAATTCATGTTATTTCATGGATGTTTAATCCTACTACATTTTTATCAATGAACTCATGCATACATTTCAACGGTTTTTGGTATTTCTAGGAAACTATGTTTTTGATGGATGGAGCTTTTAGGGGTGAAACTGGCTACCTACTCTGCTAGAAATACATGATGGATACAATGATGTAATAAAAAACAGTATGGTTAAGAGTAGACACAATAGTACAACTAACCCTTGGCCTTGAGTTAAGGGGATCAAACTCATCTCAGTAGGCTAAATTCATGCTTTGGTTTTTTCTATTACACCACTAAATCTAGTTATTGTAATTTCTTAATTTAAATATTCTCTTAAAAAGTGAAACACATAATGAAAAATTTATTGTTCCATATGATTAATCATATAGATATTTGTTTAACAAAGTCTTACTATATATTTATATATATTAATAAAGAAAAACAAGTAAATTTCCATTCTTAAATCTTGACCTATGCATGAGGAAAGGTGTCTCACCTCAAACCTATAAAGTTAAAAAATTGACAAGGAATGAATGAAACCAAAGTGAAAACAAATTAATTGAAATGTTAAGCATAAAAAGATATATAAACCAACAATTGTTAATCATTAATATTGAATAATTAAAACTTTATTTTAATGTATTTTTTTTGGTTTGCTATATCAATTAATTTTGGATGGTAGGTTGGTGTTTTATGACTAACCCATTAACATACATAGTTTTTAAGAAGTGCATAGTGGTTAATGATTATATTACGTTGGTTTTAAAAAATTTCATAGATTTTAACAAAATTAAAATTCTCATAATTTTTTTTTAATAAAATGGCTAAGATTTTAATTATATAAATTAAAAAATTTATTTATGACTAATTGAACATATAAAAATATATATAGACATTATTAGGATAAAGAAATATTAAAAAAAATTACATTAGAAATTGTTATGAAAGATGTTTTTTATAATTTTTTTTATAAATATATTTGAAGTAATAAATGAGAGTAATCCAGAAAAAAATTTTCTAAGTGAGATTCACATTTAAGAATGGTTTGATTCATTCTAATGGAAAGTATATATATTTAGATACGGGTAGAATTTAATGGGATATAGTGAAAATTGAATATATATATTTAGATACGGGTAGAATTTAATGGGGTATAGTGAAAATTGAATATACATTTGAATCCTTTTTGTCGAATTGTTCCATATACATCAATTGGGAATAATTGAATAGACTTTTTGACAGATGGGAAACTTCCAATAAATATCGATCACAATGAAAAAAACTCCATAATTTTCCCAAAATTAAGGAGATATAAAGAAATTGAATCCAAGCTTTTTGGTAATGAATATGAATAAAAATATGAAAATTTTAAAATACACATGAAATTATTTTATAACCCTCATAAATTTTAAAATTTTCAATTCCTAAGTTAACACAAAGTGAAATATATTCATGGCTTACTCCGAGTAATACTAGGATATTGTTGGGTTTGTAGAATGTCTAAATTAACACATGTATTTTGTTTTATGAAACAATAAATGATGATCGTCCAAAATGATGTCCTTTAATAAAAATAGATTAATAAATATGGATATTTTTATAAAAATGTTCTTAAAATATTTTAAAAATTAATAAAATTTATCAAAATATATATAATTATAAAATAGAAATAAATCATCAATTTTGTTTTTATATATTCTATTCACCATTATATTAATTTAACTTAATATTCTAAATTGTTATATTTTTTACATTAGTTAGCAACATTTTATTTAACATAATAATTCATTAAATTATATATATATATATATATATATATATATATATATATATATATATATATATATAATTTATTATGATTCTAAATTTTATATTTTATATGGGTCAATATAGTTATATATTTAATATATATATATATATATTTAAGTAAGATGTATATATTATTTGTCATGAACAAAATTACACTATCATCCTGAGTTCAAGTTGTTGGAGTACTGAGTTGACTCGAGAGGAAACCAACTTAGACTCACAAACACCCTAGATATGATATAGAGAATTAAACATATTCACCAGAATTGCCATGTGGGGAAACTGATTTGTCCTAACCAAGCATTTGAACTTAAAAATAGATTGTTTATCAAAAAACGACCATAATGAGCTGAGTCAGGCCTATCCACTAGCCAACACATAGAGAAAAACATTTCCAAACACCCAGAACATAGACTGAACGTTCCAAACACTACTGAAAGTTGTAAAAAGTAAACATGCATGCAAACACCTGTACTCTCTCTGCTGATGCAGCAAAATCGTTAGCAAGCATACATGGCAAGACAACTCAACACTTGGGTTTTCAATTTGAATATCATCTGCAGGAAGTCACAATGAATCTTTTGACATTGAATGAAAATGGGAGAAGATCAAGCGCGTGGAGGTTGAACTATCACGTATGGTCTTGGAGTTGCACGCCTGAACTCAACATCAAAAAATCCTTTTTGAAGCACGCTTGAACGATCATGAGCAAAGTGGGAGTTTCCACTCTTTCTTTGGAATGGTATTGAACAAATAATAGCATTAGGTTAGAGATTTTGGGGAGCAGATAGGTAGTCAGAGGGAATGAGAGGAACTCTCTTGGGGGGGAGAGCCTTTTTTTGTAAGAGGGAGAGATATTTGTAAAAAAGAGAGTAGGAGGCCTGAGAGAAAGGAGGTCTTAGGAGAAGCAGAACTCAGGATAGAGTTAGATTAGGAGAGAACTTGAGAGAATTGGGACTATGTTGAGGTTCAGATTTTGTAAACATCTGTATAGACACAGAAAGATAATCGAAAAGCAATTTTTCCTACATATGAATTGCTTGTGTGTATTTACGGACTTGAATGTTGTCATTTGTGTTTTTTCTTATGTTGTAGATGTATGCATCAAATTTCGTCTACAAGAATAGATGGAATTCCTCTATCTGTGAGGTTGTTGAAACTATTCTGGGTTTTTTAAGTTGTGCAAAGAGTGCACAATAGAGTGTTAAAGACTCTGGGAGCCAACGCAAAGGATTGCGTATCTAAATCTCGGATCGATTTCATCGAAGAATGCGCCAAGAGGGAATACCAGGATAGTTTGCAGACTCAAGAGGAGCCTGAATTTTACTGAATACCTTGGAGGGAAGATTGTGTAGAAAAGGCATAGAGGAGGGAAACAAAATTGTTGAAGATTTTGTGGAGCTCTGCCAGAAGGGAATTGAGAAAGTGCAAGGAGTATGTAGAAGAAATCTATTTCGAGTTCAGAGAGAAGAGAAGTGTCAAGGAAGGATATTCACAGAGTTACTGAACACTCTGAAGGATCAACAAGGAGTGCTTGAACATAAGTCACCAAGAGGACACAAATATCCCTTTGAGGAACAAAAGGGACAGAGACCATTCAGGTCCAAGCAGGTGAAATATCAGGAGGAAAAGCGAAGGCGAGACCCTTTCAACCGGTTTCACAGGAGAAGGTTCAAAGACAAAAATCTTTGAACACTTAGAAATTTTGTTAAGTCATGAAATAGGTGAAAGCTTAGGAGGAGGAGCACATCTAATGGGTGACCATCGAAGACATAAGATAGACAGACAAGATCCGTTCGGGAGGTGGCAAGTGATCCGATAACTGTCAGATCTAGGAGAGTTGCGTAGAGTATAACCGTGGAGTCCTGCATACTTCACACATTTGAGAGTTGGGAGAATGAAGGAAGAAAATTCCCAAAGTCCTGAAACATGCACTCACGATTTGATCTGAGCCATTGGATCATGAGAGGAGCCTGGACCGTTAGATAAACGTCCATTGAATTAGAGGAAAGCGTTGAGGAAGATATTAGATCTGGACCATTAGATCTGGGACTACGTGGATAAAAGACCTTTGGATATAGGTAAGGCCTATGCACCTTAACCCCTCTAAAGTGCACAGGGGAGTGGACTTTGCACAGTTGCAAAGTCTCTAAATCATCAGAGTCATCCATTGGGAGGGACACGTGGTGACAGATCAACATTTTGTTGACTCGTAGAAGGGAGGAGTCATAGGGAAGAGTTGTGGGAATTCATGAAATGCAAACTCGCAAAATTCATCTGAGTCGTCAGATTGAGGAAGGATCCAGGTTGTCAAATATTAAGGAAGTAGAGTTTCGGGGATTGAAATATCAGAGGGGATAAGTCTCTTGACTTCGTGATATGTGAATTCACGACTCGCGAAGAGTTTATCATAGCCATCAGATCGCGAGAGATTCATGATCGTTGATTTGGGCAAGAAGACTTTGGAAGTTTGGGGATCAGAATTTGGAGCAGGGCATCGGATTGTGTTCTGAATCTGCGAGTCATGAAGTCGCGAAGTGCTCGGAGAGTTGGCCCCAAGTCATGTGAATAGTCACATGGATGGAGGCTAAGGTAGGAGCTAGAATTAGCTAGGACCTGAAAGTGGAGTTCGAGAGTTCGAGGGATAGGAGTTAGGAGTGGTTCGCATCCACGAACCCTGAAATCGCGAAACATGAAACACCTTTTAGTTAGGCCTGTGGTCATCACTGGTGATTGCATGAGAGAAAAAATCACGTCTTGTGCTTTCTCACGTAGCTCGTGTTTCACAAGAACCTGTGGAATTTTTCATAGGATTCTAGCAGGGAATCGAAGAGCTAATCCAGCTCGAGGAGTGCGAATGATCTAGTGACCGGAAGGTCGACAGACCTTTCCAAGGTAGGGAGTCTGCATCAAGTGGTATCAAAGCTTAATAATTTTCTACAGATTGTAGGCAAAGGAGAAAACAATGTGTGGATATTGGCTGATACCATCAAGAGGTATCAGATTTGATTTCATCTGTCGATTTCAGGTGAAGGAGATAGAGTAAACAATCTAAGTACATCAAGTAGTATCAAGAGATGAATTGTGTCTACAGATTGTAGGCAAAGGAGAATAGAGAAAATCTGATGACATCAAATGGTGTCAGAAGTTGAAGTTCACTTGTGGATAATAGGTAAAGGAAGACAGAGTATTGATTCTCTGTAGGGATGGTTGCAAGGTGTGCAGAAAATAGTATATATCCAGGAGGGATGAAGAGAAAAATGATGGCTACTGAAGGCCATGAGCGTGGTTGAAGAGGTGACCACCAGAAGAAAATTAAGGAAGAAATTAAAAAGGAGATCGTTGAAATAAGAGAAAGAATGGAACATCTGATATTGAAGATGCAGGAGGAGACAAAGGTGTGTTGGACATATGAATGGCCTTTGAATAAGAAAGTGAACTGGCCTCCTTAGAAAATGTTGTTGGCCAGAAAGAACAAACAAGTAGTGAAGAAGTGGGTGAGGCATGTTGAAAACCTCAGTGACACAGAGGAGGAATCGATTCACATATGTGAACCAAAGATGGGGAGACACCTCAGTGATGAAGAGGATGTGAGATCAGTTGAAGATCTCATAGACTTCCAAGAGGGAAGAAGTGAACTTTCAAGTTGCCAAGTGGGAAATGTAAGGAGATCAGTGGATGATATCATAGACTGCTAGGAGGGCAGTGATGGAAGTTCAGATTGCCATGTGTGAAATATAGAGAGATCATTGGGTCTCATGAGTTGCCAGGTGGGTAGAGAGGAAATCCCATATTGTCAGGTGGGAAAGGGGAAATATATGAGACTGTCTGAAAGTCTCAGGAACTCATAGGTAAGTTAGGATCAGCAAGGAGTGTTGATAGATGAAGACTAATGTCGACTTGTAAACCATGTAAATGAAGATGATGAGAATTTAAATGCTTCAATCACAAACGAGGAGGATCAGAGGAGTGTTCTGGTCATTAGAGGAATCAAATTATTCCTTCCAATCAACCAAGCAGAGGCTAGCATAAGTGTTGCATATGCAATGACATAAGAACGAAAAAAAACATTGAATGTCATAGAGGAAGAAGAAGAGGGGAAGAAATTGATGTTTGCCCCAATAGAAAGAGAGGAGCATTCAACAGAAATGTTCAAAAATTTTAGCCAAGAAGCTGAACAGGGGATGACTGTAGTACTGGAGCCTACAACCAAGGAGGAAGCAGATAGCATGAACTTTGATGGTCTGTGTGAAGAATTGGAAGCTCTAGAAAGGAGGGTGATAGTGCAAAGCCTACACATACAATAGATGAAATTGGAGACATGAAGAGGAGAATACCAGCCTGGGGAGAAACTGGAGGAAGTTGGATTTGAACCAACACAAGAGTAGATGACAAAAGTCACTCTGACAGAGGAAGAGACTGAGAATCATCTCAGTGATGGGAATTTGATGCATGATCATCTCAAGCAAGCCAGCACAGAGGCAAAAGACAACTAGACAAGCGCCCAACCCAAATTTTGAAATATCTTGAAGTTAATGCACCAATTTTAAATGAGATAATTAAGAAGGAGCGCACTTGTAAAATGTGAAAGGACCTTGAGCGATCCTCTCTCGTCCTTAGTAGGTAGAAGGCATTTATAATAGTTAATGCAAGTAGATAGAATTGAATGTTAGATTAGATAGTTTTAGAGCGCAAGAGGGAAATAGGATATAGACACCCTCATTGTATATTGTAACATTATTAGGAAGAGCATAGAAGAAAAAGAGCAGAGATTTGTGTGAAGACACCCATGTATAGAGATTTGAATTAATAGAGAAAGCTTTGACTCAAATTCATGGCGTCGTGTTTGTTCTCTGTGTATGTATATTGAATGTTATTCTCATGGTTATTTTACTCTTTCTACTGTACATTTGATTTTATGCTATGTATGAAGGATTTCTTGTTGAATGTCTGAAATCTGAGAGAGAAAGTAAGAGAAATGAGTTTCAATTGTTTCTCTATCTTAGCAAGAGTTCCTGCAAGGAGTGCAGTTAAATTGTCTGCAAGGAGTGCGTCGACAAAGTGTTCAGGGGTTTGTCTCTGAAAGCTCAGGAGAGATAGCTTTTGTTCTCATTCACACAGAAGTGCAATCAGGGACAGGTGTCGTGCAAGGAGTGCGCAGGCCGAGTAAAGTCTCAGAGTTTCGAATCTGAGTGAAGTATTGAGAGACTGTTGTTGCAGGTGTGTGCAGAGCCAAAGAAGTTCAACACTTGAAAGTGTTTGAAGGTCTGCCGCAAGGAGTGCAAGTAGGAGTTTTCTGAAAGAATCAAAGTTGTGGGAAATCTCAGAAGGATTTGAACCTTCAAAGGGGTCGAAGGAAGGAAAGCATCCAAGTATCTTGGAAAATTTAAGGGAAGGCGTAGCAACATTGGACCGCAGGAGGACAAGTTCTCAAGGAAAGAGACAGACGATCGAAATTCTTTGTGGAGAATTCGTAATGTCCCGTGAGCCGTTAGATCTCACGGAGGAGCAGGGGGGTTACGACGAGTGCGTCGAAAGGTGCAAGCTCAGGGGAGACAGAGCCATCGATTCAAGTCAGCCAGGGGCCGTTGGATCACTCATGAAATTACCTATCGGGATTTCGTGAGTGGAAGGGTTGAAAACTTGGTATCAAAGGACACAAAATAACGAAACAAAAAGGCGTAAAGGATTGATAGGATTGTGTGGGACCACAAAGGTTAGCAAGGTGGATAGGTGGCACACTATCAATGCAGAAGTAAATCGAGTTGAAGTCTCGAAAAGGCGAGAAGGCTAGTTGTGGGGCCAGTGCCGAGAAACGTGTCAGAGTCTGACATCTCGAAATTTCGGCAAATAGAATATTGGGATTTAGGGGTTCGTGGGCAGAGTTGTATGTTATCGCAACTCGCAAACTCTCGAAAGCCGACAAGTCGAAGTGATATCGGAGTTTCAGATTTTTGGGATTCAGCGGTTTGAGCGACAAGACACTCAACTGTAGGATTCGCAAAATCGCGAAGTCCGATCTCCTAAGTGAAAAGGGAGGATCCCATGAGGATTTGTTGTGGGTGCGGATTTTTCAAAAGGAAAATAGAAGAGTCATTTTAGAGTTCTTCGGGCCAGTGAAAGGAAAAAGATCCTATGTGCGTAGACCTTCCGACCCGCGGGTTGAGGAGGGGTTGCGTTGTCGTCAGTTTGGTATCAGAGAACATAAAGGTTCTTTGCTTTCTGTAGCAGAGAAGAGGATAATTCACCATGCTACTGAGGAGAAGGGACAGACAAGCACCCGATCAGTCAAAGGAGAGGGAAATGTTGAGAAGAAGAGGTAGGTAGATGGTTGATCCAGCCATGGAGAAAGAAATGCATGATTTACGTGCCAGACTTGAGGACATGGAGACATCACAAAGACGTACAGTCAGTGTTGGGGATCTTAGTGATTTTGAAAGTGAAATTGAGGCTGAACATGAGGAAGAAGTTGAAGCCAAGGATGCAACAAACAAACGTTTGATTAAGGCTATTGCAAGAATGGGTGCAAGAGTGAAAATGGACATTCCAGTTTATGAGGGAAATATGGATGCAGAGGATCTTCTAGACTGGATTAGAGATCTGGACACATACTTTGACTATGAAGATGTCGAAAAGGAAAAGAAGGTCAAGCATGCTATCACTAGATTGAAGGGACATGCAGCATTGTGGTGGGATGAACTACAAGCCGACAGATGCTGCAAGGGAAAGAAAAAGATCAAGAGCTGAGACAGGATGATCGCAAAGATGAAGATGAAATTCATCCCCAGGGATTACCAGATTACTCTGTTCAAGAGAATGCAGAACCTGAGACAAAAGATGATGACAGTGAAAGAATAAACTGAAGAATTCTATAAAATGAACATTAGGGCAGGTCATTGAGAAAGCGATGATGAAAAGATTTCCAGATACATGAATGGCCTGAGATACGACATTCAAAATGAGATGAGCATGGTAATTCTGAACGGTGGAAGATGCTTATCAGATGGATCTAAAAGTTGAAGAGAAGCTGAGCCGAAAGCAGGGTCAGAGGGGGCGAGGTAGAAGTCAGCCCAAAGGCAAATCAGTTGCCCAGGATAAATATTAGAATCCCAAGGAGGACTGGGAGAAACTTTAGACTCGAACTGAGAGAGGTGGAACCTCATAGCGAGGGAAGCATATTGAGCAGAGAGGAGATTATGCTGATAATAATACTTTTCCTCGTACCAGAGGTAGAGGAAGAGGAAGAGGTGGAG
Organism: Picea glauca; assembly: GCA_000966675.3. Classification (NCBI taxonomy): domain Eukaryota; kingdom Viridiplantae; phylum Streptophyta; class Pinopsida; order Pinales; family Pinaceae; genus Picea; species Picea glauca. Next base: position 288,741 of record JZKD02S2084044.1, on the reverse strand, counting down.
TAATAACCTGCTTCACATGTGCAAAGAATGGGCACAAGTGTTACGAGTGTCCATATAAAAAGAAAGAGAGTGGAGAGACTCACATCACCAAAGCACAGAGGCGAGATGTTGAGGCAGAAGATGCTGAAGGCGGAAGATCGTTGGTGATGCGAAAAGCTCTTTTTACACCAGAGAAGGAGGTGGAAAGTTCAGTCCAAAGGAATAGACTTTTCCATATTGCTTGCAAGACCAATGACAGGGTATGTAAGGTCATTGTGGATAGTGGTAGCACAGATAATCTTGTTTCTACAGAGATGGTAGAAACGTTAGAGCTGGAGATGATTGATCATCCAAGCCCATACAGAGTTTTGTGGCTACAAAAAGGACATCAGGTAACTGTCACTAAACAGTGTTTAGTTGAATTCAAGATAGGGGGATATAATGATAAGATACTCTGTGATGTTATTCCCATGGATGTTTGTCATCTATTGCTGGGTAGACCATTGCAATATGACAAGAATGTGATTTATGATGGGAGAATGAACACATACACACCAGAGAAGAATGGGAGGACTCACATGTTGCTTCCAATCAAGGATAAGGAGGTGAAACTGGAAGTAAGTAACATTGTACTTCTCATGAGTGGGAAGGAACTTCTTATAGAGGTTAAGAAGAAGGAAGAACCGCAATTCATTGCGGTCAGGAAACTGAAGATTGTTTTGACTAGCACAAGAGTGGATGATTTACCAGAAGAAGTTCAGGAACTATTGGAAGAGTTCGCTGACATAGTAGTGGACGAACTACCTCATTCGTTGCCGCCAATCATAAGTGTGATTCATCATATTTATCTCATACCAGGAGCTAGTTTTCCAAACAAAGCCGCGTACAGATTGATGCCACAAGAGAATGAAGAGGTCAAAAGACAAGTCCAGGATTTATTGGACAAAGGTTTGGTCAGGGAAGGCTTGAGTCCATGTGCTATTCCGACAGTAAGTCTGAAGAAAGACGGAGGCTAGAGGATGTGTACTGACTCAAGGTATATTAACAAGATAACCATCAGGTATAGATTCCCATTGCCAAGGATGGATGATCTGATGGATTGCTTGAGTGGAGAAAAATTATTTTCAAAGATTGATTTGAAAAGCGGTTATCATCAAATCTGCATGAGAGAAGGTGATGAATGGAAGACAACATTCAAAACCAATGAAGGGTTGTATGAATGGCTTGTTATGCCATTTGGCTTAACAAATGCACCAAGTACCTTCATGAGGTTGATGAACGAAGTCCTAAGGGAGCTCATCGGAAAATTTGTTATCGTATATCTGGATGACATACTGGTTTTCAGTAAAACAGTGGCAAAGCATCTGAAACATTTCGCTATAGTGGTGCAGAGGCTATAGCAGGAGAAGTTGTTGATAAACATGAAGAAATCCTCGTTCATGAAGACATACCTCATCTATTTGGGTTTTGTTATTTCTGCAGATGAGTTGAGGATGGATCCAGATAAGGTGGAGGTAATCAAGAATTGGCCATCACCGAAGAATACCTTTGAGGTGAGAAGTTTTCACGGATTGGCTAGTTTCTACCGGAAATTCATCAGGAATTTCAGTGGAATTAGTGCACCGATGATGGATACAGTGAAGAAAAGACACAAGTCTTTTCATTGGATAGAAGAAGCTGAGAAAATTTTTAATCAGTTGAAGAGGAAGATTACGGAACAACCAATTTTGGTGTTGCCAGATTTCCAAAAGACATTTCAAGTGAAATGTGATGCAAGTGGACTTGCAATAGGGGCAGTCTTGAGTCAAGAGGACAGGCCGATAGCATACTTCAACAAGAAGCTGAATGAAGCGAAAGTGAAATACTCCACATATGATAGGGAGTTCTATGCTATCATCCAGACATTGAAGAAATGGAGGCATTTCTTGATCCCGAAGGAGTTGGTCTTATACAGTGACAATCATGCACTGCAGTTTGTGACTTAGCAGGAGAAGTTGAATCAGAGACATTTCAAATGGGTTGAATATATGCAAAATTTCACTTTTGTGATTAAACATATTTATGGTACTGCTAACAAAGTTGTTGATGCTTTGAGCAGGAAGTGTTTGCTGTTGGAGTAGTTCAGGGTCAAAACGTTGGGTTTTGATGATCTCAGAAACATGTATAGGGATGAATCAAATTTTAAGGAGGCGTATGAAGCAACTGAGAATTCAATTCTCAGGGAGAGAATCCAATGGATAGAATACATCATCTAGGAAGGATTACTGTTTAAAAGTAAAGCTCTGTATTCTGAAATGCTCTATGAGGGAGAATTTGCTGAAGGAGAAACATAGTGGAGGATTAAAAGGGAACTTTGGTCACGACAAGATGTTTGCAAATTTGAATGAGTCATATTTTTGGCCGGGAATGAGAGCAGGCGTCAAAAGGTTCATGGACAGATGTAGAATTTTCCAGCATTCGAATTGAAGGAAGCATAATGCAAGGTTTTATCAACCATTGCCAATACCTGAGAGGCTGTGGGATGCAATCAACATGGATTTCATATTGGGGTTGCCAAGAACACAAAGAGGTTTTGACTCAATCTTTGTGGTGGTGGATAGATTTTCCAAGATGGCACACTTCATTCCATGTGAGAAGACCAGTGACGCAACTCACATTGCAAATCTGTTTTTCAAAGAAGTCATTCGACTTCACGACTTGCCAAGGAGCATAATTTCAGATCAAGACATTAAGTTCATAGGACACTTTTGGAGGACCTTATGGAAGAAGCTGCGGACTAACTTGTTGTTTAGTTTAGATTATTATCCTCAGACGGATGGAAAGATAGAAGTGGTGAACCGAAGTCTAGGATACTTGCTGAGAAGCCAGGTGACAGAACACCACAGCCAGTGGGACAACATATTACCACAGGCAGAGTTTGCTTGTAACGACTCAGTTAACAGAAGCACAGGGAAAAGTCCCTTTTAGATTGTCTATGGCATGCAACTGAGAGGAATTTCTGAATTGAGAGATTCAGAATAGACTGCGACTAGGAGTGCTAGTGCAGAAGATTTCACAGAGGCAATGAAGGAACTTCACAGCCAGGTGAAGGCACGATTGCAGAATTCAAGCCAAGAATATAAGTGCATAGTAGAACAGCATAGGAGACAACTTCAATTTGAGGTTGGTGATTTGATTCTGGAACATTTGAGAAAGAAAAGGTTCCCGAGAGGAACATATAATAAACTAAAGATGAATAAAATCAGACCATATAATTGCTTAAAGAAATTTGGGGTGAATGCTTACGAGATTGAATTACCCGATGGGATCAGAATTTATCTAATATTCAATATCTCATATTTGTACCCATATAAATATGAGGATGCAGGGATAGGAAATGAACAACCAGAAGTCCAGTGGACAAAGAATATGCCAGTTGCATATAAGCCGCAGATGGAGCGCATACTGGAAAAAAGGGTTAGCGAGAAGACTAGGCGAAAATAATACTTTGAATATTTTGTCAAGTGGAAGGGCCATCTAGTTGAAGATGCCATCTCGGAGACTAAAGCAGAGATCTAGAAGTGATGCAGGAGCATTGCCAACTCATCAAGCGAGCCAGCGCAAAAGCGGAGGACAGCTGGACAAGCCAACGCGAACTTTTGAAAATACTTTGGGACTGTTGTGCAAATCTTAAATGAGTCATTTAAGAAGAGGCGCACTTGTATATTGTAATGGAAATTGAGCGAATAGTTGTCGTCCTTAGTAGATAGTCGACATTTAATATAGTTAATACTGGTAGATAGGAATTTAATTTTAGATTTGATAGCTTTAGAGTCCAAGAGGGAAAACGGATATAGACACCCTCATTTGTACATTGTAAGAATAATCAATTCAGAAGAAGGAAGAGAAGAGAAAGCAGAGAATTGTATGAAGAACACCCGTGTATAGACATTTGAATTAATAAAAGAACTTTGATTCAAATTCATGGTTCGTGTTGATTCTCTGTGTGTTGATGTTGATATGCTCATGAATGTTTATTTCCTGTCATACATTTGCTTTTGTATGTTGTATATGTGATTTCATAGTTGAATTGAAGTTTGAGAGGGTGAGTGAATGAGTTTCAATTGTTTCTCTAATTGAGCCAGAGGGTTCCTGCAAGGAGTGCAGTTGAATTGTCCGTAAGGAGTGCGTTGACAGAAGGGTTCAATTAGAGATAACTTTTATCCTCATTTCCTCAAAGGTGCAGTTAGGCACAGTGCCGTGCAAGGAGTGCGCGGGCCAAGCTAAGTCTCAGAGTTGCGATTCTGAGCAGAGTATCAGAAGACTTCTGCTACAGGAGTGCGCAGATTCAAAAGACTTCAACACTAAGGCTTCGTTGAAGGTTTTCCACAAAGAGTGTGCGCAAGAAGTTCTCTGAAGGACTTGAGAGTAGAGAACAAGCTCAGGAGGAATAGGCCTTCGAATCCACTGAAGGATAAGCGTAGGGAAGATGCTACTAAAAGTCAAAGGGAAGCGTTACAGGTAAGCGAGCAGGCAGACAAGTTCTGTGGAAGAACCCGTTGTCATTTTGGTGGGCTAAGAAAAGGAGAATGGATGGATGATATCCTTTAAGGAGATTTCACGAAGCTCCGTGGGCCGTTGGATCTCACGGAGGTGCGAGGGAGGTTATAGTGTAAGTGTGGAAGAGGTTCAAAGCTCAGGAGGGGCAGAGTCGTCGATCTCGAGTCATAGGGACCTTCAGATCTACACGTGACATCGCATATCGGGGTTTTCAAGGAAAGAGAAATCTTGCAGTTAGAAGTCACGATCCGTGATATCAGAACCATCCATCAGTAGGGATGCGTGTCAGGAGATCCCAGGAAGTCGAGGTTCGGAAAATTGGGGTTTTCGAAGGTGAGAAACTCTTGCATCTTGAAATCGCGAAACGCGATATCCCAACGGAAGAGTCGTGTGGGGCCACAGTCGGAGTTAGTGGAAGACAGGTGGCATGGAATATTGAGAATCGGGAAAAGGAAAGTCCTGAGTTCATTGACATCAGGATTCGCGATCCCGCGAATCCCAAAATCCCGATAGAGGTAACGGGAGGTGGAAAAGTCAACCCGCACATGTGCATCGGTATATCGACATATCGGGAATCGGGGGTCAGCGAGGCAAGTTATTTTCGACATCATAAGTTCTGAAATCCCGACGGAAGGATTCCCGATAGGAATAGGAGGCATTGGCAATTAGCCATCGAGTTTCGGGGTATTGCGAATCACGAGGTGCGTGAAAATAGGATTCGCGAAATCACGAAGTCTGATTCCCCGATCATTAAGGGGGATCATTTGAAGTGTTGATGTGGGTAAGGAAAATTCCCGATAGGGAATTAGAGGAACCTTTGAGTTCTTCGGGCCGTGAGGGAAATATGATCCTGTGTGAGAGGGCGTGCTCCGAGGAGTACGACTGCGTCAGGTTTGGTATCAGAGTGGGGATATCTCTTTTCTTTCTGTAGCAGAGAAGAAAGAAATTCACTATGCCACCAAGGAGAGAGAGACAATCACCTGATCCAGAAGATAGGGAGGTGCGGAGAAGAGGCAGGCAAGTAGCAAATCCAGAAATGGAGAGGCAGATGCGTGATCTACGAGCTAGACTCGAAGACATGGAGACGGTGCAAAGACGCACAGTTAGTGCGGGAGATTTTAGCGATTCAGAGGATGAATTTGAGGCTGAACGCGAGGAGGAAGTTGCAGTTGAAGATGCAGCCAACAAGCGGTTGATTAAAGTTATTTCCAGGATGGATGCAAAGGTAAAGATGGACATTCCAGTTTACGAGGGAAATCTGGATGCAGAGGAGCTATTAGATTGGATTCGAGCTCTGGATACCTACTTCGATTATGAAGATATCGAAGAGGATAAGAAAGTCAAGCATGTTGTCACACGCTTGAAAGAACATGCAGCCTTATGGTGGGACAAGATACAAGCTGTCAGACGCTGCAAAGGCAAGCAGAAGATCAAGAGTTGGGATCGAATGATTGCAAAGATGAAGACGAAGTTCATCCCAAGAGATTATCAAATTACTCTGTTCAGGAGGATGCAGAACCTGAGGCAGAAGCTGATGACAGTGAAAGAGTACACTGAAGAATTATATCGACTGAACATCAGGGCAGGTCATCAGGAGAGAGATGATGAGAAGGTTGCTAGATATCTGAATGGTCTGAGATACGACATTCAAGATTAATTAAGCATGGTAGCCATCTGAACGGTAGAGGATGCTTATTAGATGGATTTGAAAGCAGAATAGAAATTGAGCCGTAAGAAAGGTCAGCGAGGGCGAGGCAGAAGTCATCCCAGAGGCAAGGCAATTGCCCAGGAGAAATATCAGAAGCCCAAGGAAGAATGGAAGAAACCTCAAGGTAAGATTAAGAAAGGTGGGACCTCACAGAGGGGGCCATATGTTGAACAAAAAGGGCAGCATACAGAGAAGAGCGGAGGATATGATGACAACAACACTTTTCCTTGTACTAGAGGTAGAGGAAGAGGAAGAGGTGGAGTAATCACATGCTTAACATATGGAAAGAATAGGCACAAGTCTTATGAGTGTCCAGAGAAAAATAAGGACATTGGGGAAGCTCACATCACTGAGGCACAAAGGTGGGATGTTGAGGCAGAAGACGCAGAAGGCGGAAGATCGCTTATGATGCGAAAATTTCTTTTGACACCCGAGAAGGAGTTGGAAAGTTCAGTCCAAAGGACCATACTCTTCATAACATCTTGCAAAAGCAAGGATAGGGTGTGCAAGGTTATCGTGGATAGTGGTAGCACGGATAATCTTGTATCTACAGAGATGGTAGAGAAGCTGGAGCTGGAGACGACTGATCATCCCAGTCCATACAGAGTTTCGTGGCTACAGAAGGGACACCAGGTAACTGTTACTAAACAATGCTTGGTTGAAATCAAAATAGGTGGATATAATGATAAGATCTTATGTGATGTTATTCCCATGGATGTATGTCATATATTGTTGGATAGACCATGGCAATATGACATAAATGTGATTCATGATGGGAGAATGAACACATATACCATTGAGAAGAATGGGAGAACCCATATGTTGCTTCTAATAAAGGATAAGGAGGTGATGCTAGAGGTAAGCAACACAATACTTCTCATGAGTGGGAAGGAGCTTCTTACAGAGGTTAAGAAGAAGGAAGATCCACAATTCTTTATAGTCAGGAAGCTGAGGATTGTTCTGACTAGCACAAGAGTGGATGATCTACCAGAGGAGATTCAGGAACTGCTAGAAGAGTTCGATGACATCATAGTGGATGAATTACCTCATTCGTTGACACCGACGAGGAGTGTGAGTCACCATATAGATCTCATACCAGGAGCCAGTTTGCCGAACAAAGCCACGTATAGGTTGACGCCGCAGGAAAAGGAAGAGGTCAAGAAGCAGGTCCAGGAGTTATTGGACAAAGGATTGGTCAGAGAAAGCTTGAGTCAGTGTGTTGTTCCAACAATGCTCAGTCCGAAGAAATATGAAGGCTGGAGGTTGTGCACCGATTCAAGAGAGATCAACAAAATAACCATCAGGTACAGGTTCCCACTGCCGAGAATGGATGATCTGATGGATTTCCTGAGTGGGGCAAAGTATTTTTCAAAGATAGACTTGAAGAGTGGATATCACCAGATTCACATGAGAGAAGGTGATGAGTGGAAGACAGCCTTCAAGACCAACGAAGGGCTGTATGAATGGCTAGTCATGCCGTTTGGCTTGACTAATGCACCAAGTACCTTTATGAGGTTGATGAATGAAGTCCTGAGGGAATGCATCAGGAAATTTATCATTGTGTATCTGGATGAATTACTGATTTACAGTAAATCAGTGGTAGAACACTTGAAGCATTTGGCTATAGTGATGAGGAGGCTACAGCAGGAGAAGTTGTTGATTAACGAGAAGAAATATTCATTTATGAAGACAGAGCTCATTTACTTGGGTTTTGTTGTATTGGTGAATGAATTGAAGATGTACCCGGATAAGGTAGAAGTGATTAAGAATTGGCCATCACCGAGAAATATTTTCGAAGTGAGAAGTTTTCATGGTTTGGCTAGTTTCTACTGAAAATTCATCAGGAATTTCAGTGGAATTAGCGCAACGATGATGGAGACATTGAAGAAGCAGAATAAATCTTTTCACTGGACAGCGGAGGCTGAGTCAAGATTCAATTTGTTGAAGCAGAAGATCACAGAACAACCAGTGTTGGTGTTACCGGATTTCTAGAAAACATTTTAGGTGAAATGTGATGCAAGTGGGTTTGCCATAGGAGCAGTCTTAAGTCAAGAAGACAGACTAGTTGCATATTTGAGCGAGAATCTCGATGAGGTTAAACTGAAATACTCCACGTATGATAAAGAATTTTATGCTATCATATAGGCATTGAAGAAGTGGAGGCATTACTTGATCCCAAAAGAATTTGTTTTATATAGTGATAATCATGCATTACAGTTTGTGACTCAACAGGAGAAGTTGAATCAGAAACATGCAAGATGGGTAGAGTATATGCAAAGTTTCACATTTGTGATTAAACACATTTTGGGTACTGCTAACAAAGTGGCTGATGCTTTGAGCAGGAAGTGTTTGTTGCTACAGGAATTCTGAGTCAAAACATTGGGTTTTGAAAATCTCAGGGACATGTATGCAGGTGATGTAAATTTTGCAGAAGCGTATGAAGCAACTGATAATCCAGTTCTCAGATACAGAAGCCCTTGGATAGAATATATCATCCAGGAGGGATTGTTGTTCAGAGGAAATCAACTGTGTATTCCAAAATTCTCCATGAGGGAAAATTTATTGAAGGAGAAGCATAGTGGTGTCTTAGCAGGACATTTCGGTCATCACAAGACATTCGCGAAGCTGAATGAGTCATACTTTTGGCTGGGAATGCGAGCAGATGTCAAGAGATTTGTTGACAAATGTAGAGTTTTCCATCATTCGAAGGGAAGGAAGCAAAATGTAAGTTTTTATTAGCCATTGCCCATACCAGAGAGGCCATGGGAGGCGATTAGCATGGATTTTGTTTTGGGGTTGCCAAAGACAAAAAGAGGTGTAGATTCAATCTTTGTGGTAGTATATAGGTTTTCCAAAATGACACATTTTATCCCATGCCAAAATACCAGCGATGCGACTCACATCGCAAATCTGTTTTTCAAGGAGGTCATTCGACTTCATGGATTGTCGAAAAGTATAGTTTCAGATAGAGACACGAAATTCATAGGGCATTTTTTGAGGACCTTATGGAGGAAGTTGGAAACTAACTTGGCATTTAGTTCTTCTTATCATCCTCAGACAGATGGATAGAGAGAAGTGGTCAACAGAAGTCTGGGAGACTTGCTGAGAAGCTTGGTGGCAGAGAACCATAGCAGCTGGGATAGCATATTGCCACAAGCAGAGTTCGCATACAACGACTCAGTGAACAGGAGTGCAGGCCGAAGTCCATTCCAGGTTGTCTATGGGATGCAGTCGAGAGGAGTTTATGAACTGAGGGATTCAGAATGGACTGCTACTAGCAACGCTAGTGCGGAATAATTTGTTGAGGCGATGAAGGAACTTCACTGCAGGGTGAAGGAGTGATTGCTGGAATCAAGGCAGCAATACAAGCGCAGAGCAGATCAGCATCGGAGACAACTTCAGTTTGAAGTTGGTGATCTAGTTCGGGCACATTTGAGAAAAGAAAGGTTCCCGACGGGAACATACAATAAGTTAAAAATGAAGAAAATCGGGCCATGCAAGGTCTTCAGAAAATTCAGAGAAAATGATTATGAGATCGATTTGTCGGATGGCATCAGGATATCTCCGATATTCAATATCGCATATTTATACCCATATAGGGCTGGAGAAGCAGAGACCGGAGCTGAGCAACTATTGATCCAGTGGATGAAACAATTGCCACTTGCAGAAAATCCACAGATGGAGTGCATACTGGACAAGAGAGTGGGTAAGAAGACCCGAAGAAAGGAATACTCTGAGTATCTGGTCAAATGGAAGGGCCACCCAGTGGAATATGCCAGCTGGGAGAGCGAAGAAAAAATACAAAAGCATGGATATACCGTGCAGGAGCTCATGGACAGGAGCCCATGAAAATTTTCAAGCGAGGGAGTATGATGCAGGAGTATCACCAACTCATCAAGCGAGCCAACGTGGAAGCGGAGGACAGCTGGACAAGCCAGCAGGAATTTTTGAAAATACTTTAGGACTGTTGCACAAATATTAAGTGAGTCATTTAATAAGAGGCACACTTGTATATTGTAATGGACCTTGAGCGGATAGCTCTCGTCCTTAGTAGATAGTCGACATTTAATTTAGTTAATACTGGTAGATAGGAATTTAATTTTAGATTTGATAGCTTTAGAGTCCAAGAGGGAAAACGGATATAGACACCCTCATTTGTACATTGTAAGAATAATCAATTCAAAAGCAGGAAGAGAAGAGCAAGCAGAGAATTGTATGAAGAACACCCGTGTACAGACATTTGAATTAATAAAAGAACTCTGATTCAAATTCATGGTTTGTGTTGATTCTCTGTGTGTTGATGTTGATATGCTCATGAATGTTTATTTCCTATCATACATTTGCTTTTATATGTTGTATATGTGATTTCATAGTTGAATTGAAGTTTGAGAGGGTGAGTGAATGAGTTACAATTGTTTCTCTAATTAAGCCAGAGGGTTCCTACAAGGAGTGCAGTTGAATTGTCCGCAAGGAGTGCGTTGACAAAAGGGTTCAATTAGAGATAACTTTTATTCTCATTTCCTCGAAGGTGCAGTTAGGCACAGTTCCGTGCAAGGAGTGCGCAGGCCAAGCTAAGTCTCGGAGTTGCGATTCTAAGCAGAGTATCAAAAGACTGTTGCTGCAGGAGTGCACAGAGTCAAAAGACTTCAACATTGAGGCGTCGTTAAAGATTTTCCGCAAGGAGTGCGTGCAAGAAGTTCTCTGAAGGACTTGAGAGTCGAGAACAAGCTCAGGAGGAATAGGCCTTTGAATCCACTGAAGGATAAGTGTTGGGAAGCTGCTACCGAAAGTCAAAGGGAAGCGTTACAGGTAAGCGAGAAGGCGGACAAGTTCTGTGGAAGAACCAGTTGCCATTTTGGTGGGCTAAGAAAAGGAGAACGGACAAACGAAATCCTTTAAGGAGATTTCATGAAGCTCCGTGGGTCGTTGGATCTCATGGAGGTGCGAGGTAGGTTACAGTGTAAGTGTGGAAGAGTTTCGAAGCTCAGGAGGGGCAGAGCCGTCAATCCTGAGTCATAGGGACTGTCATATCTACACGTGACATCGCATATAGAGGTTTTCAAGGAAAGAGAAATCTTGCAGTTCGAAGTCACGATCCGCAATATTCTGACAAGATCATAACTGTCCATCAGCAGGGATGCATTTCAGGAGATCCCAGGAAGTCGGGGTTCAGAAAATCGGGGTTTTCGAAGGTGAGAAACTCTTTGCATCTTGAAATCGTGAAACGCGATATCTCGACGGAAGAGTCATGTGGGGCCATAGTCAGAGTTAGTGGAAGACAGGTAGCCTTCCATATAGAGAATCGGGAAAAGGGAAGTCTCGAGTTCATTGACATCAACATTCGCGATCCTGCGAATCCCAAAATCCCGACGGAGGTAACGGGAGGTGGAAAAGTCAACCCGCACGTTTGCATCGGTATATTGTCATATCGGGAGTCAAGGATCAGCGAGGCAAGTTATTTTCGACATCATAAGTTCTGAAATCCCGACGGAAGAATTCCCGATAGGAACAGGAGGCATTGGCAATTACCCATCGGGTTTCAGGGTATTGCGAAGCACAAGGTGTGCGACCATAGGATTCGCAAAATCGCAAAGTCCAATTCCCCGATCATTAAGGGGGATCATTTGAAGTGTTGTTGTGGGTAAGGAAAATTGTCGATAGGGAATTAGAGGAACCTTTGAGTTCTTCAGGCCGTGAGGGAAAGAAGATCCTGTGTGAGCGGGCGTGCTCCAAGGAGTGCGGCTGCGTTAAGAAGCATGGACAGACCATGCATAAGCTCATGGACAGGATCCCATGAAAATTTTCAAGCCAGAGAGTATGATGTAGGAGCATCTCAAATGAGCCAGCGCGAAGGAAAAAGATAGTTGGACAAGCTCCCACCGCGAATTTTGAAATATCTTGAAGTTAATGCACCAATCTTAAATGAGATAATTAAGAAGGAGCGCACTTGTAAATTGTAAAAGGACCTTGAGCGATCCACTCTCATCCTTAGTAGGTAGAAGGAAAGCGAAGTATCGTGAGCCGTTAGATCTCACAGAGGAGCAGGGAGGTTACGACAAGTGCGTCGAAAGGTGCAAGCTCAGGAGAGACAGAGCCATCGATTCAAGTCAGCCAGGGGCCGTTGGATCACTTGTGAAATTACCTATCGGGATTTTGTGAGTGGAAGGGTCGAAAACTTGGTATCAAAGTACATAAAATCGCAAAACGCGAAGACGTTAAGGATTGATAGGATTGTGTGGGACCATAGAGGTCAGCAAGGTGGATAGGTGGCACACTACCAACATAGAAGTGAATCGAGTTGAAGTCTCGAAAAGGGGAGAAGGATAGTTGTGGGGCCAGCACCGAGAAACATGTCAGAGTCTGACATCTCAAGATTTTGACGAATAGAATATCGGAATTTCGGGGTTCGTGGGCAGAGTTGTATGTTATCGCAACTCGCGAACTCGAAAAAGTCGACAAGTCAGAGTGATATCAGAGTTTCAGGATTCAAGGGTCTGAACGACAAGACACTTGACTACAGGATTCGTGAAATCGCGAAGTTTGATCTCCTAAGTGAAAAGGGAGGATCCCACAAGGATTTGTTGTGGGTGCAAATTTTCTGAAAGGAAAATAGAAAAGTCGTTTTAGAGTTCTTCGAGCCAGTGAAAGGAGAAAGATCTTGTGTGCGTAGACCTTCCGACCCACGGGTTGAGGAGAGGTTGCGTTGTTGTTAGAATTCAGAACTAGAGTTTGCAGTAGGGTGGAAAGATAAGTCCATAAGAGAGGAAGAAAGCAACAGAGGAGATTGAGTTGATCTACCCATTGACAAGGAGGAAGTGCAATAGAGCATTCTGTGAAACAAGGAACAACTAGTTGAACAACTGGACAAGGTGATTGAAGAAATCAAAAGGCATATGTTGAGGTCATCACAAGAAGTAGTCAACAGAGGGAAGCTGAGACGAGGAGAACCTGCCATAGTAGCAGGAAATGAGAAGAAGAAGCAGTAGCAAAAACAAAGCAGTGGAGCAGGGGGACAACTTTAAGAGAAAGTATGGGACCCTGGAGGATCTGAACAACATGGCAGAGGGAGCCATGAGTAGGAGGTCATGATTTTCCCAGTAGGGGAGTATGATGCTGGAGCATCATCAGTAAGCATGTGTGGCAAGGCAACTCAACACCTAGGTTGTCAATTCGAATTTCAATCGTAGGAATTCACAATGAATATTTTGACGATCATTGAAAATGGGAGAATATCAAGCGCATGGAGGCCAAACGATCATGCGCGGTCCAGGATTTACATGCCTGAACTCAGCGCCGAATAATCCTTTTTCAATAACGCTTGAATGATCGTGAGCAAAGTGGGAGTTTCCACTCCTACTCTAGAATGCAACTAAACAAAGAATAACGTTAGGTTAGAGTTTTGGGGGAGAATATAGGTAGTCAGAGGGAATGAGAGGAACTCTGTGGGGAGGGGGAGATTCTTTTTTTTTAATAGAGAGAGATATTTGTGAAAACAAGAGTAGGGGGCCCGAGAGAAGGGAGGTCTTAGAAGAAGAGGTCTTAGGAGAAGCATAACTCATGATAGAGTTAGATTAAAGGAGAGAATTGGGACTCTGTCGATGTCCATTTTTTGTAAACATCTATATAGACACACATAGATAATAGAAAAGCATTTTTTCCTGCATATGAATTGCCTGTGTGTATTTACACACTTGAATGTTGTCATTTGTGTTTTGGCTTATGTTATAGATGTATGCATCAAATTTCATCTGCAAGAATAGATTGAACTCCTCTATCTGTGAGGTTGCTGAAATTGTTATGAGTTCATTAGGCTATGTAAGGAGTGCACGATAGAGTGTTAAAGACTCTAGCCTGAGCCAACGCAAAGGATTGCGTATCCGAATCTCAGATTGAGTTCAAGGAAGAATGCTCCAGAAGGGCATAGCGGGATACTTTGTAGACTCAAGAGGAGCCTCAAGGTTATTGAATACCTTGGAGGGAAGACTTTGTAGATAAGACACAGAGGAGGGAAATAGAATTATCAAATATTTTGTGGAGCTCTTCCAAAAGGGCATTAAGAAGGTGCAAGTAATACAGAAAAGAACTCTATTTCGAGTTCATAGAGAAGAGAAGTGTCAAGAATGGATACTCATAGAGTTACTGAACACTTTGAAGGCTCAACAAGGAGTGATTGAACACAAGTCAACAAGAGGGCACAAATATACCTTTGAGGAACAAAATGGACAGAGACCATTGAGGTCCAAGAAGTTGAAATATTGGGAGGAAAAGTCAAGACGAGACTCTTTCAACCGGTTTCACAGGAGAAGGTTCAAAGACCAAAATCTTTGAACACTTGGAAATTTTCCCAAGTCAGGAAGAAAGTGAAAGCTCATGAGGAGGAGAACATCTAGTGGTTGACCATCAAAGATAGGAGACAGATAGACAAGATCCGTTCAGGAGGTGGCAAGTGATCCGACAATCGTTATACCTGGGAGAGTTGAGCAGAGTATAACCGTTGAAGTCTTGCGGACTTCACACATTCGGGACTTGGGAGAATGGAGGAAGAAAATTCCCAAAGTCCTGAAACACGAACTCGCGAGTTGATCTGAGACGTCAGATTGCGAGAGGAGCCTGGACCATTAGATCAATGTGCATTGAATCAGAGGAAAGTGTTGAGGAGGAGATCAAATCTGGATCGTTAGATCTAGGAGCATAAGGATCAACAAATGTTGGATCCAGGTAAGGCGTACACGCCTTAACCCCTCGAAGGTGCACATGGGAGTGGAATTTGCGAAGTTGCGAAGTCTCAAAATCATCATAGTCGTCCATTGGGAAGACACATGGTGAGAGATCAACATTTCGCTGACTCAGAGATAGAAGGATTCAAAGGGCAGAGTCGTGAGAATTCTCAAAACCCGAACTCGCAAGGTCTTGAAATCATCTGAGTCGTCCATTGGGAAGGAAACGTGGTGATAAATCAACATTTCATTGACTCGCAAATGGGGCGAGTCAAAGGGCAAAGTCGTGGGAATTCGCAAAATGGGAACTCGTGAAATTTATCTGAGTTGTCAGATCGAGGAAGGGTTTGGGGTGTGAGATCTTAAGCAAGCAGAGTTTCGGGGATCGGAAGATCAGAGGGGATAAGTCTCTCGACTTCACAATATGCAAAGTCCCAACTCGTGAAGAGTTGATCACAGTCGTCATATCGTGAGAGATCAGTGACCATTGATATGGGCGAGTGGACTTCGGCTGTTCGGGTATTAGAGTTTGGAGCAGGGCATCATATTTCATTCTGACTCTGTGAGTCGTGAAATCACAAAGTGCCTGGAGAGTTGTCCTGAGGTCATGGAGAATGGTCACATGGACGGAGGCTAAGGGAGGAGCTAGCGTTGACTAGGACCTGAAAGTGAAGTTCGAGAGTTCGGGGAATAGGTGTTAGGAGTGGCTCGCATGCAAGAACCTCAAAATCGTGAAACATGAGATGCCTTTTAGTTAGTCTTGTGGTCACAACTAGTGATCGCATGAGAGAAAAAATTACGCCTGGTGCTTGTTTGTGTAGCCTCACTTTCATAAGGACCTGTGGATTTGTTCATAGGATTTAACCAGGGAATCGAAGAGCGCATCCAGCTTGAGGAGTGTGAACGATCCAGTGACCGGGAGGTCGGTGGACCCTGCCGAGGTAGGGGAATTACATCATCTTCCTGTCACGGTGTCTGCTGGGCATGCATTCCCTTGGAATCCATTGCGCTTATTCCATGCAGAGTTTCCAAAATCGTCTGTGTTGCGTCATCCCCACACTGGGCATCCTTCCCCTGTAATTCTCGAGCGAAAACTACCCCTGGAGAAGCGGAAGAATTGAGGCTAGAGTCTGAAGGATGTAAGGAGTGGAGGAGATTATCAAGCATTGTTTCAATCTGTGCAACACACCGGTCCAAGTTCTCTAGTTTGAACCAGAGATCATCCACGTCTCGCCGTACCACAAAGACCAATTCATGTAGAATTGAAACTGAATCATGTATGCCTGTGGGAGAAACACACTCTTGTTGGGGCTACTCCTTATTTTGGAATGCCTCCATACAAAGTTCTTTCAAGTGCATGATGTCATAGAACAACGAGGGAACAAAAGCTGGTGATGGGGGAGGGGAAGGGGGTGGCAAAAGAGCATAGGGTGGAGGACAAGAGGGAACGGTCCAGGAGAAAATACGAGAGAGTTCCCATGGATTTCAAGCCATTTGACATGAGACGCCCAAGGCGAGGACAAAGGTGGAAGTTCGGTTTGGTCTTGTAAGGACTGAGTTGAGGATGAAGGGGAGGAGGTTAGTGCAGGGGTGAAGGAGGGAGGGTGTCAACTACCCATGGCTGTGCGATTCTGGTACCAAAGGGCACCATGCTTCAACTTCCCTCACTGGCGGGGCATGGCTTGAGTAACAGGAGGTAAGAGTAGAGAAAGGACCAGAGCGAACCAGGTAAACACGAGAGGAGACGATTGAGAACTAGAAAAGCTGCGAGAGGAGGGTGATAGGAACCACAAGGGGTAATAGACATCACCATAAGAAGAGCACAAGGGAGTAATGTTGCATGAGCACAGGAGGAGTGGGCCTTGTACCAACACCATAGAAAGGATGAGAGTCCAACTCTAAGCACATTGGAGCAGTTAGTTACTGGAGAGGTGAAGTGAGAACTCACAACAACAGGCATGAGGGACTAGTTAAGGCGAAGGGAATCCACAAGTGTGGATACATGGGCATGGTCTAGGTGGTGATTCAAAATGACAGGCTTAGCGTGTGGAGCTCACTATCACCCCATCAAAAAAGTTATATATTTAATATTTAATAAATATTTTACTTTTAATAAACAAATATTAAATTGTCTAAAATAAAAAAAATGTATATTATAAATATTTAATTATTTTAAATAATAATTTTCACATATTAATTATTTTATGATTTTTTTAATAATGATGTTAACATTATTTAAGGTTTTTTTTATTTTATTAATTTATAAAAATTAGATAAATTTCCTATTACAAAGAAAAAACATTGAATAGAATACATGGCATCTGATCTTACGGACTAATAGTCAACATGGTTTTTGTTTTTGAAAACTAAGTTGTTAGAATTTATTTTTCTTTAGCAAGATAAACAATGTTATCAAATTTTACAACCTTTTCCACAGGGTTGTATTATCAACTTACAACATAAGATTAAAATGTAATATACTAAAGCTTGAAAAATAAAAAGGTGTCATGGTGTAGACACTCTTTATTTCATTGTTCATCAGATTTAAAATATCAAATCCATACAAGGTTGGAATTTTAAATTAATGTAACTATTAAAATTTGATATTGATAATCAAATTGGTAAAGTTTTTCATATTTAAAAATAATTTAAATTAGTAAAAGTTCTATATATTTAAACCATATTTAATAGTTAAATTATTTCATAATAAACAATATATTCATCCAACTAGATTTTTGAAACTCCATAACTTTTAATATTAAAAAAAACATATTTTAATTACTTATATTAGAATGAAAAAAAATAACTA
>JZKD02S2084044.1:233840-270939 GCA_000966675.3 Picea glauca | reverse complement strand
TAGTTATATTGTTTTTTTACAAAATTTAAATTTTTGTTTATTATTACTAAATCATTATTTACTAACACAACTACATTATAAAAGTTGTTGATATAAGTTCATATATCATATCAATAACTTTTATAATAAATAGTTAAGATTATGATTAGGGTTTTAAATTAAAGTTATGGTCATTAAAACTTTTAGTCAATCTATGTATATCAAAGATTTGAATTTGAATAAACAAGATATTCAATGATAAACATGAAAGACATCCAAATGTGAAAAGCATCACACTAAAAATCCATAGCTTTTATAGAGTAATGATCACACAAATAAATAAATTTGTTTATATTTAAATATAATGTAAAATCCACAAAGTCATAAAACATTAGTTAAAAGCATCACACTAAAAATCCATAGCTTTTATAAAGTAATGATCACACAAATAAATAAATTTGTTTATATTTAAATATAATGTAAAATCCACAAAGTCATAAAGCAGTAGTTAAGAATATGTTATTGATCTTCAAAATAAATCCTAACACAAAAAAACTCAATAGGTTGAGAATGGAATTACCATGAAACTCATATTAATATGAGTAAACCCTAAAACAGTGAGACTGAAATTACCGTGATGGTAACTCTACAATCTTTTCATAATGAGCATGATTAGAGTAAACCCTAAAACAGTGAGACTAAAATTACCATGATGGTAACTCTACAATTTTATCATTATGAGCATGATTAATGAAGGGATTAGACAGAAAAGACTGATAATCCTACTGCATCCTGATTATTCTTTCAAAGAAAAGACTGATATTCTTGATGCATTCACTCAGATGGTATGCCGATGGTCACACGAAAAGATTTAGGAACAACTGAAATACATTAAATCTTTTGAAATGGATGTTATTATAAATATTATTGACTATAACTTATTTTGGGTATTTTATGTTTTTTTTAATATAAAATTTGTTTAAATGGATTAGTTTTGGGTATTTTAAGTTTTTATAATATATAATTTGTTTAAAAAAATATTGCTGAATTGAATGGATCAGTTTAGGGTATTTTAAGTTTTTATAATACAAAATTTGTTTAAAAGAATATTGGTGAATTGAATGGATCAGTTTAGGGTAATTTAAGTTTTTATAATATAAAATTTGTTTAAAAAAATATTGGTAAATTGACCAGATTGTCGGCCGAACAAGAAAGTAGTTTAAGAAATATTGAATTTAAATCTAACTAACATCATACAGTTGAAAACAAAGAAACAGAGAAATCTTTGTACTTAGCAACACTGTATATTTGTAGTTAGAAGCACTGGCCTATTTTATTAGAATAGTGTGCACTACCAACAAGATTTTCGTTCGGGTTACGTAAGTGCATAATACACATAATAATCTAATGATCGCGGACTCTATGTATTCTAAGTAGTTGTATGTTATGAAATCTCAATTATAGATCGATTAAAGAACAAACAAACTATTCAAAACATCTAAATCAATATTAGGTTTGAAGAAACTACAAATATGTCTAACGTATCAGGTGACTTTATTATAAGCGAAGACACTGTAGGTTTGGAGAAACTACATATATGTCAAACGTATCAGGTGACTTTCTTATAAGCTAAGAGACTGTGCACGTGACCATTCTAGACTGTGCATTCTTTGCCAATACAGACTTCAATTAATCTGCCCACAAAGCATCAATCCAAACATCTTTGGATCCTAATATACTCCTCAAATTCCTTCTCGTCTCGACACCTCCACCCCCTTCAATACTGGCATGTTCTCGATCTTAAAAAATACTATGCTGTACGAATATACAACGGAATATTGTAAGAGTCTCTAAGATCAAAACTGAGAATCCCTTACAGGGGATATCACAACACCCATAAATTACATGAGATTGATATTAACATGATACTTATATTATTGTAATTGAAAAGAACATTTATATGGAAAAAACGCTCTGAGCCGAGGGATTAGGGGTTTGCAGCCGCTCTAAGTCGCGTTGTTCCAACAACTGCCACGCTGGGGCTCATGTCTTGCAAGGAGGGAGGGCCGACGGGCACCTCCTACAGCCAAACGGGCACAGAGGGTACGAAACGACCGACCTTCGAGCAGCCACCAGATCTGCGCTCGAAATTATTGGAGGAAGGAACATTCAAGGATCGAGAGATGGACATCGATCTAGAGAAAGAGACACTCCCATCCACCGCGTCATCTCCTTGGATGCCAGGTAAATGTATTCCACAAGCGCCACAAGCCCCAAAATATGTTATCAGCTCACCACGCATAGAAGAGAAAAAGCAATATATGAGAGACTATGCCCTGGTGGGAAAATTCTTGGGCTCTAGCCTTCCGAGCGCGATCTGATCAAATGGATACAATATTGGTGGAAGCCAAAAGGTCACTATGAGCTACAATTGGGATCTAAGGGATTTTTCACAATCATCCTCCATAACCTTGAGGATCGCAACCACATCTTTGATGGGGGGCCGTACTTCTTCAACTCGGTGGGTCTCTTCTTACGATTCTGGATAAAGAAGTTCGGCCCTGGAAAGGAGGACTTTGCACATGCACCTGTATGGATCAGATTATACTCTCTTCCCCAGGAATTCTGGCTAGAGGAGGTCCTGGATGGCATAGGCAACACCATCGACATCTATGTTAAGTCTTCTGAAGCCACCAAGTAGAGGCGCTATACCTCTTATGTGCGAATCTGTGTGTACCTAAACATAGCCAAACCTCTCTCAGGATCCATCATATTGGAATATCATGATGAGGACTGGACCCAAACCATCGACTATGAACACATTGCGTTCCGATGCCGAAAATGCCACGAACACGACCATTTTTTCAGAGAATGCCCTCTCAATATTGTTCACAAAGAAGGGAACCCAGAAAACGGAAAAGACAAGGATGGATTCACTCAACCAACAAGGAAAAGAAGACAAGGAGGAAAAAAGCAACCAACCCAAGTAAATAAAGATCCCTCAACTAGTAATAAATTTGCCATTTTGCAAGATCAACCAGAGAACCCCGCAACCCATACACAACCCACTAAACCACCTCTGGATAATGTCCCCCAAGCTGCCACACAAGGGGAGGTACGATCCCCATAGGGTAAGGAGTCAGATCTCACCCCCCTAAACGTGGCTCAAGATTCGCAGGACTTTCTAGAGATAGAGGACGGGGATGCAGAAATGGAGACAGAGGAGCAAGATCTAGCCGGGGTGGATTTGGAGCACCTCGAGCACGCCTATAGGAAGCAAAAACTATATGTCATACCCAGGGATCAACTAGGAAAGGTGCACAAGGTCTTCCTAAACTCCTCAGTTGGGTCCTCCGCAAGAGCTAGCCAAGGGTTGGGAATACATAGTAGTCAGTCAAAAATCCCAAGTAGATATCAGAAAGATGAAAAGAAAAGAGGGAGGAAATCCACCAACAAGCTTATACAAGAAATAGGCCACTTCATGGTAAACTCAGGGCAAATCCACCTGATCTCAGACAACTTCCCTCCTCTCCCCACCCCCCCATCATCATGAAGATCATCTCATGGAATATTAGAAGCCTCAATGGACGTAGCAAGCAAAAATTGCTATGGGATCTGATTTTGGCAGAAAAACCTGATATAGTACTTCTGCAGGAAACAAAATGCACCTCAGAAGATGTCGACAGACTACTTCCCTATTGTTGGAAGCAAGGGGAAGCAGTCTCAACAATGGCCACAGGTACAGCTAGAGGACTAGATATCCTCTGGAACACCAACTCAGTGCTGCTGGAAAACTTTATCACGACCAGATGGTCCATTACAGTAGATTACAAGCTTATTGGCTCAAACAAGATGGGACACTTGACCAATGTCTATGGCCCGGCCAGCCTAAGGGAGAAGTAGGCCTTCCTCAAGAATCTGAACTACTTATCCAATCTAATGTAGCATAATAGATGGATTATCGGAGGAGATTTCAATATCATTTGCAGCCTAGAGGAGAAAAAAGGTGGATCAAGACGATTAGATCGACAAACCAATGACTTCAACAGCCTCATAGACAACCTTCACCTTATCAACTTGGAGACTATCAATGGCATTCACACCTGGACAAATAGAAGAACCGGAATACACCAAATTGCTTGCAAACTAGATCGGTTCCTCATCTCTGACTCCCTCATGTTGGAAGGCACAACTCTGGAAGCTACCATATTGAATTTCTCTGGTTCGGATCATTTCCCTATTCATCTCTAGCTCGATGTGCCAGCCACGCCGAGAAAGAAACCCTTCAGGTTTGAACAGTTCTGGCTCGACCATTTCGATTTCCAGGCAAAAATACAGGACTGGTGGAGGGAGGCAGAGGTCTCTCATGGCTAAAAAATGTACAGATTTCAGCAGAAGTTAAAAAACCTCAAACAACTTCTCAAGCTTTGGAATAAGAAAACCTTTGGAAACATCTTTGATTCCCAGAGGTAGCTGTCAGAACGAATGGGCGAGATTCAAAACTAGATGAGAACACAGGGGCTAACGAATGAACTAAAAGCCCAGGAAGAAACAGTAAATCAACAGCTAGAGGTCAGGAAAAGACAAGAAGAGATTCTATGGAAACAGAAATCGCGCATCCAATGGCTCAAGAAGGGGGAACACAATACAAAATTCTTTCATAGGACTGTCATCCACAGAAGGCACTCCAATAATATCATGAGTCTTATCTCTGCAGCCAGGGAGACCATTCACTCCCACGAAGACATGGAGTCGAACTTGATTGACTACTATCAAGATCTCCTCACGGAACCTCTCTCAGATAGACATGCAGCCATTACTAAGGTCACGCAGCATGTGCCCTCCCTTGTTACCCAAGAGAAAAACTCAGCCCTGCTCCGGCCCATTACAATCAAGGAAGTGGATCAAGCGCTTCAGGATCAAGTGCTTCAGGACACCCCCAAATGCAAGGCTCCTGCACCTGACGAATTCACCAGTGATTTCTTCCACCATTGTTGGCCGATGATCAGGGTAGAGTTTTGGGAAATTCTTCAAGACTCCAGAGCCACTGGGCAAGTCCTCGAGGCTCTTAATGTGACATTCCTCACCTTAATACCCAAATAGGGGTAGGCACACCACCCCAAGTAGTTCAGACCCATAGCTCTTTGTAAAGTCATCTACAAACTCCTAACAAAAGTGATTGCTAGGAGACTCAAGCCTATCTTACCGACAATTATATCCCTGGAGCAATCACGCTATGTTGAAGGCAGACAAATCATGGACAATGTCATCCTAGCACATGAAGTTATCCACTCTCTGTAGAAGACCAAAACACCAGGTATGCTCCTCAAATTAGATCTCTCTAAATTCTTTGATAAGATAAGCTGGGAATATATGCGGGCAATGCTCCTAGCTTTTGGTTTTGATCAAAGCTAGGTGACTTGGATTCTGAATCTAACTTCCTCGACTTTCTTCTCCATTCTTATCAATGGTGTCCCCTCTCGACCCTTCTCCCCCTCAAGAGGAATTAGACAGGGAGATCCTCTCTCCCCTTTCCTCTTCATCATTATGGCTGAAGGTCTTGGTCGTTCCATCAGTGCAGCTGTTGAAAGCAACCTTCTGACAGGCTTACGCTTGCATGGAATTTCCCATCCTATCTCGCACAGTCAATTTGTGGATGACACGCTTTTAATGGTCACCCTAACTATCCACGAAGCCAACTCTCTTCTAGCAATTCTCCAAACCTTATCAAATGCCTCGGGGCTGGACTGCAACAAGGATAAATCCCAAAATTTTTTCTTCAATACGCCACCTCTGATTCGGCTTCATATCTCTGAATTCCTAGGTTTCAACAGAAGCTCCCTTCCATCCAAATACCTTGGCATTCCCATGATTGACAATGCCCTCCGAAACTCCTCGTGGGAACATCTATTATCCTCCTTTACCAAGAGGCTCTCCTCCTGGACCTACCGAGTTCTAAATCTTCCCAGTCGTCTCATTCTTCTCCGAGCTGTCCTTCAAGACCTTCCTATCTATACCTTCTCTATGCTAGCTGCCCCTAGATTTGTTCTCACAACCATTAAAAACTTACAACGAAACTTCTTCTGGCAAGGCCTCAATTTAGGAAAGAAAATAGCGTTGGTCAGCTATGACAAACTATGCCGACCCAAATACCAAGGTGGCTTGGGATTATGGGACCCCCTCATGATGAACAAAGTTCTAAGTGCCAAAATTTGGTGGCGGTGGCCCAAGCATCCCAAGGACCTTTGGGCCAGACTTTGGAGAAAGAAATATGCGCCAAATGTGGCAGAAAAGAACCTAATTTGATGGAATGGGCACAACCCTGGCTCCTTAATATGGACAACGGCTAGGCAGAACAAACAGCTGGTTACTCGGCATGCCTTTTGGGAAATCAGAAATGGGGAAACAACTCTCTTCTGAAAATATTCCTGGAAACAATGGCCAGTTTTAGACAATAAGGATTGGGTAAGGTACATCTGTACCCAAGCTACACTCGCGGGCCTGACAAGAGTAGCTGACTATTGGCAGGACAATCCCCCAGAAGACACTTGGCGTTGCTGGCACCTGGACAGGGAACACACTAATCTGGAAGCACATGTGGACCCGGCACCCTGACAAGAGGAAATGGCCAAACGAAAGATTCCCAAAATCGTAGGAGAGGATATCCTTCATTGGGGATATTCTCCAAGGGGCACCTATAGTACGCAGGAAGCTTATCAGATCATAACTTAGGTAGACCCTCTCCCTACAAGGAAAGTTTGGTGCAAAATCTGGAGTATTAAACATTGGCCAAAAATCACCCTCTTTCTCTGGCTTGTTTCCCACTCAAGCATACTAACTTGGGATAACCTCTCGAAAAGGGGTTTTGTTGGGCCCTCCATTTGCATGCTTTGTGGAGAGGAAAACGAAACCATGAATCGTCTCCTCAACTCTTTCCCTTACACGACTCAACTTTGGGATCAAATGGCACTCATCATGCGCACTTCAGATCGCCATAGAGATAGTATCATTGACACCATCATGGACTAGAGGGACTAGGATTTCCACTCCCCCCTCCTCAATCGCATTTGGAAATTACTTCCAGGCTTCATCCTCTGGAAAACTTGGAAAGAAAGGAACATAAGGCTCTTCAGAAATGCATCTCTCCCTCGGCAACATTGCTGGAATCAATGTCGTTGCAATATCCTGGAAACTCTCAACCTTCAGCAGTGGACCGATGAAAACTTGCACAACATTCCTTCCGAACTCACAATCCTCCAGCATTGGCGGCCTCTTCCTTCTCATCATTATATACCCCCCACTTCTCCTTCCACCCCTCTCAGCAGCCCCTCCTTTTGGTCTCCCCCCCAAGTAGATTTCATTAAACTCAATTTTGACGGAGCCTCTAAAGGAAATCCAGGCGCAGCAGGATATGGAGTAGTCTTCCGCAACCATCAAGGGTACATCATTCTCATAAACATAGGCAACCTTGGTCATTCCACGAACAATGAAACAAAACTTTGGGGACTCATCCGAGGATTGCAATTATCCATTGACTACAATTTCACCAAGCTAATAGTTGAGGGGGACTCTCAGGTCATCATCAATTTGCTTCGAAGAATTCTAAATGGAGCAAACACGGACAGAATGTCGCCTAGTTGGAGATTCTCACATGGGCTATAGATTGTCACAGACCTAATGAAAACAAATCAGGCAGTCATACCTGCTCATGTCAGGAGGAAGGCGAATCAAGTCATAAATGAGCTAGAAGATATGGGCACTACTTGGATTGGTCCAGAACTCCTCTACAACTCGGCTCTGGAACCTGATCACCCCATTCTCCGGAATTGTATTTGCAAAGCTGGAATAGTGGACACACCCCCGGATGGGGTGCTAGTGAGATACACATGGCGCGACGCGGAGGAGAGGCACGACCAGTGAGGCACGAAGCCATGTGACGGGCTCGTTCCATCGCCCGCCAGCATGAACCATCATTAAATTGCCATTACCTTGGCGCAGATGACAATTAAACAACTCCCCTCTCCCCTCAAGCTTCATTTCATGGTCAGGTTATCTGTGCATGTCTTCTGTCTCTGCACGTGCTCCAATTGGCATCCCCCTCTGCGGCCTTCGTCTGAGCTAACCGAGAATTGCATGCTCATCACAACCCTATTTCGGCTCCAGGCTTTCTACCACTACCCGGTGCACCTGGCGTCCTCTATTCGCTACACGACGAGCCTCATGCCATGCCCTCCAGGGCGCCCGCGCAGAGGCTCTCCATGGAAACCTCGTCGACCCTTTGTATCACCCCCTGCTTCGCCTTCCTCCTGCTCCTTTCCTTCCATTCAACCTGATCCAATTCTTCCTCCACCCCCCGCTCTAGTCGTTTCGTAGTTTGATAGCCTTGTTATTGTCCCCAGGCTATCGTCTTCTTCCTCGTGCCATCTTCCTAACCCCCCAATGTTCGGGCCTCCTCTTACACCAATTCCTAACTCTGCTGGGAAGACTATGGGAGAGCCACCTCCATCCAAGCCTCAGAACACCAAGAAGCAGTCCCCAAACTCTTTCCTTGACACACAGCTACGAGAAATCCTTGCAATTCTCTTCGGCTTGGTCTTCGAACTACGCCAGGGGGTTGAGTATCTTCAATTCCGCCTGCTTACCATGGATGGAAAGGTAGCCATCCTTCTCCATCTCCTTTCCTCTCTTCAAGAGGCTTTCCCCTCGGACCTCGCAGGTGCGGCTTCGGCAGAGGAACCCGGTGGTGCGACCAATGAAGGGAATGCCCAGGCACAACGTTCAACAAGAAATGAGAAGGACCAAGTCATGCACGAGGAGATGGCGAAGGAGGTGGACACAACACGCGACATGTTGCAGGATACCTTTCCATTTGTCGATAGGACCGAGGAAAGCGTGGACGCTGGAAAGCAGTGGGCCGATCAAGTGACATACGTCGAGGAGGAGCCGTGGTCCGAGGTTGTCCACGTCACCTGGCTAGGTTATCTGCCAAATGTCTGAGGTCATGAGGGCAATTCAAGTTTCATTAGTTTCTCTACTTTTTAGTTGTTGTCCAATTAGTTTCAAATTGTTTACTTAGACTATTACACTACTTATGTTTGACTTCCATGCTGGCTGGACTAGTTTCCCCTCTGTTGGGGCAGTCCGGTAACTACAGCAAGAATACTCTCTGTATTTTGTATCTCTTTTTGGTCTTGGAAGGCCCTTTATATATAATACTACTAACTTACAAAAAAAAACATGATACTTATATTAAACCCTAAAACATTGAAACTGATATTACCATGATTATAACTCTACATTATACAGCCTTAATTAAAACTCTAATATTATACTCATATTAACATGACACTTATATTAAAAACCCATAAACTCTAAAGCATTGGAACTAATATTACCATGATCATAACTCTACATTATATCTAAATCCACACTGGAACTAATATTACCATGATCATAACTCTACATTATATCTAAATCAACACTGAGACTCATATTAACCTGACACTTGTATTAAAAACTCATATACCCTAAAGCACTGAAACATTTCGCTGGCTCAGAGATAGAAGGATTCAAAGGGCAGAGTCGTGAGAATTCTGAAAACCCGAACTTGCAAAGTCTTGAAATCATCAGAGTCATCCATTGGGAAGGACACATGGTGATAAATCAACATTTCGTTGACTGGCATATGGGGCGAGTCAAAGGGCAAAGTTGTCGGAATTCGTGAAATGGGAACTCGTGAAATTTATCTTAGTCGTTAGATCGAGGAAGGGTCTGGGGTGTGAGATCTTAAGCAAGCAGAGTTTCGGGGATCAGAAGATCAGAGGGGATAAGTCTCTCGACTTCATGATATGCAAAGTCCTGACTCGTGAAGAGTTGATCATAGTCGTCAGATCGCAAGAGATCAGTGACTGTTGATATGGGCGAGTGGACTTCAGATGTCCGGGTATCAGAGTTTGGAGCAGGGAATCATATTGCATTCTGACTCTGCGAGTCATGAAGTCACGAAGTGCTTGGAGAGTTGTCCTAAGGTCATGGCGAACGATCACATGGACGGAGGCTAAGGGAGGAGCTAGCATTGACTAGGACCTGAAAGTGAAGTTCGAGAGTTCGGGGGATAGGATTCAAGAGTGGCTCATATGCAAGAACCCCAAAATCGTGAAACATGAGACGTCTTTTAGTTAGCCTTGTGGTCACAACTAGTGATCGCATGAGAGAAAAAATTACGCCTGGTGCTTGTTTGTGCAGCCTAACTTTCATAAGGACCTGTGGATTTGTTCATAGGATTCAAGCAGGGAATCGAAGAGCTAATCCAGCTTCAGGGGTTTGAACGATCCAGTGACCGGGAGGCCGGTGGACCCTGCCAAGGTAGGGGATTTGCATCATCTTCCTGTCGCGGTGTCTTGTGGGCGTGCATTCCCTTGGAATCCATTGCGCTTATTCCATGCATAGTTTCCACAATCATCTGTGTTGCGTCATCCCCGTAGTGGGCATCCTTCCCCTGTAATTCTGGAGTGAAAACTACCCCTGGAGAAGCGGAAGAATTGAGGCCAGAGTCTGAAGGATGTAAGGAGTGGAGTAGATTCTCAAGCATTATTTCAATCGGTGCAACACACCGGTCCAAGTTCTCCAGTTTGAACCAGAGATCATCCATGTCTCGTCGTACCACAAAGACCAATTCATGGAGAATTGAAACTGAATCATGTAGGCCCAGGGGAGAAACACACTCTTGTTGGGGCTGCTCCTTATTTTGGGATGCCTCCATACAAAGTTCTTTCAAGTGCATGATGTCATAGAACAACGAGGGAACAAAAGCTGGTGATGGGGGAGGGGAAGGGGGTGGCAAAAGAGCGTAGGGTGGAGGACAAGAGGGACGTTCCACTGCTGACTGTGAGGTCAAGGCCAATTCAGGGAACGGTCCAGGAGAAAATACGAGAGAGTTCCCATGGAGTTCAAGCCATTTGACATGAGACGCCCAAGGCGAGGACAAAGGTGAAAGTTCGGTTTGGTCTTGTAAGGACTGAGTTGAGGATGAAGGGGAGGAGGTGGGTGCAGGGGCGAAGGAGGGAGGCTGTCAACTACCCATGGCTGTGCGATTGTGGTACTAGAGGGAACCGCGCTTCAACTTCCCTCACTGGAAGGGCATGGCTTGAGTAACAAGAGGTAAGAGTAGAGAAAGGACTAGAGTGAACCAGGTAAACACGAGAGGAGACGATTGAGAACTAGAAAAGCTTCGAGAGGAGGGTGATAGGAACCACAAGGGGGACTAGACGTCACCATAAGAAGAGCACAAGGGAGTAATGTTGCATGAGCACAGGAGGAGAGGGCCTTATACCAACACCATAGAAAGGACGAGAGTCCAACTCTAAGCACATTGGAGCAGTTAGTTACTGGAGAGGTGAAGTGAGAACTCGCAACAACAGACATGAGGGACTAGTTAAGGCGAAGGGAATCCACAAGTGTGGATACATGGGCATGGTCTAGGTGGCGATTCAAGATGACAGGCTTAGCGTGTGGAGCGCACTATCACCCCATCAAAAGGATTATATATTTAATATTTAATAATTTTTTTAATTTTTATAAATAAATATTAAATTGTCTAAAATAAAAATAAAAATGTATATTATAAATATTTAATTATTTTAAATAATAATTTTCACATATCAATAGTTTTCTTATTTTTTTTTAATAATGATGTTAACATTATTTAAGGTTTTTTTATTTTATTAATTTATAAAAATTAGAGAAATTTCTTATTACAAATAAAAAAACATTGAATAGAATACATGGCATCCGATCTTACGGACTAATAGTCAACATGGTTTTTGTTTTTGAAAACTAAGTTGTTAGAAGTTATTTTGCTTTAGCAAGATAAACAATGTTATCAAATTTTACAACCTTTTCCACAAGGTTGTATTATCAACTTACAACATAAGATTAAAATGTAATATACTAAAGCTTGAAAAATAAAAAGATGTCCTGGTGTAGACACTCTCTATTTCATTGTTCATCAGATTTAAAATATCAAATCCATACATGGTTGGAATTTTAAATTAATGTAATTAGTAAAATTTGGTATTGATAATCAAATTGGTAAAGTTTTATATATTTAAAAATAATTTTTAAATTAATAAAAGTTTTGTATATTTAACCCATATTTAATAATTAAATTATTTCATAATAAAAAATATATTCATCCAATTAGATTTTTGATTCTTCATAACTTTTAATATTAAAAAAAACATACTTTAATTACTTATATTAGAATGGAAAAAAAATAACTACACCACATTCCATTTCATCTGATTACCTATTATACTTATACAACACATTCCATTGGATCTGACTACCTATTATACTTATCTAACCATGTTTTTAATTGAACTAATATTCAATATGTTCTTTCCTTCTCAAAATGGAGTGAATTAAGGTTATTATGCTTTAGTATTTTAGAAAGAAAATGTTATCATCTTTTTTACAAGGTTGATTCATTAATTTTAATATAGACATCTTAAATTTATTATATTAAATTTTTAAAAATAAAATAAATNTATATATATATATATATATATATATATATATTATATTTAAATAGTTATATTGTCTTTTTACAAAATTTAAATTTTGGTTTATTATTACTAAATCATTATTTACTAACACAACTACATTATAAAAGTTGTTGATATAAGTTCATATATCATATCAATAACTTTTATAATAAATAGTTACGATTATGATTAAGGTTTTAAATTAAAGTTATGGTCATTAAAACTTCTAGTCAATCTGTGTATATCAAAGATTTGAATTTGAATAAACAAGATATTCAATGATAAACATCAAAGACATCCAAATGTGAAAAGCATCACACTAAAAATCCATAACTTTTATAAAGTAATGATCACAAAAATAAATAAATTTGTTTATATTTAAATATAATGTAAAATCCACAAAGTCAAAAAGCAGTAGTTAAGAATATGTTATTGATCTTCAAAATAAATCCTAACACAAAAACACTCAATAGGTTGAGAATGGAATTACCATGAAACTCATATTAATATGAGTAAACCCTAAAACAGTGAGACTGAAATTACCGTGATGGTAGCTCTACAATCTTTTCATAATGAGCAAACCCTAAAACAGTGAGACTAAAATTACCATGATGGTAACTCTACAATCTTATCATTATGAGCCTGATTAATGAAGGGATTAGACAGAAAAGATTGATAATCCTACTGCATCCTGATTATTCTTTCAAAGAAAAGACTGATATTCTTGATGCATTCACTCAGATGGTATGCCGATGGTCACACGAAAAGATTTAGGAACAACTAAAATACATTAAATCTTTTGAAATGGATGTTATTATAAATATTATTGACTATAACATATTTTGGGTATTTTATGGTTTTTTAATATAAAATTTGTTTAAATGGATTAGTTTTGGGTATTTTAAGTTTTTATACTATAAAATTTGTTTAAAAAAATATTGCTGAATTGAATGGAACAGTTTACGGTATTTTAAGTTTTTATAATACAAAATTTGTTTAAAAGAATATTGGTGAATTGAATGGATCAGTTTAGGGAATTTTAAGTTTTTATAATTACACCGAAAGGCGTACACCTATTGATAATGGGCAGATTTAATAGGGGTTTAGTGCTTAATAAGTTTTCTATGGACAGGATTAAATATGGCTAGAATATTCTTAGTAGTCACACAAAATAAATGGCTTTGATTTCAATCATTAACTTCCTAGCTATTATAAAGACATCCGTTTATGTGTTTACTTTTTTACATTTACCTAATCATATTTAAAAATTATACTTTGATAGCTAATTGATTGCCAGGTAAGTGATTAACAGAAATTAAAATATTAACACCAAATAAATGAAGCCCAACAGTTTATTTATTAATCAATAATAAAATTTAATATATTCTTTTCATCTTATCAGCCTTTCGGGGTTGATCAGCCACAATTATGTAGCTGTGCTAATATAAAATTTGCTTAAAAGAATATTGGTAAATTGACCAGATTGTAGGCCGAACAAGAAAGTAGTTTAAGAAATATTGAATTTAAATCTAACTAACATCATACAGTTGAAAACAAAGAAACAGAGAAATCTTTGTACTTAGCAACACTCTATATTTGTAGTTAGAAGCACTGGCCTATTTTATTAGAGTAGTGTGCACTACCAACAAGATTTTCGTTCGGGTTACTTAAGTGCATAATACACATAATAATCTAATGATCGCGGATTCTATGTATTCTAAGTAGTTGTATGTTATGAAATCTTAATTATAGATCGATTAAAGAACAAACAAACTATTCAAAACATCTAAATCATTATTAGGTTTGAAGAAACTACATATATGTCTAACGTATAAGGTGACTTTATTATAAGCGAAGACACTGTAGGTTTGGAGAAACTACATATATGTCAAATGTATCAGGTGAATTTCTTATAAGCTAAGAGACTGTGCACGTGACCAGTCTAGACTGTGCATTCTTTGCCAATACAGACTTCAATTAATCTGCCCACAAAGCATCAATCCAAACATCTTTGGATCCTAATATACTCAAATTCCTTATCGTCTCGACACCTCCACCCCCTTGAATACTTGCATGCTCTCGATCTTAAAAACGACTATGCTGTACGAATATACCACGGAATATTGTAAGAGTCTCTAAGATCAAAACTGAGAATCCCCTACAGCGGATATCACAACACCCATAAATTACATTATATATAAATCCACACTGAGATTGATATTAACATGATACTTATATTAAACCCTAAAACATTGAAACTGATATTACCATGATTATAACTCTACATTATACAGCCTTAATTAAAGCTCTAATATTATACTCATATTAACATGACACTTATATTAAAAACCCATAAACTCTAAAGCACTGGAACTGATACTACCATGATCATAACTCTACATTATACCTAAATCAACACTGAGACTCATATTAACCTGACACTTGTATTAAAAACTCATATACCCTAAAGCACTGAAACTAATATTACCATGATCATAACTATACAGTCTTATATAAGCATGATTAATGAAGGGCAAAACTATCGATTAACCCGTACAGAAAAAGAATGATATTCGTGATGGATCCTGATTATTCTGCAAAGAAACGACTGATATTCCTGCTTCATTAACAGCAGGATGGTATAAGGTTGGTCAGGTACAGATTTAACGACAACAAAAAATACTTTTATTTTTAATTTTTTACACTTTATTTAGAATACATTGGTACGCGGCTGCATGCACAGTGAGCCAATAAAAACGTAGTAAATGAAATCCAAAACTCACGCACAGCTGGTACTAAGCCGCATGGACAAAAAGCACGAAAAAACGCAGTAAATAAAAAAGCATAACTGGTAAGGTGGAGTGGAAGGTTCTCGATTCACCCAGGGTGCTTCAAGCATCGATCAAGAGACAGCTGGTTAAAGAAAGTGGACGGTCTTCCACCTGGTGGAAAGAAGCTGAAGTAAAAATATGTAAATTTAAAAAATGTAAATGCAGTAAAAAACCAAATTCCTGTAAAATATCTAAATTTAAATAGAGTAAAACAACTATATGTAAATTTAAAAAATGTAAATGCAGTAAGAAACCAAATTCCTGTAAAATATCTAAATTTAAATAGAGTAAAGCAACTAAATGTTCATTGTCATGGTTATACTAATTACTTTAATCACTTTTTTTTTAAAGATTAATGGACATCTTTTGTCATGCAAGGAAGTTAATTCTTCAAATCACATTATTTAATTTTATTGTGACTACCCAGAATATTAGGAAAATATGAAATCCTGTCCATTAAAAATTAATCTAAATTTAAAAAACTATTAATTCTGCCCATTTCCAATAAGTATAAGTCTATAATTATATAACTTAATTATATATATATATATATATATATATAATTTAATATATCTTAATTTTAATATAATATATTTTAATTTTAATAAATATATATTTTTAAGCTAAAACAAAATCTTTATATTGCTATATATAAAGAGTAAAAGTACAAACCTACAGACTACAAAGTACATTTGGGATCTGTCAAGATACATTTGGGTCTGCAAGAAGGAAACCAGATCCCTCACCATCAAAAAAATAAGTCTAGAATTCAACCCAGATTATCCATCCAGCCTATCAAAGTTCACAACAAACTCAAAAAAGAAAGTGCTTGACCATCATACTTTGGCCTAAGAAACCTAATCAAACTTATCAACTTCAAAACCTAAGACATGTCAAGCAAAATGTTTCCTAAATCTATGGTTCCCAGCTCAAAAAGAAAAGAGGACAAAACCCTATTCAAACCCGAGATTTTTCTGGAGGTTCGAGTTGGCTTCCGAACTTATCGAATTCTCGGGCCGCCTCGCTTGCATATTCCTTGTCCACCATCGGGATGTTAAATATAATGTAACCTCAACAGTCTGACTGTACACTGCCAGTTGTCCTGGCCAGTTGTACTTTCTATTTTTGTCTTGCTTGAGCCTATTTAGCTCAGCTATTTCCCATTGCATTGTAACTTCTTCAGTAATTCTTCATACATTTCAATATACTGTTCTATTCTTTTTCTCTTTGCATTTCTCTTTACTTCACAATTTGTCATGGTATCAGAGCCATAGCAGTAAGCCTCTTCACACAGTCCGGAGAGCAACACGATCCTCACAGCACAGAGGTTACACGGGTCTTGAAAGCACGCGACACTGACTCTTTCACAAGGTTTGGAGAGCCGTCTGTCATACTCTCAAAAGATCCTCACAGGAAACTTCCACGAGGAAGCAGTCCATCTTGCTACGTAGGAAAGATCAACGTAGGAAGCTTGCAGAGGTTGCAGAGCATACTACGCTCGAAAGAACGAGGAAGCAGAGATGAAGAAAGAAGAAACTGTAAAGATTATTGTACATTTTTCAAGAATCGTCAAAGATTGACGAAGAAGAGCTGCAGGACAGAAAAACATTTAAAGAATTCAAAGAATCGTTCAAATTCGCTAAAGATTCCTGTAGAATGCAGAATCGTTGAAAGATTTAATGAAAATCGCTCAAATCTGTCAAAGATTGTAGCAGAGAACAAAGAACTCGTGAAATTCTTTCAAATCTTTGAAAGATTCACGAATCTTTCTTCCACGGGAGCAAAGAACGCATTCCATGTGCAAAGAACAGCCATCGAGGCCATAAGATTCGTCCTGCGAACGGATCCGAAGTGTGAAACCAGTTCAGAAGGGAAGCAGGAGTGCAGAAAAGGCGAAAGAGTTTCAGCCGTCAGATCTTGCGTAGAGGCCTGACAGCCGTTGGATCAGCGAGAAAGTGCACAAGGTTTAGTCCTCTGAAGTACACAGGACTTGTGAAGTCCCGACATCATCTGGACCGTCCATCAAGAGACACATGGCGAGATCTCGACATTTCATGACTTGCAGGTGTAAAGGTCAGAAGACATGTCATGAGAATTCGTGAATCGCGAAATCATGAGTTCTTCTGGACTGTTGGATCAAGAAAGATCGTGAGCCGTCGATCTTATCACATCGCAAAATCAGTAATCGGGAGTTGGATGCACAAAGGTGATTGCACTCCAAAAACTCCGATACGCGAAATCGCGACATCACGTATCACGAAATCCCGAGAGGACTTGTGAGTCGTCCATCTCAGAGAACAGGTGGCAGCAGATCCAAGTGTCGTCAAATCGGCATATCGGAGTTCGCAGTTTTGGAAGACCGTCGCAACAAGAGTTCTAAACTCGCAAAATCACGATTCATGATATAGCGATAAGATCTTAGCCGTCCATTTGTTCGGACATGTGGCGGACATCGAGGAAACCGTCGACGTTTCAGCAATCGCGGTTTCAAGTTGTCAAAGAAATTTGGAGTCGCAAGTCGCGAACTCGCGAAACGACGTGGACCGTCCATCTTGAGGGGACGCGCGTCGTAAATTCAAGGGCTTGGAAAAATTCCCGAAAGAGGAGAGTCCATCGGCGCATCGCAATTCTGTAAATCACGAATCCTAAGGACAAAAGATAGAGTTTCTTTATGGAGAAAACCTCGTAAACGATTGGAGCCGTCCATTTAGAAGAGACACGTGGGCGAGATCGGGTGAGTCAATCGACACATTGGGATTCGGCGTTTCACGAATCGTGAGGACAAGAAGCACAAGCATTTTGGAACTGCGAAGTCTTAAATCCCGACAGGAGGAAAGTTCCATTTTGGCGCCCAGCTGACGTCATCTCAAGGGATCGAGAATCTCCATGGTGAAAACCCTTAAGCAACCTTGAGCCGTCCATCTGTTGAGGATGTGTGGCAAAGATCAAGGCTTTCAAAAAATTCCCGAAAGAAGAGTCCATCAGCGTTACGAGATTCAGCAAATCGCGGATCTTGGAAATGACAAGTCCGGAATAGAACAAATCGCGAAATCACGAGGAGAAATCAGGACCGTCCAATATAGGAGGATGCGTAGCGGAGATCAAAGGAATCGGAAAATTTCCCGAAAGGAAAGCTCCATCGGTAAATCAGAGATCGGGGAATTGAGGAGTAAGAAGAGATCGTCATCAGGGTTCACGAAGTCCCGATTCACGATAAGATCTGGACTGCCAGATCATAGAAATATCTAGACCGTTAAAATTGTCCAAAGGCAACTTTCGCATTTCGGCAAATTGAAAAGCAAACAACCGGAAAATCCCGTAGCGCTTTAACGTTAAGGCGCGTGGTCACATTGCACCATGACAAAGGATAATTCAAGGCCGATAAGCTCTTTTTTGCCATCAACAAATCGGTGTTTCGACGATCGGAGATAAATACGAAATTTCCCTCTATTTTTTCTGCAATTTTTTTTATGGCGTCATCTAGCAATTTAGGACCAACTCAGGGTCTGATTCTTCTGGGAAAGAATTACAATTTTTGGTCTCTTCGAATGAGGTCGTTCTTGCAAGCACAAGAGTGTTGGGAACCAATGGATCTTGGATATGTGGAACTAGATCCAGCCGCCCTTTTTGCCATGACAAATGTGCAGAGAATTGCTCAGGCAACACTGAGGAACAAAGAAAACAAAGCGAAATTATGGATTTAGAATTCTATGGATGATTCGATTTTCTCAAAAATCACAAGTGCTAGTACTTCCAAACAGGCCTGGGACATCCTTAAATCTTCCTATCAAGGAAATGACAGGGTCAAAACAGTTAAATTGCAGACCTTAAGAATGCAATTCGAGACTCTAAGGATGACAGAGTCTGAAAATGTGGATCAGTTCATGACCCGAGTCATGGGCATCGTGAACCAGATCATATTGACTGGCGAAGCCATCACTGATCAATGAATTATTGAGAAAATCCTCAGAAGTTTACCCAATAAATTTGAAATGGTTGTAACAACAATCCTTGAATCCAAGGATCTGTCAAGGTTTTCAACAGATGAATTAATTGGTTCTCTGGTGACACATGAGACCAGACTGCATCTCACATATGAGTCAATCTCCAATGCTTTCAAAACTCAATTCTCCTTCAGCAGAGGGAGAGGCAGAGGAAGAAGCAGAGGTCACCAAGGAAGAGGGAGCAATCAGAATATCTCTCACTCCAGTGGAGGTAATAGAGAACAGTATCTGAATCAAAATTTCCAAGGTCAAAGACAACAACAACAAAATCAACACCAGAATTTCCAGCCTCAAAGAGGCAGAGGGAGAAGATCAAATGATAAATCAATCATACAATGCTATTACTGCAAAAAGTATGGGAACTATGACTCTGAATGAAGGAAGAAGAAATAAGATCATCTCTCAGGAAGAACACATGTGTCAAATCAAACGGGAGACACCTCAAGAGGTATGTTTCTCTCATGCCACAAGACTGAACAACAACCTAAAGATCTCTGGTTGCTGGACAGTGGATGCAGCAATCACATGACAGGTAACAAAGAATTACTTTCATGCATTGATTCTTCAATCTCATCTGATATTACACTTGGAAATGATTTTTTAGTCAAAGTTCAAGGAAAAGGAACTGTTCCTACTCTTACTAAACAAAATGTAAAGAAAGACATATACAATGTCTATCATGTTCCAGATTTGAAACATAATTTTCTAAGTGTGGGACAACTCATTGAACATGGCTATAAGGTACTTTTTGAGGGAGCATCTTGCAAAATATATGAAAAATTCCCAAGCAGAAAATTGATTTTTGAAATCCACATGACCCCAAATAGGATGTTTCCCCTTACCCTCAGAACTGCAACTATGATTCAACCATATGCACAAAGTGCATCTACCCTGAATGAAACAATAGTTTGGCATACAATATTTGGACATCTACCATTTCAGAGTCTAATTCTTCTTCAGAAGAACTCCATGGTCAAAGGTCTACCTATCTTTAAAGAGAAAATTCTGCCATGTGAGTCTTGCATACTTGGAAAACATAAGAGAACTAGTTTTCCATAGTCTTCCAATCAAGCCAAACAACATATTGAACTTGTTCACACTAACCTATGTGGACCAACGCAAAAAGAGTCAATAGGTGGTAGCTTTTACTTTCTAACATTTATTGATTATTTTAGCAGAAAAATATGGATCTATTTTCTCAGACACAAGTCTGAAACATTTGAAAAATTCAAAGAATTCAAGGCAGAAGATGAAAAACAGACTGGAAAATATATCAAAGCACTCAGGTCAGATGGACGAGGAGAATACAACTCCAGAGAATTTGCAAATTTATGAAAATCTCAAGGCATCATCATGCAAGCAACAACAAGGTATACTCCACAGCAGAATGGAGTGGCTGAAAGAAAAATCAGACAATAATGAATATGGCAAGAACAATTCTTAAAGAGAAAATTCTATCAAATATTTTTTGGGCTGAAGAA
Organism: Picea glauca; assembly: GCA_000966675.3. Classification (NCBI taxonomy): domain Eukaryota; kingdom Viridiplantae; phylum Streptophyta; class Pinopsida; order Pinales; family Pinaceae; genus Picea; species Picea glauca. The sequence goes on along the minus strand of JZKD02S2084044.1, from coordinate 250,099 downwards.
GTAGCATGCTCAGTTTATCTTTTGAATAGATCTCCAACCACCAGTCTAAAGATGAAAGTTCCCCAAGAAGCATGGAGTGGAACAAAGCTCAATGTAGCGCATCTAAGGACATTTGGATGCATAGCATACACTCACATACGTTATGAATTAAGGAAGAAACTTGATGACAGAAGTGAGAAATGTATTTTCACTGGCTATAGTGAAACATCTAAAGCTTACAGGATTTACAATCCAATCACCAAGAAATTAATTCTCAGCAGAGATGTAAAATTTCTAAAAAATCAATTCTGGAATGATTCAGAAAATCAACAGATGGACAGTCAAAATCCATTGCTGCCAAGTTCTGAAAACGCAGAAAATTGAGAACAACAAGTACCTCAAACTACTCTTCCCAGATTGCAGGTACAAAGAAAACCTGAAAATTCTCAAGATAACTCAACTTCCAGCAGAGAATCATTCTCTGAAACACAAAATTAGAGAACTCGAAGTTTGAGAGAAATCCATCAGCAGTTGGATGACTTTGAGAAACACAATTTTTTTTCTTTAATGTCATGTCAACCTACATACTTTAAGGAAGCAGCTGAGGAGCCACATTGGGTTCAAGCCATGAACCAATAAATTGACTCCATTGAGAAGAACAAGACATTGGATCTTGTTGATTTACCAACTCACAAGAAGAGTATTGGTGTCAAGTGGGTTTACAAAACTAAATTCAATGAAAAAGGGCAGATTGAAAAACACAAGGCAAGATTTGTTGCCAAAGGCTTCTCACAAAAACCACGTACTGATTATGGTGAAACTTTTTCTCCAGTAGCAAGATTAGACACTGTAAGGACTCTATTGGCCATAGCAGCACAACACAAATGGCAAGTATACCAGATGGATGTCAAGTCAACATTCCTGAATGGTTTCTTAGAAGAAGAAGTTTATGTCGATCAACCACCTAGATTTGAAGTCCAAGAGCACCTAGCCAAAGTATATCGGTTGAAGAAAGCCCTGTATGGATTAAAGCAAGCTCCAAGAGCTTGGTACAGCAGAATTGACACTTATCTGATCAAAAGTGGTTTCAACAGAAGTCAAAATGAGCCAACTCTTTATACCAAAATAGATCAGCACGGTAAAATTTTAATTGTATGTTTATATGTTGATGACATGATCTATACAGGAAATCTTGAGTTAACATATTTTAAACATGCCATGCAATCTGAGTTTGAGACGACAGATCTTGGCATAATGAAATATTTTTTAGGGATTGAATTTAATCAATCACCCAAAGGCATTTTTGTCTGTCAGCAAAAGTATGCAGTAGACATCATCAAAATATTTCGCATGGAGGAATGCAATCCAGCAGAAACCCCCATACCACTGGGCACAAAATTGAGCAAGAATGATGAAGGTCCTATGGTGGACTCCACTTTATACAAAATTTTAGTAGGCAGTTTGTTGTATCTTATAGCAACTAGGCATGACATTATGTATGCAACCAGCCTTGTTTCCAGATTCATGGAATCACCCAAAGATTCTGATTGGAAAATGGAAAAACGAATTTTGAGATATGTTGCAGGAACACTCAAATTTGTATTATGGTACACTAAATTTGATAGTAATCAACTTTCTGGTTACACAGACAGTGATTTTGCAGGCAACCTAGATGACAGGAAAAGCATATCTGGACATGTTTTTCAACTGGGCACGAACCTAATCTCATGGGCATCAAAGAAGCAACCAATTGTTTCAATATCTTCTGCAGAGGCAGAGTATGTCGCTGCTACCTCAGCTTCCTGTCAAGCTGTGTGGCTGAGAAGAATATTGAAAGATATGTCACATACAGAAAAGGATCCAACTCCTATTTTCTGTGACAATACATCAACAATTGCTTTATCCAAAAATCATGTGTTTCACAAGAAAAGAAAACACATTGACACTCGTTTTCATTTCATACACGAGCTAGTCAATAATGGGGATATTGCACTACAATTCTATGGTTCTCGAGATTAGCTTGCTGATATCTTTACAAAGCCACTAGGAAAGTCAGTTTTTGATTTTCAGAGACAACACTTAGGCATAATTAGTGTTGATGTTTGTAACTGTTGAGTTTAAGAGGGAGTGTTAAATATAATGTAACCTCAACAGTCTGACTGTACACTGCCAGCTGTCCTGGCCAGCTGTACTTTCTATTTTTGTCTTGCTTGAGCCTATTTAGCTCAGTTATTTCCCGTTGCATTGTAACTTATTCAGTACTTCTTCATACATTTCAATATACTGTTCTATTCTTTTTCTCTCCACATTTCTCTTTACTTCACAATTTGTCACGGGATGGGGAAGTCACGCAAACTAGGGAATTTCTCTTGGATTGCTACTGGTTCAATGCCTCAGGACTGACTCTTTTGGATTGCTACTGGTTCAGCGCCTTAGGACTGACTCTAAATTTTATACGAACTGGGATCTGCATAATAGTTCAAATTTCACATCTTGGAGCATTTTGACTTCTTGGAGGGTGGCATCATTTTTCTTTTACGGATTTTTCCACTCCCTACATGACCATTTTCTTAACAATCCAGTAGATATCTGCCAACCGAATTTTTCCACTCCCTTCATTACCATTTTCTTAACAATCCAGTAGATATCTTCCAGATGAAAGTACTTTGTACTTTGTTTCTATAGTAGATCTCTGCCAGCTTAAACTACTTTGTTTCTTTAGTCCTTAAATAGTACCATTTTCTTAACAATCAAGTAGATCTTTGCTAGCCTAAAGTACTTCGTACTTTCTTAATACTACCATTTTCTTAACAATCCAACGGATCTCTGCCAGTCTCAAGTACTTTTTGTTTCTTTTGTAGATCTTGGTCAGTGTAAACTACTTTGTTTCTGTAATGTACCCCAAATTTCACTCATAAAAATTATTGATAGGGAAAATAACATTTATAATTAGTTTAACAGACAGGAATATACCTCCCTAAAATTCCAAGTAACTGTGAGGTTTAATGTCCAAATAAACTTAATGTTAATAAAAAGTCATGGCATTTTCATTAGATTAATTCCTAATCTGTATCCCAAATTTCACTAATAAAAATTATTGATCAGCAAAAAGCATTTATAATTAGTTTAACACACAAGAATATACCTCCCTAAAATTCTAAGTAACTGTGAGGTTTAATGTCCAAATAAAATTACTGTTACTATAAAGTCATGGAATTTTCATTAGATTAATTCCTAATCTATGATATCCTGCTATTGTACTAACAAGTACCTTGTACAAAGTTTATTGTACATGTAACTAGATTGCATCATACTCGTGTTGACCATATAAAAAGTTATAATCCTAAGATATGAAATTAAGGATTTACTTATGTAAAGTCCTCATGTAAGAAAAGTCATTATGATGTTGTGACCCTAGCGGACTAAGAGACATAACCTCCATAGACTATATCCCACGCGCTAGGGTGAAGAACCTATTATAAAAAGATTTCCTAACATACTAAACACCCCAAAGTATATGTTCATAGGTAGCATACAAAATCTAGTAGCAGATATGTAAAATGTTACCAGTGCGTAGTTAACAATCAGTCGACCGTTTGGTTACCTTTCTAATCCAGTAAGTAAATGAATTTGATAATGGGTTTATGTGGGCGCCATGTTGGTCTGGACCTTGGTGAGTTTTTTTATTGGCATTTATTCTAGGGTGAGTTCATTAATGGTAGACTGACCCAACCTAGTACTCTGCAAGCCTGCCACTGTAGTGAACTTCCCACTATGGGCTTGACACTTCAGAAAATTCACATGGCAAAGAGTGGGTGGTGTACCCGGTACTCCTGACTACCCTCTAGGGTGTTTGATAAGCCATTAATCCCTTCATAACTACTCTCATGATCCCATTCCACTTGGTCATTTTCCTCTATATGCTTTGCGATTGTTGTTATCACTAGGCCCTATCATGGTATTTGACCCTGGAGATGGTATTTGGATTTGTGAAGTATCCCCATGACATAATAGGTACTCTACTATCCTTATAAGACAATTTTTAATGGATTCTTTTATGATGAAGCGGTGTCCCCTTACGGATCTTCTCGATACGAATACCTTCTTATGAAAATTAGATTCCTGTATAGAACCCTTTGGGAAAATTTGGTGTAAATATATGCTCTATGTGGAAATACCCTCCTTGCCTAGGTGATTTATTCTATCTGTGAAAGAAAACTGTGTATTTTAAATACATTGTACACCCTATCTGTTATCTCCTCCATCTATATAGTGAATATTGTTTGAAGAGTAGTATTTCCTTTGCATATATAACATGGTAAACTTTATGTGGGTTTCCTCCTCTATTTATTCATTGTGCATTCTTTGGAAAGAATAGTCTCTATGTATAAATACTCTTTGTGGGTTATATCTTTTTTTTTGAGAATCTTGTATTCTCTATGGAAAAGATAATCTTTGTGTATAATTTCTTTGTGGGTTTTACCCTCCGTCTATGCATCATGTAATTCCCTATGCAAATTTAGTCTCTTTGTATAATTTCTTTGTGGGTTTTACCCTCTTTCTATTCATCGTGTAATTCTCTGTGGAAATTTATTATCTGTGTATAATATCTTTGTAATACCATTGCTCTCTGAAATAATTATGTAATCTTTAATCACACAGGGTAAAAGACCTTCGACGTTTGTCCAGGATTATTGTGTTAGGGGGGCACAAAAACCCTCAAGACCTCGGTGAAGGTCAATGTTGATAATAGTTAACTCATTCTCAGACTTGATCATTTACAATTTCAAACTCTTAGTGAATACATTTTACTTCGTTACTTTCACTGTCTATACAACTCATAATTTCACTTTATAAATTTATATGGCGAGGTGGAAGATCATTATTCATTGAAAACAATCTTTATTGCATGGAAATCATGGTTAAGATCGGTTCTTATCGAGAAGGAAACTTTGTCTCTTTTAATAACCATGCCTACTTCAATCTCTCCTTTTTTCAATATTGGTTGGACTGTATAATTAACTTGCTTACAATGATGAGACAACTTTACATGCGACAACTCTGTTTAAAACTACATGATTCTCTTGTGTATTTAAATCAACAGTTAGTTTCATTTTTCCTTTTAATAAAGACTTGGGCCCTTACTAAATTATTCACATACAGGAATCAAGATTATTGTACTCAATTAAAAGATTTTCTTATGTTTTATTATTTGTGCCAGTAAAAATAATTTCATGATGGGTCCCTTTGTCTTGTGAGGGAACCAATCGGGTGAATAAGGCACCCACTCCCCTTCTCGGTCTTGGATTGATGGCTTCACAAGTCAGCGAGGATGCTTCATTTTGACATCCAAATCCAACTTAAGTATATTTGATTATTTATTTGATGCATATTTAATAATTTTGTGCATTAGTAAGTTACTAATTCGTTTGCATATTTTTTTACAGGTTGGGAGATTAGCCAACACACTTGGAGAAGTGTGCGACCTGTCCACATAAGGCATTCAGGTTCCATCTTCTTCCACCAGTCCTTGCGAATATTCGCAAATAGTTTTATGTAGTCCTTAAAATTTATGTTTCGACTAGATAGGGAGCTCTAGTGTTTAAGGAAATCAATTGTAACATTTGCATCCTTGAACTATTGATGCTAATAAAGATGTATATCATTTTTTGTCAAATGATGTTTACTTTATTGTATTCAAGTGTCTTTCTTTCATAATTGACCAAACATGTATGGGGACTGTTATTCTTTTATTCATCACAACAACAACAATTATGAAGTAGTTTTGTTTATGCTTATATATATCTATATTCATATATATAAACTACGATGTTAATAGCATACTACTACAACTATTTTACACACTGGCAACCCATATTGACTAATATGGCTATACAACTCTTTCAAACAGATTTTGCTTCTAATGCAATAACATAAGAAATTGAAACAATTGTATAAATAATAAAACGTCGTTAGCATAGTACCAACAATTTAAATACACAACTGAAATACATATATGAAAAAGATGATGTTGGGAAACAAATGGAACGACCATGTTCCACCCAACCGTAGAACAAAACAACCACAATATGTTTTTCCTCACACTACAAGTGTTCATAAAAACAAACAATTCTCAATTCCTCAACATACTAAGCAACGTCCTGCCTCCCACATATGTTGTATATATTCTTGTGCTGAGATCTTTCCATTCCTTTCCCTCCTTGGGGAAATCCACTTATTTACAAATCCATGATATTTAGGAGTTGCTAATGGTCAAATTCAAATTATTCCACCTGTAAAAATAATCTCTGAGGTAACTCGAACGTGTTCCAAACTCATGGAGTCATGGTTAGCTATTTTTAACCTCATTGTTCGATTTGTCTTCCAACATTTAATTTATTAAAGGTTTGTATCCTATATGAGTCCAATAAAAGAGGACAATTGGGAGAGTCAAATATTTTCCCAACAATCATCAAATAATTAATTACATAATCCAAAATTCCAAATTCGGATTTGTCATAATTGAAAAATTATTTCCAAATCCAAATTTTCCAAAAATGAAAAATTATTTCTAAATTCAACTTTGAATTTATTTTTCCAAAATTTGAGGATATTACATACTCTCTCCCTTAAGTACAACATTGTCCTCCAATTCCCAAGTGACCTCCTCAAGACTGAAGTGCTTCTAATGGAATTTTACCTCGACAATGGCTCTGTTCCGTAGTACTATTTTTTTCCTTTCCAGAATGCGCAGAGGTTTCGTTTGGAACTTGCCTTCTGGTTCTACGTCCACCATGTTCCAATCAATAATGTGAGTAAGATCATGAATATATATTTTTAGTAACGAAACATGAAAACATTATGAAATTTTAAATTTGAAGAAAGTGCTAGTTCATATGCCACGAGTCTGATTCAAGTTCAAATCTCAAAGGGGCCACAAAACCTTGACAACAACTTCGAACAATTTCCTAGATTTAGAGAGCTTCTTCTCGCTTTAACTTTTATAAATACATGTTCTCCAATTTGAAATTTCTGATGTCTTCTTTTTAGATATGCATATCGTTTATTTTGGCTTTGGGCATATTTTATGTATGTTATCCACAATTTTTGTCGTCGTGATGATGTTATGATGATGGAAAATGAAGCTCTTCACTAAGAACACTTTCATGAGAAAAGTTACCCTTGTCTGCTTCCAAAAATCATGCTTTTAAAGGAGGTTCACAGGCTACCTATATATTTGCCTGCGAGAATGCCTGATTCTCACAGGCTGCCTTAAGCTGGAGTGCGAGGGGTTCGCACTGTACCTAACTCTCAGGGTGTGAACATCTTTCAAAAGGAGGAAAAAGATAAATTCTCGAGCCTTCTAGAAGGGAATCTTCTAGAAGGATGAGTTGGCTTTCGAATGGTTATTCAGGTGCTGGCATTCCAGATATCTTGGGATCATTTCCTATCCAAGTAACTAATCTATCTTCTCCTATATATTGTGGAGATTGCTCATGGAAAAGGTTAAGAAGCAACAAGATAGTAAGAGATTTATTGGAGAATTAGTGCAAGATTGTATGAAGGACTGATGCTATAGTAGCTAGAGACACCAGCAAGGTTATCAAAAGTGGTTTATTTTCTTCATGCATGAGCAAGTGTGTGTGTCAAAGCTAGGAGCCATCGAGAGGATATCTACAACATCAAGGCTCAGGTTGTAAGTTTCACTTTCAATTAATCCAATACAGTAATATGTCCCTTTCCCATAAAGATGATGTCACTTTATTACATAACTCCTTGATCATATGTATAGATTAGTTGTTGAAAGAATTGAATTGTCTTCACTTCGATTGGTTTGTACCGTTGTGATCTAAACGACACAAGAGCGTTGGAGCGAAGCTTGGAACAACAGAGACCCAAGGAAGCGTTCATAAGGTATGTACATGATCCTTGTCTCTTAGTTCATTCAATAGTCTAGATCTAGAGAAAGTGTATTATTCTGTCATGTTTTGTTCTAGATCCAGGTGGATCTAGGGAGATCGGTTTGTGTCCGCACTTACAGATTAATCCTGAAACAAAATTGACGACTCCGCTAGGGAACTATTCCCTTTTTTCTTCATGGTTTTTGAATTTTCTGTGGACATTTTCACTATTTGCATTTTTCTCCTGTTTTGTCAGTGTTTGAGTCCTGAGGATATCCTGAGAGACCTTCTGGGTCTATAAGCCTGTTTGAATTTTGCTTTCTTTTTCAAAAATTTTATTATCTTCAGGAGTTCTCGCACTGTGTTCATTGACAGCCTACGAGAACCAGTCAAGTTCACACCCTACATATAGGGTCCAGTGCGAACACCTCGCACCTTGCTTTAAGGTGGCCTATGATAATCCTATCTTCTCGCACTGTGTTACACTGCTTGCCTGCGAGCAAGATTTTTGAAAATTTTGAAGTTGAGTTTTGACTTGTTCTATTGCTCATAATAGTTGAATTGCATATTTTTGGCTTATTGGATCATTGACTTACATATCTCTTGCTTTAGTTTGCTTGCTTGAACAAATTTAGGGTTTCAAGGTTTTTTCTTGCCCTTGGTAGCTTGACTTTCATTTCTTGGTTCTGATTGGCATTTTCATTCTCTCTGACTTCTGGAGTTGAGTGTGTCTGATTGGATGAGAACCATTGATTGGTAGAGAGTTAAGTGCTTGGTGTTTCTCACTTGCTTAGTGGTTCGAAAGAACGTTTTCGTTTACATTGATAAGCCTCATTAGTTCGCTTTTTATTTTTACTTTCGTTGAACGAGTTGATTGGGTTGTTATGATTTGATTTTCTTTTCTCATTAATCAGAGTTCTTCTTGGAAAGTGAACAACAAGGTTTTCTTTCAAGATATTGTTTTTGTCTTTTCGAAAACATTGAAAAATCAAATTTTAGAGTTTATTGAAGTATTTGAAAAAGACATATAGACATTGTTCATTGATAAATGATTGTTTCCATTGACATCTGAAAGGAAATTGTGCATTGCATTGTAGTATTTGTGTTGATTTGGAAAATTTTCTCTCTCTCCCATAACTAGGATTCATGGAATGAAAAGAATCATATTTCATCATTATCCTTGCATTATTTGGGTCAGAGTCATACACCATGAGTTTCACTTTCGTTACCTTTGAGTAAACAACAACTTTTGAAAACATTGCGTAATATTAAAATTTATCTAGTAACTCTTTTCCAGGACTCTTTTACACCAACATTTAGCTAGGCTAGTGCTTTGGAGTAGGAAGAGAGATACACTCTCCAAAATCTCAAAAACACACAGTAGCATATTGAGTTAGGAAGTGTTAAATTCCATTGGCAACTTATTGTCATGGGACGCCCTTCTAACACAAGGGTTAAGCACTAGGTCGCATTGGTGTTGGCAGAGTTACTAACACTTCTTTGTTGACATCGGTGTAGGGATTGCACGTATTACGGGGATCACTCCGAGGTATACCCACAATTATGAGTGGAAGCCTTTGAGTTGGTTTCAGGCTAGATACCCTACCCTTGCGTGTGGATCAGACTGACGACTGTTCCCCTAGGCTGTACTATTGTTGGTGGTGACCTTAGTGGCCTATCTCTCTAGGTTCTTACCCAAGGTGACTGTGGAGGGGAAAGTCTTCACAGTACCTAGAATCGACATTGATCAAACTCACTCGGGCTCCTTGGAGGGTATACCCACGATTATGTGTGGGAGCTTGCACCAGGGCGTAAGTCTGTTAAGAAGGTCGTCAACCTAACTTTTCCACCTTTTCCCCGCCCCTTCTCGTCTCGTTGTTGCGACGTTGGATTTCATCACCAACTAGTGGCTTCGAAATTAGAAGGCATTCTTTACTTGGTGTTTGCTTCCTAGATTTTGTTTACTAGCGCATGTTGTTTGTTTCTCGAAGTTGACCATAGGATTTTCTTCACGGAGCTTGTTACTTGTTTACAATTTCTCCCCCACGACGTTCACGTAGAATGCAAGGTTTATCTCCGGAACATCCGGACGCTTCACAAACCTTGCCTACCACGACACCTGAGGGTACCCCTCACCAGGCTGAAGTCCCGGTGGTTACTCCACCGCACGGGGAGACAAGTGACGTTCCAGTTGTCACCACACCACCTCCACAGGTAGAACGAACTGACTCTCTAGAAGATTTTCAAATTACCAATACTAGAGAGGACTATCGCATTCGCCGTGGTGAACGACATGTTGTGCGATTGAATCCTTTTGACGAAGCCGTTGTTACACCTTATGAATCAACTGTTGGGCCTTCTCACGGTGTAGTAGGCCAAGATCCTTTTTGGTCAGGTGATTTCCAACGAGTTCTCTTCGGTACTGAGTCACCCCCTGTCTATGAAATCAACCCTCCCGTGTCTTCTGAGACAGGAACCACACCCGAGACTACCACTTATCATTTTGTTATTCCTCCTAAGATGGCCCATATCATGAATACGATGAGTGTCCAAACCGAGATCACTGCGACTACTCTTCCTCCTATCAATACCTAGAGAATTCCTGATGTCATTCCGACACTACCACCCGGTTACCATGCGTTGAATGCTCTGTTGAATCCTCCTAATCCAACACCTCYRYAAACCCCARCYGGTTCTCYAGGTGGTCCTCCTTTTYCTRGGTATGAGGTTCCTYDTTTTATTCYGACACTCCCACCATTTCCTTCTGGTAATCCTAATCCTAGTGGCACTATTCTGACTGTTGCACCAAACACGTAGCTTCCCGTTGGTGGAGAGGGTGGTACGGTTCCTTTCCCTTTTCCCGGACACAACACGGTTACTACACAACCTACGGTTGGCACACAAATTCCAGGTGGAACTATACCTATAGTAGGGGGACCAAATTCACCTTTTGGACAAAACATACCTCCTGACTTGGCCCAGTATTGGAATCAACTTCTATAAAACTTTCCTCAAAATGTTGGGGGGCAGCAAGCTGTCCCTACTGTTGGCCAACCTTATCCCGGGGTAACCAATCCTATTTGGGGTTCGGGACAGACTACTCAACCCTAGGTCCCTACTCAAACTCAAGGTCACAATCCTTGGGGTTACTATCCTATCCAGCCACCACCGAATCAACCAGGGCCTTCCCTCTATGGACAGTCCGCTTACGGTCCTACTGGTTTGTCGATAGGGCTTCCACCCCAAAGCCACCAGTATCCGCAAGTAAACCGACAGTTGTCTTTCCTTGCTACCTTGGATTTCCCAGATTTGTCTAGGATTCTAAATGATCATATTCGTCACTCTCCCCAATGGCCTGCTATTCCAGCTAAGCTTCCATCGGAGATTTCGAAATTCGATGGAAAGGCGGGAGAGGACCCAAATAATCATGTCATGACTTTTCATTAGTGGTGTCCGTCCAACTCATTGATGGATGACTCCATTCGTCTACGTCTTTTTCAACGAACCCTTACCGGTTCGGCTGCGAAGTGGTATATTGAATTGCCACGAGGTTTCTTTTCCGATTTCAACACCCTAGCTATGGATTTTCTCACACATTACCAGTTACCGATCCATTACGATACTGGAACTGATATTTTGAATTCTTTTAAACAAACTAAAGGTACTCACATCTCGGATCATATACACGAGTGGAGACACTGACGACGTCTCATTAAACTTGAACTCCATGGTTAGTTACTGGTCGAATGGTTCACGAAATATTTCATGAATGAAATTGGTAAAGACATTGCTATGGGCGGTGTTGTTACAGAGGAGTAGGCTATTAGGCGTGCTCAATATCTTTATCTCGTTTATTCACAAACGGGAACACTTTACAACCTGCTACCTGAGATACCTCGTCCTGGTACTTCCATCACTTCAACTACTCCAGCTGCCTCGCATGCAGTTGATGGTGTGATTGGTACTACTCATACCCAATCACACTCTGTTTCAAGTACAACCCCTAAATCCACATCTTCTAATGTTCAAAATTCTCCGTCTCTTGCTCCTCCCGCCAGTAAAACTTCTGAAGTGAACGCTGTTCAATCTACACTGACCGGTAAAAATAAATCCAAGAAAGGGAGAGGCAAGAATAAGGAGAGTAAAAATAATAATCAAAACGAGCAAACTAAAACCCCTCCTGTTGACGATCAGGATAAGCGTGTTACCCTTGCCTTATCTGTGGTGACGATCACTACACGAAGGATTGTCCTAGACGTTCCGAAGTTAATAAGTTCCTTCAATGAACACCGAAACCCTCTACGCCGGCAGTCTTGTCCCATCCTTTACCGTCTCAGCAACAGGCCTTGTTGGTCATCCATGACCAACCATCTACTTCTACAACATCATACGTTTTGATGTGTACCGGTGATTCTACGAAAGACAATGTTGCACTTACCACTAGAGCCAAATATTTTTCTCCATCTAAGGAGAAGGTTGACAATTTACCTCTTGCATTGGTACAACCCTGTCCAACACCTCCACCTACCAACGGTCCTCTTCATCTCGAACAACCGAGCTCTGATACAGTATTCCGACCCCCGAAAGGTGTCGTTAATAAATCGACATTCAATCCTCATGCTTGTTCTTCCAAGAACTACAACATTGTCGAAGATCTGGCCCAAGCACCTTCAGCGATGTCTGCCCTTGAAGTCCTTCAGTCTTGTCCTGCACAACGAAGGGCTCTGTTGAAAGCCATAGGTGGAATTGATCCTACCGATACGAATCTCATAGTCTTTGACTTGGAAGATCATATTCCAAGTTTACCTCCACAGCTTGTGTTTCAAATACAAGTTGTTGTCACCGACAAGAGCATTTGTCGAACTGTAATTGATGAGGGTGCCTCTACGTGTGTAATGTCTTTTACTTGTTGGAAAGCCATTGGCTCTCCTCCTTTAAATGAATCACAGAATACTTTGAGAGCCTTCAACAGCTCTGGTTTTAAGCCTTACGGTGTTCTTCCATTGTTTCCAGTTACTCTTGAAGGTATGATAGTCCAAGTGGAGGTAGAAGTTTTCGATGCTCCCCTGGATTATAATCTTCTACTTGGTTGTAGCTGGGTAGACTTTATGCGTGTTGTTGTGTCAACACTTTTCCATGTGGTCCGTTTTCCTCATCAAGGAAAGGTCATCACGGTTGATCAACTTGCCTTCTTTAATTCCGATACTCGCACTGGCAACATACCATTTATAGCTAAAACCCCACCGGGTTACGAGAATGTTGAAGTCGGTCTTTTAAAAGACTCTTCGTTAATGGGTACTTTCCCCATACCACCCCCACCCGATATTCCACGCCTGTCAATTGCTTCTATTAATATGATCTCTATTGTACCTCATGAACTTCCTGTGTCTACCGACCCTTGGATAGTCCCTGACCCTGGAGATCATACTCGTTTCGGCGACGTCATGCTGTTAAGTCCGATCGAGTCTGCTTATCATGCGATTCAATCGGAAATACCTTCTACAACCTTTGTTAATGAGTTGTCTCCTGATCCTTTCTGTGTCATCTTTCCCACTGACGAAATGATCATGTCCGTCATGGCTGACATGCCTTGGGACGATGGGCATCATCGTTCCATACTATTTCTAGAACAACACACACTCGAGAATTACCAGCGCATTTCGACTCCGTCGACCATTGTGGTCATATCGACTGTTCCCGGATCTACATGTGATGTGTTTGCGGAAGGGAACCTCAGTAATATTTCTCCCACGATACCCATTGATATTTCAGTTAAACTTGGGATAGTTGAAAATGCTCACATTGGAGCTTCGTGTTCTCAAGAAGAAATTGTCACTTATACTTCCTTATTTAAAGAATTTAGCAATATCTTTGTCTGGAGTTACGAAGAGATGCTAGGTATCGACCCTTCTATTGTTTTCCATGAAATTAAGACATACCCCGGAGCTAAACCAGTCCGACAGTGCCTCCGTCCTGTCCATCTATGCAAAGCGGCAGCTATCAAGCTTGAGGTTGAAAAACTTCTCAAAGCCGGTTTTATTTATCCCGTGGCTCTGACAGAATGGGTTTCCAACCCTGTACCGATTGATAAGAAATGTGGTAGTATTCGTGTTTGTGTTGATTATTGGGATATTAACAAAGCTTGTCCCAAGGACAACTTTCCAACCCCTTTCATTGACCAGATCGTTGATGACTGTGCCGATAGTGAAATATTTTCTCTCATGGATGGATTTTTCGGCTATGATCAAATTAACATCGCTCTTGAGGACCAACATAAAACTGCTTTTATTTGTCCTTGGGGTACTTTCGCCTATAGAAAAATTCCCTTCAGTCTTAAGAACGCAGGTGCAACGTTTCAACGTGCTATGTCTTATGTGTTTCACGATATAAAGCATATCGTTCAACCTTATTTGGACGACTTTCCAGCTCATTCTTTACGTCGAATCGATCACCCTAATCATCTCCGAGAAATTTCCGTTCATTGTCGGTTCTATCACATTCATTTGAATCCTCATAAATGTGTCTTTTGCATAGAGTCCGATCGTATCCTCGGTTTCATTGTTTCACGTCAAGGGATCAGGGTAGATCCTATTAAGGTTGAGGCGATTCTTAATCTCCCTCCTCCTTCTTCCTTGCGCCAGTTACAAAGTTTGCAGGGGAAAGCAAACTTTCTTCGTTGTTTCATCCCTAATTACGCCAAGATTACTCATGGTTTTGCACGTCTTCTAAAGAAATATTTAGAGTTTGTTTGGGATAAGGTTGCCAACAACGCTTTTGAAGCTTTGAAGCTATCCCTCACAAAAGCTCTACTTCTTTTCCCTCCCAATTATAGTCGGGATTACTTTCTTTATCTGGCTACTTATGAGTATACTATCGGCATGGTTCTCGTTCAGGAGGATGATGCACACGATGAACATGTTATATATTACTTGAGTCGAAGTCTCTCTCCCACTGAAATCAAGTACCAGCATGTTGAAAAGATGGCTCTGGCTGTTGTTCAAGCGGTTCAACGTTTTCGCCATTATATTCTCTCCAGGAAAACTACAGTGATTTCACATTGTAACCCCATTCAACATAATTTGACAGGTCAATTGCTGGGGGGAAGGTACTCCAAGTGGATTGTCATTCTCCAGGAATTCGACTTGGAATTCGATCGTGCCACGTTGAAGAAATCCTTAGTTTTTTCTGAGTTAATTTGTGATTTTCCCCACTATGCCACGGAAAGTGTAGCAGTCGATTTGTTACATGACGAATCACTTTTCCTTATCAGTACTGACGATATTTGGTACGGAGATATCATTATATATCTCCAAACTCAAACTTTTCGGCCTGCCTTGTCTAGCACCGAACTCCGTTGTATCCGTTATCAAGAACGTCAATATATTATCCTCGGGGATACTCTTTACCGTCGAGGCATTGACTCTATCTTTCGACGTTGTTTGACTTTTGATGAAGCTGAGAAAGTTTTGAATGACTGCCATTCAGGAGCATGTGGTGGTCATATGTCTGGGTATGCTACTGCCCAGAAGATATTACGTGCAGGATACTTTTGTCCTTCCTTGTTCAATGACTGCATTATTGTTGTTCAGAAGTGTCATGCCTGCCAGACGTACAATCAGAAAATTTGTTCGCATTCTTATCCCCTTCATCATGTGGTCTCAGTAGGTCCTTTTGCAAAATGGGGCATTGATTTTATGACATGTCACCCTCACTCGGCCGGGGGGCATGGTTACATTATCGTAGCTGTTGATTATTTTACTAAGTGGGCTGAGGCGATGCCAACATTCGATAATACTAGGAAGACTGCAGCGTTATTTCTTTCCAACCATGTCATCACTCATTTTGTTGTTCCTCAATCTATCGTCACTGATCACGGTAGTCATTTTAGGAATTATATGATGTCTGAACTTACGGAGAAGTTGGGTCTTCGTCACGATAGCTCAACACCCTATTATCTGCAGGCTAATGGCCAGGTCGAAGCAATCAATAAGGTGCTCATAACTATGATTCGACGGATGATAGGAATTCATAAAAACAACTGGCACACGATGTTATTTTCGACATTGTGGGCATATCAGACATCTGTTAAATCTGCCACGGGATTTACACCCTTTCGTTTAGTTTATGGCATGGAAGCCATTCTACCAATAGAATGTAAAATACCTTCTTTGAAACTAGCAGTAGAACTCTTACCCAATACTTTTGCTGAAGAGGAACGTCTGTTGTATCTGATCTGATTAGATGAGACTCGCCGTGACGCTATGCTTGTAATAGAAGCCCAGAAGAAACGTGTTAAGGCACAATACGACAAGCATGTCAAACCTCGTGTCTTCTCTGAAGGAGATCTTGTTCTTCTATATGAACAAGATAAAGATGTCC
>JZKD02S2084044.1:204657-232462 GCA_000966675.3 Picea glauca | reverse complement strand
TTATGATGGTATACCTTTGAGTGAACCCAGAAATGGGTTATACTTGAAGAAGTACTATGCATGAGTTATTTGTGCAAGAGTACTTGTATTTTTATGTATCATACTGTGTGTGTGTGCTACTTTAGTTTTCTTTTGATGTTATCTGGTCTCTTCCCTTACGTGAGGTTGTGTTTGATTGCCAGATGTCAGAGTATTCGCTACCTTATATTGGCTTCGCTGATGGTGCTAGTCGTAGTACTCGAAACCTAGCTTCCGCTGCATGGGAAATCTATGCCCCAACAAACGAGCTCATATCTTTATGAGGTGTATGTCTTGGCCGAGCAACCAACAACATCGTAGAGTATAGCGTCGTTATTGAATTATTGGTTGATGCTATCTCTCTCGGAATTCATCACTTGGTTGTGCGACTTGACTCGCAGCTTGTAGTACTACAGCTAAGTAATGTCTACTCTATTCGAAGTCCTACTTTATTAAGGGTATATTTGCAGATTCGCCTCTTGGAACGAAATTTTGATTACATTGAATATCAACATATTCCTAGATGTATTAATACATTAACAGATTCTTTAGCTAATTATGTATTGGACAAACATTTAAATCATTTATAAATCAAACACATTAAAATGTACCCAATGTAAAGTAAACCGGTAGAAGCCATGTATATATATATAACGATCAAAAGAGTTTTTTTTTACAAAATGTTTGTCCGAAGACCAAAATATCAAAAATTGAAGCTCATGGCTTCTACATAGTGACGTCACGGATGACATTCATGGTAACACACTAAGGTCCTAACAACTCTGTGGAGTAGTCGACCCATAGATGTTGAAACCCCCACAGTATGACGTTGATCGCGTCATGGAACTTCTTCCAAAGTCATATCTGGAACGTCTGCCATCAGACCCTCTAAATTTTGCTCCACTGTCAGGTAATCCTCGACGTACTGTGGTACCGCTACTGCTGCTTCTCCTCGTCACTAGATAGGAGAACTGTCAGCAGGTCGATATGGTCCAATGTCTGTGTTCTCAACAAGTATTTGGTGTTAGTCTTCGGGTGAATCTATAAAAACAAAAACATTTAAATATGATAAAAATTCAAAAACATTTAAAAACAAAAATTTGTGTACTTCTTACCGAGGTCTCCTCACTGAGTGTCTTCAGGAAGTGCTAGATCTAGATCTCCTCTGAAATCCAACCTAGCATATGCGTATTCATCCACCATCAACATTTGGTTCTACAACCAGTCAAGGAAAATATCGTCGTATTTGACGATAGGCCCTGCCACATGTCGGGCCATGAGCCGACACCACCGCAACATCCTCGAATCTCTGGGACCAAGAAGATCCCACTCAGCCTGTAGACGAATTACAGGGACTCTCTCTAGGAATAAAGACACTAACAACGATCCATAACCAAACTATTTCAGATTTCCACTCCTGCACTTAGTCAACTGTTTTTTGATATTGCGTAGTACTGCATCAACCCAATTAAAAACCCGGGGCTCAGTACACTCGATGTCATACTAGAAATAGATTTGCAAATCCATATGAGGAGTGACACTTCCTGCCATCCGAGCAATGGTGAAGAGAATAGTGCAGAGAGTCAAATTAGTTACTCCCCAAATTGCCACTTTTCCTTTCTTTCTTTCGACCTCAGGTACGCAGTACTGGTTGCAATATTCACTCATTGTTAAACCCCCTGCTCTGTTGTCGTTCAAACTGACATAGGACCCGCGCCTAGATAATACGGTCAAGAAATAGATGTCCTCGATGTCAATGGTGAATGTATGAGCTCCCATGATGAAAACTTGTTGGTCCGGATCCCACATTTGGACTAGGTACTCCAGTAATCGAACTTGGGCTCTCATGCCCGGGATACGAAAATATTTTAAGAGACCACAGTCTCTTAGTGCAGCTATGGTGGGAGGATGGTTTTCGGCATTGGCATTATCCTCCTCGTTCTCTCGTTCCCTCCACTCTAACACCATGATTGTGGCTAGTAACCTGCATAAGAAACATACAAACATGGTTAATGATCTTTTACATGAAATAAATGTTGTTTATTGGCTAAACGTTGCATAAATTTTTGGGTTCTGCACTATTCGCAGGTGACCTATTACACACAGTGCGAACTTCTCATAGGCTGCTTAAGGCCCACCTGAGAGAATGAGTCATTCTCACAGGTCCCGTATGGGCCACCTGCGAGAATGCCTCTAAGCGCATAGGGTTCAAAAAACTAATTTAAAACTGGACTTTTTACCAATAAAATTGAATTTTTAAACCATGAAAATATCAGGAATGGAGAACTTACCAAAATGTTGTTGATGGATCATCAAATAGTCACCCATAGCTCGTGGAAATCAACGTCGAATGTAGAGGGTAAAATGAGGGTTTTTTGAACTCAAATGGTAAAAGTGTGAAAATGATATGGTGAATTTTATTATTGACTCATTTTAATTACTTTTTACTATATCAAATGTGGGTTTTCTATGTTTATTTAGTATTTAACCCTAATCACTAATGTGGAAATGAGTAAAATGACTTGCAGGTAACATGGATGATTATGGACAGAATTTTTCTATGGTGTGGTGTGATTTTGATTGTTCTCTATGGTTTTGACATAAAACCTCGAGCGCCTTTTGTTCGTTCTTGCGCTTGTGAAAAACATAAGAACATGACCGAGAATTGTTTTATCACTTTTTCGGGCTCGCTGTGGTTATACGAAAAAGGAACCCCCATTGAGTTCTCTTTAAGCTCTTTTCAGACTCTCTAAATATGAAAATATTGTCGAGCGATATTGCTATTTTCACGCTCGCTAAAGTATTTGAAGTACATGTGTTTCGAGCGATAGTTTAACCCTTTTTCGGTCTCGTTGGACTATTGTATGAAAAAGGAACTGAGAGAGTTCTCTTTTAAGTGTTTTTTCCAAACTCTATAATCTTGAAAAACCTTTGAGTTTACTATCTCTGGACTCGTTAACAAACATTGACAGGCCCGTGATGGGACCGAACCACTCCTTCTTAGGGTTCGTTAAAAATACTCTAAGGGATTCGTCCGAAGGATGAGCTTATATCAACAAGCATATGTGATCCTCTTCAAGCTTGCGTAAAAATAAAGAGGTACTTGCAAGAAATGGTGGGGGGAAATTTGGGAAAGGGATATGTTTCATCTTTGTATTGATTGGCAGTAAGTGTCACTCTTGAACATGACACTCCCTATTCATCATTTGAAGCCGGTTTAAGAAATCCATTTGTCTCTCATTCAATTTAAAAACAAGGTCCTTCCATGTGTTGTATTTGAGTCAATGCTGCCAAATCATTGGTCGTGTCGTTCATATGTTCAAGAGAAGTTCATCCGAAACCTATATTGAGTCGGCCATCTGCAGTTACCCATTGTCTTCGTGTCGACCTTCCCTATGTCCGGTCCAATTGCTACATGTTATGTTCCACCTTTAAAATATGTTACTCATTTCGTGTCATTGATGGGGGATACATTAAGGCCCTCCTGTGATGAGTTTTATTCCATCGACTTCAGCACATTATCTGGAATAAAGACTTAGAAATTATTTAGTACCTTGAAGCTTGCATGCCTCAATGGCAAGTTTCTCGCTTTCGACAGTCGGTTTACATCATTGACCTCTGATCGAAAGATTTCGGCGGGTGTTCAACATCAACTCATATATTCACACTCTATGGATTATACTATAGTACCTTGGGAGTCATTGACATCAATGGTGATTTCCCTCGCACTTGTTAACGGTTGCATCAAGGACCGGTAATCAAGTGGTTTCTGCCATGTTCGACTTCAACACATGTAATCACATGGTTAGATTCGTACTTTGGGCGATGAGATTGAATACCCTGGATATTATCTTTGTGATCCAGGTTGCGATGGAGTATGTATAATTTGCAACACATAGATCCACTGTGTATGTTTTGTGGCTATGTCGTTTTGATTGAATATTTGTTACACAGATCCACAGTGTATTCCGGTGGCTGTGCTATATTTTGAGGACATGGATCCACAGTGTATGATTGGTGGACATGCCCTTTGTTTATAATGTCATCAGTCTGTGATCTCAGTATGGGAATGCCTACCTCAGAAATTGATATACATGATATTTTGTTGATGCTTGGATGTTTGCAGGTTTCCGATTAGATGTGCTCTTGGTTCTTGACACACACATGCAGCTTACAAAGTCTATCGACTGTCACTGGTTCCACTCTCAGAATTTGGGGGGCATTCTGTTATCCACAATTTTGGTCATCGTGATGATTTTATGATGATGGAAAATCAAGCTCTTCACTAAGAACACTTTCATGAGAAAAGTTACCCTTGTCTGCTTCCAAAAATCATGCTTTTAAAGGAGGTTCGCAGGCTACCTATATATTTTCTTGCGAGAATGCCTGATTCTCGCAGGCTGCCTTAAGCTAGAGTGTGAGGGGTTCACACTGTACCTAACTCTCAGGGTGAGAACATCTTTCAAAAGGAGGAAAAAGATAAATTCTCGAGCCTTCTAGAAGGGAATCTTCTAGAAGGATGAGTTGGCTTTCGAATGGTTATTCAGGTGCTGGCATTCCAGATATCTTGGGATCATTTCCTATCCAAGTAACTAATCTATATTCTCCTATATATTGAAGAGATTTATCATGGAAAAGGTTAAGAAGCAACAAGCTAGTAAGAGATTTATTGGAGAATTAGTGCAAGATTGTATGAAGGACTGATGCTACAACAACTAGAGACACCAGCAAGGTTATCAAAAGTGGTTGATTTTCTTCATGCATGAGAAAGTGTGTGTGTCAGAGATAGGAGACATTGAGAGGAGATCTACAACATCAAGGCTCATGTTGTAAGTTTCACTTTCAATTAATCCAATACAGTAATATGTCCCTTTCCCATAAAGATGATGTCACTTTATTACATAACTCCTTGATCATATGTATAGATTAGCTGTTGAATATATTGAATTGTCTTCACTTCGATTGGTTTGTACTGTTGTGATCTAAACGACACAAGAGTGTTGGAGAGAATCTTGGAACAACAGAGACCCAAGGAAGCGTTCATAAGGTATGTACATGATCCTTGTCTCTTAGTTCATTCAATAGTCTAGATCTAGGGAAAGTGTATTATTTTGTCTTGTTTTGTTCTAGATCCAAGTGGATCTAGGGAGATCGGTTTGTTGCCGCACTTATGGATTAATCCTGAAACAATGTAATGATGTACCATTTTTACGATTCTCTCCTTTTCTTGGAGCATTTTCGGCCCGACCATAACCCTGTCAACGGGATTATCCCAACTAATCGGGTTTGTGCATTTCTTCCCATATAATACTTCGAAGGGACTCATCTTAGTTGATGTTTGATAATCATTATCGTAAGAAAACTCAACTAAGTGTAGGTACTCCCCCCATTTAGTTGGTTTCATCTTTACGTAAATGTGCAACATGTCTTCGATAATCTGATTTGTTCGTTTGATTTTCCCATTCATTTGTGGATGGTAGCTTGTGTTGAAATTTAGGTTACTATCCAAACCTACAAAACATTATTTCCAAAAATTTGACATCTCCATCGAAAATCACCATCTTAGAAATTCCATGCAATATAAATATTTCTTTCATAAAAATATTAGTGATATTAATCTCTTTGTAATCAGATTTCACAGGTACAAAATGAGCATATTTGCTTAGTTTATCAATCACTACCATAATCGAGTCATCTTTTATTTGAGTCTTAGGAAAACCTGTGATGAAGTCCATTGACATAATCTCCCATTTCCATTACGGTATAGGAAGTGGTTGTAACAGAGTTGTTGGATGCTGATGTTGAGCCTTAACCTATTGCCAATCTAAACATTTAGACAAATATTTAGTTGTTTCATTCTTCATGTTAGGCTAATAAAACAATTTTATTAAGGTTGTTATGGTTTTCTGGTATCCTGGGTGACTAGAATACAACTTTTTGTGTAGTTCATCAAGAATTGTTGTCGTTAAATAAATAGAGTTGGGTACACAGAGACAATTATTGAACCTTAACAATCAATTTGATCAATACTCATATATGTTCTATTCAGTTTTTCTACATTTCCTTGCAATTATATTGTTGTTTTGATGTAGTCTTCGTCATTACTGTTTATAGATTTTATTCTTTGTTCGATATTGTTTTATGTTTTTTTGATACTTACTTCATAGAGTTCGCTAGTTCCCCAAATTAGTGCATCTACAACTTTGTTTTCGTTACCTTTTATGTGTCGTACCTTAAAATTGAACTCACCTAAAAAGGAAAACCATCTTTTTTGTCTTGCATTGAGGTCTAGTTGAATGAACAAATACTTTACATCATTGTTGTTGGTTAGTAACATAATTTTTCTTTCCATTAAATAATGTCACCAATTTTTTAATGCATCCATTATGGATGCTAATTCTAAATCACGAGTCACATAATTTCGTTCATGTTATTTTAGTTTACATGATTCATAACATATGACATTTCCATCTTGTGTTAGCACACCTCCCAATCCCTCTTTACTTTCATCCACAAACACTGTAAAATATTTATCATGATCTTCTACCTTTAGTATAGGTGTTGTAGTTAATAGTCTTTTTAGTTTATCAAAGTTGTCCTGGCACTTTTACAACCAATCAAATTTTATTCCCTTTTTCTGTGGTGATGTAATTGGGTACGTGATGCTGGAAAATCCTTCTATAAATCTCGTGTAATAACCGTTAATTCCCATAAATGATCTAATGTCTACTACATCTTTAGGGACATACCATTCCATAATTGATTTTATTTTTTTTGGATCAACTGCAATACCATCTTTGGATATTACATGTCCTAAATATTGTATATTTCTTTGATAAAAAACACACTTATCAAACTTACCATACAACTTATGTTCCCTTAAAGTCTTCAATACTATTTTCAGATGTTTTTCATGTTCTTCTTCTGTTTTTGAGTAAACTAAAATATCATCCATAATAACCAACACAAATTTGTCTAGATATTGGTTGAATATACTATTGATCAAGCACATAAAGGTTGTTGGTGCATTATTAAGACTGAACAAAATTCTGACAAACTCATAGTGTCCATAACGTGTTCTAAATGTTCTTTTATTTATGTCCTCGTCCTTTATTATGACTTGCTGATAACCAAACCTTAAATATAACTTAGAGAATATCTTTTCTCCTTCAACCTGGTCAAAGAGATCGTTAATTCTGGGTAAGTGATACTTATTCTTAATCATCATTTTATTCAGTTCTCGATAGTCAATACACAGTCTCAAAGTCCAATCTTTCTTCTTAATGAATAAAACTCATGCTCCCCAAGGTGACACACTTGGTCTGATATATTCCTTATCTAACAGTTCTTATAACTGAATTTTCAGTTTTGTTAATTCAGATAGGCTCATTCTATAAGGTTCCTTGGCTACCACGGAAGATCTAGGTAGTAGATCGATAGATAAATCTATCTCTATCCTTGGAGGTAGTTCTAGTATTTTATCTACAAATACATCTATGAACCCACGTAGGACTGTAAAGTCTTCTAAAATCGGTTTTATTTATTCCTTTAGGAGATTAGTTACTTTTACACCATAAATTTGGAAACCTTTGTTCATACATTTATTAATTTGCATTGCTGATATTTGCCTAACAAAAATTGGTTTTATGATTCCTTGTATCGTTCAAACTGTGTTATTTTCATCTCTCTACAAAAACGACTTTTCATAACAGTTTAATATCAATTTATGTTTCTCTAACCAGTCCATTCCAATGATTATATCGTAAGACCCCAAGGCTAATATGTTTATATTTAACTTTGTACTTTGACCATCTATGCTTAGTTCACAATCAAAAATCAAATATGACACCTTTCTTTTGGTCCCTTTTGCTAACTGTACTAACCAGGACTTAGCATGGTTTACCTTATTTAACCTGTTCAATTCAACTAAGGCTAGAGTAATATAACTCAAACTATATCCTACGTCAATTAGTATAGAGACATTGTGGGAATGAATTTTACCTTAAACTTCCACGATAATGGATTTATGATCTCCCTGTTTTCCATCCATAGTTTCATTGACTTTATGCACACTTCTACCAATGTATCCAACCATTGAATCCTCTTGAAGGTTATGGACTGAATTTATTGTTGTGGGATTTAGGCGTGGACAATTTCTCCCAACACTTGAATGATTCTATGGGACTGTCCCCAACCTTCTTGACTCCCATATTAACTGGTCTATTTCCCCCTTGGGAATTCTGTGTATTAGAATGATAATCCTTCTTTTGGAATCCTTTCTCCATGTTATGGAAAGGGTTCAGTTGGAATCCTCTCTTACGCTTATTCATTCTATCCTATTTTTTGTCTTTCAATGCCTTGGGGGTTTTAGATCTCTATTTGTATTGATCATAACACATTCAAGCCTTTATAAACACTTCATTTAAAGACTTAGGATTGTCAAATTCAATTAAATCCTTATACGACTGTGGTAGATAGCTCAAGAAACTTTGTATATTCACTTTTTCCTTTTTGATATACGGTACAAATTTCAACAGATTGAGAATTTTTTTTATCAGATCGTCCATGGCCATTTGTCCTAGTCGTAGTTTGTAAAATTCCTTAGTTTTTCTTTCTTTATAACTTTATGATAAGTATTTATTCTTGAAATAAGTTTTGAATTTTGACCATTCCATTCATTTTTCTTTCAATCCCTTTGCTAATTTCAAGTCATGCCACCAGATACTATCTTTTCCTTTTAAGTTGTAAATGGCCATTCTGACTTTCATATTACTAGAGTAGTTGTAAATTTGGAAGTATTTATTTATTTCTAGTAACGATGCTTCGACCTCGTCACCAGTATTAGATTATCCATCAAAGTTGTTGGATTACTAAGAGGGGGAGGGTGAATCAATAATAGAGAAACATACTATTTTTTCTTCAAAAATTTAAGTGTTATATCAATGTAGCATTATCATCCAATACTTACACAGTAAATAAATAATGAACATATCAACAATCTCACACATACAGAGTACACCGATGTTTTTACGTGGAAACCCAAAGCGGGAGAAAACCGCATAATGCTTTTACTTATATGTCTTGAAGAATTACATTCATTGGAAGCACCAACTTCCTTTTTTTTCTAGCTGCAACTGGAAGGAGCCTCCAAGCCCCTAGTTTCTCAAGCTACAACCTGAGGGAAGCTCCAACTTTGCAATTCTATGGCTACAACTAGAAGGACGCTACAACCCCCTATGTTCTATGAATACAACCCGAAGGTGGTTATAACCACATATCCTTTCCCCCTGCAACTGCCATGAAATATAAATGTCAAATTTCGACAACCTGTCACTGCCACTAAATCAACAACTGCCACTGTTAATCTATAGCAATAACTTGTAACAACCTGTACCAATCAACCTACACCAAACAACTTGTACCAATAAATTGAACCAACATGTACCATGCATCATCCTTGACTCATGAAGATGTACCAACATAATCAACTATACACCTCATGTATGTGGAAACTCATCAACTATACACCTCATGTATGTGCCAACTCATCAACTACTTGCATCAACCATGTAAACAACATGTACCTCAACCATATACCAAAGACATACGCCAATATAACCATAAAAAAATTCATCACTCTATCCATAAACCAAATACCATAAAACCTTACATCAACCCATGTTCCACAACCTCATTGTTATCTAGCCTCAAGCTAAACCAACAACTTCAACAACACATCACAACCGAAAGACCAATACCCATATGCCAAATGCCAACAATAAAATACCAATTGTATCCCTTAACAAATCTGATATATGCAGCAATGTTGAACATCCAATACCATCTCGAGATATATACTGTAGCTCAAAAAACATACCTCAAACAAGATGTGCCATATATCTAATAAATAGACCCCAACCATGTTATTGTTGCAATTTTTATGTCACACTTTTTTTGCTGCGATTTTTTTGCCACACTTTTTCTGCCGCGATTTTTCTATCACACTTTTTCTGTGGCGATTTTTCTGCTGCAGTTTTTCTACCGCGATTTTTCTGTCGCACTTTTCCTTCCGCACTTTTCCTGCCGCACTTTTCCTACTGCAATTTTCCTCTATCAATAATACCTGCCCAAATAATATTTAACAAAAATAGATATTCGGTGATATTCAAGTGTGATTAAAATGAGAGAGACTTGCCTCTTATTTATACTTTCATGTAGCATCCCACTTTCCTTATTTTAGGGATTTTTCCATTAAATTTATTATCTGAACAATTTCTTTTCCAAACACTTTGAATTTTTCAAGATTCTAGATGACTCATGAGGGTCCTCCAACTTCACATGGCCATAACTTCACATGTAGATCGTTGCTCCATTGGTTCTTCATGGGTCATCAATACAACATACCCAATATGCATATGTATAGGTAATAAGTGATAGATCATTTCCTTTTGGATACCATAATCCAAACTCTTTTGTTCCTTTGAGATATTTAAAAATCCTCTCCACTGCTAATACATGTGATTCCTTTGGTGTTTCTTGAAATCATACCACCTGTCCAACTACGTACATTACATCTAGTCTAGATGTTATCACATATATTATGATACCAATCATTGACTTTTATTTTCTCTGATATGTATACTTTGAATCGTCATGTTTTCTTAACTTGCAATTGGTTTGCATGGGAGTGATAATTGGTTTGCAATCTTCCATTCCAAACCTCTTTAGCATTTCTATGATATACGTGGTTTCAGAAATAAGAATTCCTTGGTGGATTTGATGTAACTGAAGTCCTAGAAAGAAGGATAGTTCTCCAAGTAATGACATTTCAAATTCATTATGCATATCCTTTGCAAATTTATGGTCTAACCTGTCATCATCACTACCAAAAATAATATCATCAACATAAACTTCAATTAATAAACTACTATCTTGACTTACCTTGATGTAGATTTTGATGTCTTCACTTCCTTTTTTGAACCCTGTTTGTTGTATATATTTATCCAGTCTAGAGTACCATGCTCTAGGAGCCCATTTTAGACCATACAAGGCCTTCTCTAATTTAAACACATAATCTACATTCTTTGATAACTGAAATCTTTCTGGTTGTTCAATGTAGACTTATTCTTCAAGTTTCCCATTTAGAAAAGATTATTTTACATCCATTTGATATACTTTAATATTTTCGGAGCATGCATAAGCTAAAAGAAATCGGATTGCTTCCATTATGGAAACTGGGGAAAATGTCTCCTCAAAGTCGATTCCTTCAACCTGTGCATATTCTTTACATACCAATATATCTATGTTCCTTGTAACATGTCCATCTTCATTCAATTTATTCATGTATACTGACTTTGTGCCGATCGCATTCTTATCCTTTGGTCTTGGAACCAATTCCCAAGTATCATTTTTCTCTATCTGATCCAATTCTTTATCCATGGACCTATTCCAGAATTCTTCCTTGCAGGCCTCTTCAAAATATGTTGGTTCAATCATAGATGAGAGTGTTAGGTTTGTTTGTTCTGGTGAATATATTCTTCTTGATGCAGGAGCATCTCTCCACGTCAGCTAGCCAACCAACCATCCGTGTTAGCGGATGCATTCAAGGCTGAAGAGAGGCGCAACCCTCATCTTCAATTTTGAATTTGAATGTAATTTAATGTTTAGGTTGTTGAGCCATGAAGACGTGTCTTTGCACAGGCATTAGAGTAGATAGGCCTTTAATGTTTGTAAGGCTGAGATCTAGATCCGATTTATGGACTAGACAACTCATTCAATGTAATTGAATAGGGTAGGTAAGGTTGGAGGGAAGCGCTCTAAGATCCCCCTCATGTAAAATATCTTTTATGGTAATTGTATCTCATGGGAGAGAGTCTGCGAGTAGAGAGAAAAAGAGAAGAAGTTGATACTTTGATATAACTCATGCTCAGGAACACCTTGTACAAAACAAGCATTTTCCATTTTAATACAAACAATAGCTTTTCCTGCATATTACCTGTGTTGAATGAATGTTTGTGTGTGTTCAATTTATGTTGTAGATGTTTGCTAGACATTTGCAGGGAGTTGTTTTGATTTTGGGCTAGAGAGAGGTTCTTTGTGGTTTCATGCCAGGAGGGCATGACAGAGTACTGTAGTCTCTTAATACCAATGCCTAGATTCACTTCTGAAATCTGCAGAGTCAGACAAAGACGTGTCAGGTAGGCACATGAGATGAAATCAACAATTCAGAGGAAGGACTCTGTTGCGAGTTCAACTGAAGTCAAAATCACTAAGGATTCTGAGAGCTTTATTGGGAGGGCATTGAACAAGTTCATAGGGTGCACAGGAGAGAACATAACTGTTGGATGTTCTGTAAGAAGATACTCTGCCATGTGGCCATTGAGTAGATGTGTAGATAGACACAGAGAGGAAAATAACTTTTTGAGTTCTGTGATTTAAGGAAGAATCCACCGAAGGATATTTGCAGGGTTGTTGAACACCCTGAAGGACTCAGCAATCAGGTTGCTTGATATGAAGAGTGTTAGGAGGGAATTATATTCTCCCTCTAAGGGAGAAAGGAAAAACAAACGAGTTTCCTTGGAGGTCGAAGCTACAGGAAATCTCTTTATGGATAACACCTTGTGTGTGCTGAGGTTCTGCAAGAAGCGCAAAAGCCAAAGAGTCCTTTCAGGATTCGAGAGTAAAGATCAGGAGGAACAACATCATTGAGAGAGTAGGTGAGGACTCAAGTAGAAGAGCTCGCAGAGGAAAGAAGACAAAGGTCGAAGCCTTTTGGACACTTGAAATCCTTCCAAGTGTGGGAAGAAAGCGTCGAAGCTCGAGAGGAGAAACAGTTGCCTTCGTATTAAGCGGAGAAGATCTGGACTATTGAAGGTTTTCACGTTCAGGAGGCAGTACAGGAAGAGCGCATAAGAGAAATGATCTAAGGCCATCAGATCTTGAGAAAACAACTGTCAGTCGTTAGATCTAACAGAAGATGCATGAGGTTTAAATCTCACGCTAAGAGCAACGAAAGGCAAAGTCACGAAGAGGAGTTTGTATCAGGATATCGATGTTCGGGAGTTTAGGGATATGGAGGATGAGAATCCGGGTACTCGACCTCAAAAGTCGTGAAACCACAAAAAAAAAAATTGATTTGTTCGTTAGAAGGAGGATACGTGCGCGAAATCACCCGTATCGAGGTTTCGGACATCAGAGGTCAGAAAGGGAAGTCTATCAACTTCGCGAGTGGCGAAATTGTGAAGAGAATCAGGACCGTCCATCTGGGAGTGGACATGTGGCATATTTGTTCACACAGAGGTCAAACCTTTGTTGACCATTTCATGGCTTCATGAGTTGGAGAACCGAGAGCACAACATCTGTATTCACGAAGTCCGAAATTTAGAAAGGCAGGAAGTTCCTTGTGGGACCTGCATTGATGACATGTCGAAATTTCACATCTCAACATATCTGAGGGTAAGAGGTCGAGACTCTTGTCCCAAAAGTTCCGAAGTCGCGAAACCACAAGAGAATTGTAGCCGTCTATTACAAGGAGGACAGGTGGCAGAGATCTATATATCTCGTGAACTCAGAGGTTCGTCGGGTGAGAATCCAGAACTTGGGTGTTCCAAGTCGCGAGTTGTGAACTCACGAGGAGAGAGAATAGTCGTTGGATCTAGTTCATGGGAGGACCGTTGGATTAGGAACCCCATCGCATTTCGCGCATTCGGGGGTTCGGGGGTTGAGAGGACTCATTTTCGACATCAGAAGTTGTGACGTGCCGAGATTCGAGGCACGGAGGCGACACGTGGCAGAACCACACAGTAGGCTCAGGAATTAGACAGGTGGACATGCATCACATATCGGGAAAAGTCGACGCCTCGCTGACCTCTCGCATCTCGGGGGTTCGAGAGATAAGGGAATGAAATTTTGGGCCTTCGACTAGAGAAGTCGCAAGTAGCAAGAGCAAGAGGAGAAAAGTCAATGTCGCAAGAAGTGCTAGTGCTTAGCCTAGCCGGCGATCGCACAAGGAGGGCGTTGATGGAAGAAAGTGGTATACCCATTTCGTGATCTCAAGTATCGCGAGATTGGGGAGGAAGAGTCAAAATTCATGACTCATGAACTCGCGAGATTGCGAGTTGTGAAAAAGGACTTGTGGATCAAACGAAAGGAGATTCTAGCAGGGAATCTGAAAGAGTCGATCCGGCTCGAAGGGGTTAAAGAATGATCCTGAGAGTGGATCTCGGCCCGAGGGCCAATAGGTCTGTGTCAGTTTTGGTATCAGAGCCCAGATTCTGTTTGTACATTGCAAATAGAGGGTCAAAGGAAAATAGAGTACTGAGGAATCTGTGGATGATCGCTTGCAAATCAGTAGCAGGTTTTCCGCGAGAGAAGATAGGGATAGCAAGATGGCTACTAAGGGATATACGAATGTTGAAAGGAAAGACCCAGAGTTGATGAGCGAAGCTGAATGGGATGAAGAACTCGCTGAGATTAACACGAGGATGGATGAACTTGCATTGGATATGCAATAGAATGTAAGGTTAAGATTGGTGTATGAATGGCCCATGGGGAAGTCGAAGGTAAAATGGCCAGTCAAGCGGTTGATGGTCATAAAACAGTGTAGACTGTTAATAAGGTGGTTGAGGCATGTTGGAAACCTCAATGGACTAGAGAAGATGGTTCAGATAGGTGAGCCACAGACTGGGATAAGTCTCAGTAGTAAGGATGAATTGGGAATAGATGAAGATATCAAGAACTTCCAAGAGGGCAGAGGAGAAATTTGTAATGGCCAGTTGGGCAAAGAGTTGATATCAGCTGAGTATCTCATAGAATGTCATGAGGACATCTAGGTAATTTCACATTTCTAGGTGGGCAATGGATCGAGATCGTTGCGGGATCTCATAGACTGCCAGGAGGGTAGCATATATTTTTCAATTTTCCATGTGGGCAGGGACAAGTAGATGAGACTATTTGAGGGTCTCATAAGCTCAAAGTTAGAGTTGGATCAGCAGATGCAGCTAAAAGAGGAGGAAGATCAGAGAAACCTTCTGATGATTGGGGGAATCGAAATATTCCTACCATTTGCCCAAGGGGAGGCAGAAATCTGTGTCGCAGATGCAACAATAGAAGACATCAGACAACTAGCTGAGACTATCAGGAAGGAAGCATTGGAGAAGCGTTGGGAATC
Source organism: Picea glauca (assembly GCA_000966675.3). Lineage (NCBI taxonomy): Eukaryota > Viridiplantae > Streptophyta > Pinopsida > Pinales > Pinaceae > Picea > Picea glauca. The sequence continues at coordinate 217,275 of JZKD02S2084044.1, read as the reverse complement.
TTCCCAAGAAGAAGAAGAAGGTGAGCATTCTAAGGAGTGGCTCAATATTTTCAGCCAGGAAACTCAAAATACTGCAGCCTTTGAGCTTGCAGAAGAAGAGGAAGAAGAAGCATACAACATTAGTTTGGTTGATCTGTATGAACAAATTGAATCCATGGAGAGAAGAGTGATAGTGCAAGGCATGCACATCCAATAGGTGAAGTTGGAAGCAGATGAAGAACGCATGAGAGATCACAATGATCTACCAAATTGCAAAAAATCTTTGCAGCTAGAGAGACTGCATGAATAGGGCCAGCCACTGGAGCAGCTGGACAAAGTGATCGATGAGATCAGGGAGCTTATGTTAGGTTCAGTAGAAATTGTCAACAAGGAGAAGCTGAGTAGAAGAAAAAAAGTAGCAGCAGCAGCAGCAAAGCGATGGAGCAGATGAACAACTCCAGAAATTTGTTTGGGATCTAGGAGGATTTCAACCACTGAGATGGGAATCTCATGAGAAGGGGATCATGAACTTTGTAGCTAAGGAGTATGATGTAGGGGCATATCTCCACATGCCTAGATGCACTTCTGAACTCTGCAGAGTCAGACAAATACGTGTCAGGAGATGAAATCAACAATTCAGAGGAAGGACTCTGCTGCGAGTTCAACTAAATTCAGAATCACTAAGGATTCTGAGAACTCTACCGGGATGGAATTGAGAAAGTGCATAGGGTGCACATGAGAGAACAAAAATGATGTATGTTCTGTAAGAAGATACTCTTCCAGGTGGGCATTGAGTAGATGTGTAGATAGGCACAGAGAGGAAAATAACTCTTTGAGTTATGTGATTTAAGGAAGAATCCACCAAAGGATCTTTGTAGGGTTACTGAACACCCTGAAGGACTCAACAATCAAATTGCTTGAGCTGAAGAGTGTCAAGAGGGCATTATATTCTCCGTCTGAGGGAGAAAGTAAAAAAGGATGAGTTTCCTTCGAGGTCGAAGCTATAGGAAATCTCAGGACGGATAACACCTTGTGTGTGTCGAGGTTCTACAAGAAGCGCAGAAGCCGAAGAGTCCTTTGAGGATTTGAGAGTAAAGCTCAGGAGGAACAACATCATTGAGAGCGCAGGCGAGGACTCAAGCAGAAGAGCTCATAGAGGAAAGAAGACAAAGGTCGAGGCCTTTTGGACACTTGAAATTCTTCCAAGTGCAGGAAGAAAGCACCAAAGTTTGGGAGGAGAAAAAATTGTCGTCAGATTAAGTCAAGAAGATATGGACCGTTGAAGGTTTTCACATCCAAGAGGTAGTACATGGAGAGCGCACTGGATAAATGATCTGAAGCCATCAGATCTTGAGCGAACAACCGTTAGTCATTATATCGGACAGAAGATGCATGAGGTTTAAACCTCATGCGAAGAGCAGCGAAATACAAAGTATCGAAGAGGAGTTTGTATCGGGATATTAACATTGAGGAGTTTTAGGATATGCAGGATGAGATTCTGGGAACTCGACCTTAGAAGTCGTGAAACCGTGAAAAAAAAATATGAGTTGTTTGTTAGAAGGAGGATACATGTCGCGAAATCACCCGTATTGGGGTTTCAGGCATCAAAGGTCAGAAAGGGAAGTCTATCAACTTCGCTAGTGGCGAACTTGCGAAGAGAATTAGGACTGTCCATATGGGAGTGGACAGGTGGCATATTTGTTGAAACAGAGGTCAAATCTTTGTTGACCATTTCAGGGTTTCGTGAATCGGAGAACTGAGAGCACAACATTCAGATTCACGAAGTCGCAAAGTCTGAAATTCAGAAAGGCGGGAAGTTCCTTTTGGGACCTGCGTTGATGACGTGTCAAAATTTCACATTTCGGCATATTGGAGGGTAAGAGGTCGAGACACTTGTCCCGAAATTTCCAAAGTCATGAAATTGTGAGAGAATCGTAGCCGTATGTTAGGAGGAGGACAGGTGGCAGAGATCTAGAGATCTCGCGAACTCAGAGGTTCGTCGAGTGAGACTCCATAACTTGGGTGTTCCAAGTCGCGAGTGGTGAACTTACAAGGAGAGAGAATATTCGTTGGATCCAAGTCGTGGGAGGACCGTTGCATCAGGAACCCCATCGCATTTCATGCATTTGGGGGTTCGGGGGTTGAAAGGACTCACTTTCGACATCAGAAGTTGAGAAGTGCCAAGAGCCGAGGCATGGAGGGGACACATGGCATAACCACACAGTGGGCCTGGGAATTAGATCGGTAGACACATGTCACATATCGGGAGGAGTCAACACCCTGCTAACCTCTCGCGTCTCGGGGGTTCAGCATATAAGGGAACAAAAGTTTGGGCCTTCGAATATAGAAGTCGCGAGTAGTGAGAGGGAGAGGAGAAAAGTCAATATCACCTCTTGGGGGTTTGAGAAAGAAAAGTGCCAAGGCTGGACCTTTGAACTCGCGAAGGCATGAGAGGCGAGAAGTGATAGCGCTTAGCCTATCCAGCGATCACGCAAGGAAGGCGGTGATGGAAGAAAGGGCTATACCCATTACCATTTTCTTAACAATCCAGTAGATATCTGCTAGCTGAAAGTACTTTGTACTTTGTTTCTATAGTAGATCTCTGCCAGCCTAGACTACTTTGTTTCTTTACTCCTTAAATACTACCATTTTCTTAACAATCAAGTAGATCTCTGCCAGCCTAAAGTACTTCGTACTTTCTTAATACTACCATTTTCTTAACAATTCAGTAGATCTCTGCCAGTCTCAAGTACCTTTTGTTTCTTTCGTAGATCTTGGTCAGCGTAAACTACTTTGTTTCTGTAATGTACCCCAAATTTCACTCATAAAAATTATTGATAGGGAAAATAACATTTATAATTAGTTTAACAGACATGAATATACCTCCCTAAAATTCCAAGTAATTGTGAGGTTTAATGTCCAAATAAACTTAATGTTACTAAAAATTCATGGCATTTTCATTAGATTAATTCCTAATCTGTATCCCAAATTTCACTAATAAAAATTATTGATCAGCAAAAAGCATTTATAATTAGTTTAACACACAAGAATATACCTCCCTAAAATTCTAAGTAACTGTGAGGTTTAATGTCCAAATAAAATTACTGTTACTATAAAGTCATGGAATTTTCATTAGATTAATTCCTAATCTATGATATCCTGCTATTGTACTAACAAGTACCTTGTACAAAGTTTATTGTACATGTAACTAGATTGCATCATACTCGTGTTGACCATATAAAAAGTTATAATCCTAAGATATGAAATTAAGGATTTACTTATGTAAAGTCCTCATGTAAGAAAAGTCATTATGATGTTGTGACCCTAGCGGACTAAGAGACATAACCTCCATAGACTATATCCCATGCGCTAGGGTGAAGAACCTATTATAAAAAGATTTCCTAACATACTAAACACCCCAAAGTATATGTTCATAGGTAGCATACAAAATCTGGTAGAAGATATGTAAAATGTTACCAGTGCGTAGTTAACAATCAGTCGACCGTTTGGTTACCTGTCTAATCCAGTAAGTAAATGAATTTGATAATGGGTTTATGTGGGAGCCATGTTGGTCTGGACCTTGGCGAGTTTTTTTATTGGCATTTATTCTAGGGTGAGTTCATTAATGGTAGACTGACCCAACCTAGTACTCTGTAGGCCTGCCACTGTAGCGAATTGCCCACTGTGGGCTTGAAACTTCAGAAAATTCACATGGCCAAGAGTGGGTGGTGTACCCGGTACTCCTGACTACCCTCTAAGGTTTTCGATAAGCCATTAATCCCTTCATAACTACTCTCATGATCCCATTCCACTTGGTCATTTTCCTCTATATGCTTTGCGACTGTTGTTATCACTAGGCCCTATCATGGTATTTGTCCCTGGAGATGGTATTTGGATTTGTGAAGTATCCCCATGACATAATAGGTACTCTACTATCCTTCTAATACAATTTTTAATGGATTCTTTTATGATGAAGTGGTGTCCCCTTATGGATATTCTCGATACGAATACCTTCTTATGAAAATTAGATTCTTGTATAAAACCCTTTGGGAAAAATTGGTGTAAATATATGCTCTATGTGGAAATACCCTCCTTGCCTAGGCGATGTATTCTATCTGTGAAAGAAAACTGTGTATTTTAAATACATTGTACTCCCTATGTGTTATCTCCTCCATCTATATAGTGAATATTGTTTAAAGAGTAGTGTTTCCTTTGCATATATAACATGGTAAACTTTATGTGGGTTTCCTCCTCTATTTATGCATTGTGCATTCTTTGGAAAGAATAGTCTCTATGTATAAATACTCTTTGTGGGTTATATCTTTTGTTTGAGAATCTTGTATTCTCTATGGAAAAGATAATCTCTGTGTATAATTTCTTTGTGGGTTTTACCCTCCGTCTATGCATCATGTAATTCCCTATGGAAATTTAGTCTCTCTATATAATTTCTTTGTGGGTTTTACCCTCTTTCTATTCATCATATAATTCTTTTTGGAAATTTATTATCTGTGTATAATTTCTTTGTAATACCATTGCTCTCTGAAATATTTATGTAATATTTAATCACACAGGGTAAAATACCTGCAACGTTTGTCCGAGATTATTGTGTTAGGGGGGCACCAAAACCCTCAAGACCTCGGTGAAGGTCAATGTTGATAATAGTTAACTCATTCTCAGACTTGATCATTTACAATTTCAAACTCTTAGTGAATACGTTTTACTTCGTTACTTTCACTGTCTATACAACTCATAATTTCACTTTATAAATTTATATGGCAAGGTGGAAGATCCTTATTCATTGAAAACAATCTTTATTGCATGGAAATCATGGTTAAGATAGGTCCTTATCGAGAAGGAAACTTTGTCTCTTTTAATACCCATGCCTACTTCAATCTCTCCTTTTTTCAATATTGGTTGGACTATATAATTAACTTGCTTACAATGATGAGACAACTTTGCATGCGACAACTCTATTTAAACCTACATGATTCTCTTGTGTATTTAAATTAACAGTTAGTTTCATTTTTCCTTTTAATAAAGACTTGGGCCCTTACTAAATTATTCACATACAGGAATCGCCTCCCAAGCGTCGTTGTGGTATTTTCGATTTAAGGTTCTTTAATTATATAAGTTGTATAAATTGTCCAATTTGCAAATAGTGATTCTCTATCCATATTTTGTACTTACTATTTCCTTTTTTGTAAGTATTATTCTTATATGTGCATAGGATAGCTCTATTTAAATATTATACTTGTTTGCGCATACAATAGCTCTGTTTAAATAATTGTTTTCATAGTAGCTTCGGACCTCTTTAAGGAGTTTAATTACTCTTCTCCATAGTAATATTTGTTGGTTTGTATAACTCTATTATCTTTTTTATTGGTATCCCTTTTACTTTTTCAATCCTTTAACCTACAAGATATCAAGATTATTGTACTCAATTAAAATATTTTCTTATGTTTTATTGTTTGCGCGAGTAAAAATAATTTCATGATGGGTCCCTTTGTCTTGTGAGGGAACCAATCGGGTGAATAAGGAACCCACTCCCCTTCTCGGTCTTGGATTGATGGCTTCACAAGTCAGCGAGGATGCTTCATTTTGACATCCAAATCGAACTTAAGTATATTTGATTATTTATTTGATGCATATTTAATAATTTTGTACATTAGTAAGTTACTAATTTGTTTGCATCTTTTTTTACAGGTTGGGAGATTATCCAACACACTTGGAGAAGTGTGCGACGTGTCCACATAAGGCATTCAGATTCCATATTCTTCCACCAGTCCTTGCGAATATTCACAAATATTTTTATGTAGTCCTTAAAATTTATGTTTCGACTAGATAGGGAGCTCTAGTGTTTAAGGAAATCAATTGTAACATTTTCATCCTTGAACTATTGATGCTAATAAAGATGTATATCATTTTTTGTCAAATGATGTTTACTCTATTGTATTCAAGTGTCTTTCTTTCATAATTGACAAAACATGTATGGGGATTGTTATTCTTTTATTCATCACAACAACAACAATTATGAAGTAGTTTTGTTTATGCTTATATATATCTATATTCATATATATAAACTACGATGTTAATAACATACTACTACAACTATTTTACACACTAGCAACCCATATTGACTAATATGGCTATACAAATCTTTCAAACAGATTTTGTTTCTAATGCAATAACATAAGAAATTGAAACCATTGTATAAATAATAAAACGTCATTAGCATAGTACCAACAATTTAAATACACAACTGAAATACATATATGAAAAAGATGATGCTGCGAAACAAATGGAACGACCATGTTCCACCCAACCGTAGAACAAAACAACCACAATATGTTTTTCCTCACACTACAAGTGTTCATAAAAACAAACAATTCTCAATTCCTCAACATACTAAGCAACGCCCTGCCTCCGACATATGTTGTATATATTCTTGTGCTGAGGTCTTTCCATTCCTTTCCCTCCTTGGGGAAATCCACATATTTACAAATCCATGATCTTTAGGAGTTGCTAATGGTCAAATTCAAATTCTTCCACCTGTAAAAATAATCTTTGAGGTAACTCAAACGTGTTCCCAACTCATGGAGTCATGGTCAGCTATTTTTAACCTCATTGTTCGATTTGTCTTCCAAAATTTAATTTATTAAAGGTTTGTCTCATATATGAGTCCAATAAAAGAGGACAATTGGGAGAGTCAAATATTTTCCCAACAGTCATCAAATAATTAATTACATAATCCAAAATTCCAAATTTGGATTTGTCATAATTGAAAAATTATTTCCAAATCCAAATTTTCCAAAAATGAAAAATTATTTCTAAATTCAACTTTGAATTTATTTTTCCAAAATTTGAGGATATTACATCCTCTCTCCCTTAAGTACAATATTGTCCTCCAATTCCCAAGTGACCTCCTCAGGATTGAAGTGCTTCTAATGGAATTTTACCTCGACAATGGCTCTGTTCCGTATTACTATTTTTTTCCTTTCCAGAATGCGCAGAGGTTTCATTTGGAACTTGCCTTCTGGCTCCACATACACCATGTTCCAATAAATAATGTGAGTAAGATCATGAATATATATTTTTAGTAACGAAACATGAAAAACATTATGAACTTTTAAATTTGAAGAAAATGCTAGTTCATATGCCACGGGTCCGATTCAAGTTCAAATCTTGAAGGGGCCATAAAACCTTGACAACAACTTCGAACAATTTCCTATATTTAGAGAGCTTCTTCTCGCTTTAACTTTTATAAATACATGTTCTCCAATTTGAAATTTGTGATGTCTTCTTTTTAGATATGCATATCTTTTATTTTGGCTTTGGGCATCTTTTATGTAATGATGTACCATTTTTACCATTCTCTCCTTTTCTTGGAGCATTTTCGGCCCGACCATAACCCTGTCAAATGGATTATCCCAACTAATCGGGTTTGTGAATTTCTTCCCATACAATACTTCGAAGGGACTCATCTTAGCTGATGTTTGATAATCATTATTGTAAGCAAACTCAACTAAGTGTAACAACTCCTCCCATTTAGTTGGTTTCATCCTTACGTAAATGTGCAACATGTCTTCGATAATCTGATTTGTTCGTTTGATTTTCCCATCCATTTGTGGATGGTAGCTTGTGTTGAAATTCAGTTTACTATCCAAACCTACAAAAAATTATTTCCAAAAATTTGACATCTCCATCGAAAATCACCATCTTAGGAATTCCATGCAATATAAATATTTCTTTCATAAAAATATTAGTGATATTAATCTCTTTGTAATCAGATTTCACAGGTATAAAATGTGCATATTTGCTTAGTTTATCAATCACTACCATAATTGAGTCATCTTTTATTTGAGTTTTAGGAAAACCTATGATGAAGTCCATTGACATAATCTCCCATTTCCATTATGGTATAGGAAGAGGTTGTAACAGACCTGTTGGAAGCTGATGTTGATCCTTAACCTATTGCCAATCTAAACATTTAGACAAATATTTAGTTGTTTCATTCTTCATGTTAGGCCAATAAAATAGTTTTCTTAAGGTTGTTATCATTTTCTGGTATCCTGGATGACTAGAATACAACTTTTTGTGTAGTTCATCAAGAATTGTTGTCGTTAAATCAATAGAGTTAGGTACACAAAGACAATTCTTGAACCTTAATAGTCAATTTGATCGATACTCAGATATGTTCTATTCAGTTTTTCTGCATTTCCTTGCAATTATGTTGTTGTTTTGATGTAATCTTCGTCATTACTGTTTATAGATTTTATTCTTTGTTAGATATTGTTTTATGTTTTTTTGATACTTACTTCATAGAGTCTGCTAGTTCCCTAAATTAGTGCATCTACAACTTTGTTTTCGTTACCTTTTATGTGCCGTACCTTAAAATTGAACTCACCTAAAAAGGAAAACCATCTTGTTTGTCTTGCATTGAGATCTAGTTGAATGAACAAATAATTTACATCATTGTTGTTGGTTAGTAACATAAATTTTCTTTCCATTAAAGAATGTCACCACATTTTTAATGCATTCATTATGGCTGCTAATTATAAATCACGAGTCACATAATTTCGTTCATGTTATTTGCCATTTTAATAAAAACAATAGTTTTTACTGCATATTACCTGTGTTGAATGAATGTTTGTGTGTGTTCAATTTATGTTGTAGATGTTTGCTAGACATTTGCAGGGAGTTGTTTTGATTTCAGGCTAGAGAGAGGTTCTTTGTGGTTTCATGCCAGGAGGGCATGACAGAGTACTGCATTCTCTTAATACCAGTGCCTAGACGCACTTCTGAACTCTGCGGAGTCAGACAAAGATGTGCCAGGTGGGAACATGAGCTGAAATCAACAATTCAGAGGAAGGACTCTATTGTGAGTTCAACTAAAGTCAGAATCACTAAGGATTCCGAGAGCTTTGCCGAGAGGGAATTGAACAAGTGCATAGGGTGCACAAGAGAGAACATAACTGTTGGATGTTCTGTAAGAAGATACTCTGCCAGGTGGGCATTGAGTAGATGTGTAGATAGGCACAGAGAGGAAAAGAACTCTTTGAGTTCTGTGATTTAAGGAAGAATCCACCGAAGGATATTTGCAGGGTTACTGAACACCCTGAAAGACTCAGCAATCAGGTTGCTTGAGTTGAAGAGTGTCAGGAGGGAATTATATTCTCCCTCTGAGGGAGAAAGGAAAAACAAATGAGTTTCCTTGGAGTTCGAAGCTACAGGAAATCTCTGGATGGATAACACCTTGTGTGTGTTGAGGTTCTGCAAGAAGCGCAGAAGCCGAAGAGTCCTTTCAGGATTCGATAGTAAAGATCAGGAGGAACAACATCATTGAGAGCGTAGGTGAGGACTCAAGTAGAAGAGCTCGCAAAGGAAAGAAGACAAAGGTCGAAGCCTTTTGGACACTTGAAATTATTCCAAGTGTGGGAAGAAAGCGTCGAAGCTCGGGATGAGAAATAGTTGTCGTCGTATTAATCCGAGAAGATCTGGACTATTTAAGGTTTTCACGTTCAGGAGGCATTACAGGAAGAGCGCACAAGAGAAATAATCTAAAGCCATCAGATCATGAGCGAACAACCATTAGTCGTTAGATCTAACAGAATATGCATGAGGTTTAAACCTCACACTAAGAGCAATGAAAGGCAAAGTCCCGAAGAGGAGTTTGTATTAGGATATCGGCGTTCGGGACTTTAGGGATATGGAGGATGAGAGTCTGAGTACTCGACCTCAGAAGTCGCAAAACCACAAAAAAAAAATCTGAGTTGTTCGTTAGAAGGAGGATACGTGTCACGAAATCACCTGTATCGAGGTTTCGGACATCAGAGGTCAGAACGGGAAGTCTATCAACTTCGTGAGTGGCAAACTTGTGAAGAGAATCAGGACCATCCATCTGGGAGTGGACAAGTGGAATATTTTCCGACACGGAGGTCAAACCTTTGTTGACCATTTCGAGGCTTCGTGATATGGAGAACCGAGAGCACAACATCTATATTCGCGAAGTCGCGAAGTCCGAAATTTAGAAAGGCAGGAAGTTCCTTGTGGGACCTTCATTGATGACATGTCGAAATTTCACATCTCAGCATATCGGAGGGTAAGAGGTCGAAACTCTTGTCCCGAAAGTTCCGAAGTCGCGAAACCACAAGAGAATTGTAGTCGTCTGTTACAAGGAGGACATGTGACAGAGATCTAGATATCTCGTGAACTCGGAGGTTCGTCTGGTGAAAGTCTAGAACTTGGGTGTTCCAAGTCGCGAGTTGTGAACTCACGAGGAGAGAGAATAGCCATTGGATATAGGTCATGGGAGGACCGTTGGATTAGTAACCCCATCGCATTTCATGCATTTGGGGGTTCGGGGGTTCAGAGGACTCATTTTTGACATCAGAAGTCGTGAAGTGCCGAGATCCGAGGCACGGAGGGGACACGTGGAAGAACCACACAGTAGGCTCGGGAATTAGACAGGTGGACATGCATCACATATCGGGAGGAGTCGACACCAAGCTGACCTCTTGCATCTCAGGGGTTCGAGAGATAAGGGAATGAAAGTTTAGGCCTTCGACTAGCGAAGTCGCAAGTAGCGAGAGAAAGAGGAGAAACGTCAATGTCGCAAGAAGTGCTAGTGCTTAGCCTAGCCGGCGGTGGCACAAGGAGGGCATTGACGGAAGAAAGGGGTATACCCATTTCGTGATCTCAAGTATCACGAGATTGGGAGGAAGAGTCAGGAGTCATGACTCATTAACTCACAAGATTGCAAGTTGCGAAAAAGTACATGTGGATCAAACGAAAGGAGATTCTAGCAGGGACTCTGAAAGAGCCGATCCGGCTCGAAGGGGTTAAAGAATGATCCTGAGAGTGGATCTCGGCTCGAGGGCCAATAGGTCTGCATCAGTTTTGGTATCAGATCCCATATTTTGTTTGTATATTGCAGATAGAGGGGAAAAGGAAAACAGAGTACTGAGGAATCTATGGATGATCACTTGCAGATGAGTAGTAGGTTTTCCGCGAGAGCAGACAGGGATAGCAAGATGGCTACTAAGGGCTATACAAATGTTGAAAGGAAATACCCAGAGTTGATGAGAGAATCTGAATGGGATGAAGAACTCGCTGAGACGAACGCGAGGATATATGAACTTGCATTGGATATGCAACAGAATCTAAGGTCAAGATGGGTGTATGAATGGCCCATGGGGAAGCCGAAGGTAAAATGGCCAGTCAAGCGGTTGATGGTCATAAAAAAGTGTAGACTATTAATAAGGTGGTTGAGGCATGTTAAAAACCTCAATGGACTAGAGAAGAAGGTTCAGATAGGCGAGCCAGAGACTGGGAGAAGTCTCAGTAGTAAGGATGAATTGGGAACAGATGAAGATCTCAAGAACTGCCAGGCGGGCAGAGGAGAAATTCCTAATTGCTAGGTGGGAAAAGAGTTGAGATCAACTGAGTATCTCATAGACTGTCATGAGGACATCTAGGGAATTTCGCATTGCTAGGTGGGCAATGGATCGAGATAGCTGCGGGATCTCATAGACTGCGAGGAGGATAGCAGAGATTTTTCAATTTTCCATGTGGGCAGGGACAAGTAGATGAGACTATTTGAGGGTATCCTAAGCTCAGAGCTAGAGTTGGATCAGCAGATGCAACTAAAAGAGGAGGAAGATCGGAGAAACCTTATGATGATTGGGGGAATAGAAATATTCCTACCATTTGCCCAAGGGGAGGTAGAAATCTGTGTTGCAGATGCAACAATAACAGACATAGGACAACTAGATGAGACTATCAGGAAGGAATCATTGGAGAAGCGTTGGGAAGCTTCCCAAGAAGAAGAAGAAGGTGAGCATTCTGAGGAGTGGCTCAATATTTTCAGCCAGGAAACTTAGAAGACTGCAGCCTTTGATCTTGCAGAAGAAGAGGAAGAAGAAGTAGACAACATTAGTTTGGCTGATATGTATGAACAAATTGAAGCCCTTGAGAGAAGAGTGATAGTGCAAGGCATGCACATCCAACAGGTGAAGTTGGAAGCAGATGAAGAAGGCATGGGAGATCACAGTGATCTACCAAATTGCAGAATTTTTTTGCAGTTAGAGTGACTGCATGAATAGGGCCAGCCACTGGAGCATCTCGACAAAGTGATCGATGAGATCAGGGAGCTGATGTTAGGGTCAATAGAAACTATCAGCAAGGAGAAGCTGAGTAGAAGAAAAAAAGTAGCAGCAGCAGCAGCAGAGCGATGGAGCAGATGAACAACTCCAGAAATTTGTTTGGGATCTAGGAGGATTTCAACCACTGAGATGGGAATCTCATGAGCAAGAGCTCATGAACTTTGTACCTGAGGAGTATGATGTAGAGGCATATCTCCACGTGTCTAGATGCACTTCTGAACTCTGCAGAGTTAGACAAATACATGCCAAGAGGGCACAGGAGCTGAAATCAACAATTCAGAGGAAGGACTCTGCTGCGAGTTCAACTAAAGTCATAATCACTAAGGATTCTGAGAGCTCTACCAGGAGGGAATTGAGCAAGTGCATGTTACAGGTATGAAATAACTGAGAGGGGGGGGGGTGAATCAGTTATTGTAAATTATTAACCATTTCTCTCATTTTTAACTTCGAATCATTAATCTTAGTGGCAGTAAGTCTT
>JZKD02S2084044.1:181857-192875 GCA_000966675.3 Picea glauca | reverse complement strand
CAATTTCGTAGTTTCAATACTAGTGATCACGTGAAGTCCGATTTCCCGATAGGAGAAAGGGGAAATCGACAGGAGAGTACTGTGGGTGTAGAAAAGTCCCGATAAGGGGATTTGAAGAGCGTTTCAGTTCTTCGGGCCTAAGGGAAAAGGAGGTCCTGGTGGAGCAGACGTTTCCTGGTTTCCGCGTTCTGCGTCAAGTAGTATCAGAGCATTGAAGAGTTCTTTGCTTTCTATAACAGAGAAAAAGGGAGAATTCACCATGCCGCCAAGAAGAAGAGGTAGACAATCACCCGACCCAGAGAGGGAAAGGGAATTGTCCAGAGAAAGAGAATTGTCCAGAGAAAGGGAAATGTCTAGAGACAGAGACAGGCAAGTACAGAATCCAGAGATGGAAAGAGGAATGTGAAATCTTCTTGCCAGAATGGAGGACATGGAGATAAGAGAAAGGCAAAGAGTTGATGCAGGATATATCAGTGAATCAGAACCTGAAGGTGACGCTGGACATGAAGACGAAGAAATCCCAGCAGAAGATGCAGCCAATGAGCGTTTAATTAAGGCTATCGCTCGGATGAATTCAAAGACAAAGATGGACATTCCAGCTTATGAAGGGAGTATGGATGCGGAAGAGCTGCTAGACTAGATTAGATCTCTTGACACTTACTTCGATTATGAAGATATCAAAGATGATAAGAAGGTCAGACATGTTGTCACGAGACTAAAAGGACATGCAACATTGTGGTGGGATGAACTACAAGTTGACAGGCATTGCCAAGGCAAGCAGAAGATAAAGAGATGGGACAGGATGATTGCAAAGATGAAGGCCAAATTCATTCCCAGAGACTATCAAATTTCTCTGTTTAGGAGGATGCAGAACCTTAGACAAAAGATGATGACAGTGAAAGAGTACACTGAGGAATTTTATAGGTTAAATATTCGAGCAGGTCATCGTGAAAGCAATGACAAAAAGGTGGCCAGGTATATGAATGGCCTGAGGTATGAAATCTAGGATGAACTAAATTTGGCAACCATCTGAATGGTGGAGGATGCTTTCCAATTGGCTCTGAAAGCTGAGGAAAAGATGAGACGTAAACAAGGTCAGAGGGGCAGGGGCAGGAATCAGCCCAAATGCAAATCGGTTTCCCAAGATAAACACCAAAAACCCAAGGAAGACTGGAAGAAACCTCAGACTCATATAGAGAGAGGTGGAACCTCACAGAGAAGGCCATATGCTGAGCCAAGAGAACATCAAACCGAACAGAGAGGAAGATATGCTGATAATGATAGGTTTCCTCGTAGTAGAGGTAGAGGAAGAGGAAGAGGTGGAGTCATCACATGTTACACATGTGGAAAGAATGGGCACAAGTCAGTTGACTGTCTAGATAGAAAGAAGGATGGAGGAGAGACTCACATCGCCGAGGCACAAAGGCGAGATGTTGAGGCAGAGTACGTTGAAGGTGGAAGATCGTTGGTGATGGGAAAAGTCCTTTTGACACCAGAGAAGGAAATGGAGAATCCAGCGCAGAGGAATAGTCTTTTTAGGACTGCTTGCAAGACCAAGGGTTGGGCATGCAAGGTCATCGTGGACAGTGGAAGCACTGATAATCTTGTTTCAACCGAGATGGTAGAGAGGCTGGAGTTGGAGACAACCGATCATCCAAACCCATACAAAGTTTCATGGCTACAGAAAGGACATCAGGTAAATGTCACTAAACAGTGCCTAGTTGACATTAAAATAGGAGGATATAATGATAGAATTATATGTGATGTTATTCCTATGGATGTCTATCATTTATTGTTGGGAAGGCCATGGGAATATGATAGAAATGTAATTCATGATGGGAGAAAAAATACATATACCCGGGAGAGGAATGGGAGGACCCATATGTTGTGTCCAATTGAAGCTAAAGAGGTGAAGTCGGAGGTAAACAATACAACACTTCTCATGAGTGGGAAGGAACTTCTTACAGAATTTAAGAAGAAGGAGGATCCGCAATTCTTTGTGGTCAGAAAACCAAGAATTGTTCTGACTAGCACAAGAGTGGATGATTTGCCAGGAGAAGTTCAGAAACTGCTGGAAGAGTTCATTGATATTGTAGTGGACGAACTACCTCGTTCGTTGCCACCAATGAGGAGCATAAGTCACCACATTGATCTCATACCAGGAGCTAGCTCACCAAACAAGGCCGTGTACACATTGACACCCCAATAGAATGAAGAAGTTAAAAGACAGGTCCAGTGGTTGTTGGACAAAGGTCTGGTCAGAGAAAGCTTGAGTCTGTGTGTTGTTCCAATAGTACTCAGTCCGAAGAAAGATGGAGGTTGGAGGATGTGCACTGATTCGAGGGCCATCAACAAGATAACTATCAGGTATAGATTCCCATTGCCAAGGATGGATGATCTGATGGATTGCTTAAGTGGAGCAAATGTTTTTTCAAAGATAGATCTGAAGAGTGGATATCATCAGATTCGTATGAGAGAAGGAGATGAATGGAAAACAACATTCAAGACAAACGAAGCTTTGTACGAATGGCTTGTCATGCCGTTTGGCTTGACGAATGCACCAAGTACATTTATGAGGTTGATGAATGAAGTCCTGAAGAAATTCATCAGAAAATTTGTCATCGTGTATTTGGATGAGATATTGGTTTTCAGCAAGACAAAGGTTGAACACTTGAAGCATTTAGCTATTGTGATGAAGAGATTACAGCAAGAAAAGTTGTTGATAAATATGAAGACGTCCTCATTCATGAAGACATAACTCATTTATTTGGGGTTTGTTATTTCAGAAAATTAGTTGAGGATGGATCCAGATAAGGTGGAGGTAATCAAGAATTGGCCATCACCAAGAAACATATTTGAGGTGAGGAGTTTTCATGGATTGGCTAGTTTCTACAGAAAATTCATCAGGAATTTTAGTGGAATTAGTGCAGCAATGATGGATACAGTGAAGAAAAGACATAGTTTCAATTTATTGAAATGAAAGATTACAGAGCAACCAATTCTGGTGTTGCCAGATTTTCAGAAAACATTTCAGGTAAAATGTGATGCAAGCGGGTTTGCAATTGGAGCGATCTTGAGCCAGGAGGACAGGCCGATTGCATATTTCAGTGAGAAGTTCAATGAAGCGAAAGAGAAATACTCCACATATGATAAAGAATTCTATGCCATCATACATGCATTGAAGAAATGGAGACACTATTTGATTCCAAAGGAATTTGTTTTATATAGTGATAACCATGCATTACAATATGTGACTCAACAGGAAAAGTTGAATCAGAGGCATGTTAAGTGGGTTGCATACATGCAAAATTTCACTTTTGTAATAAAACATATTTCTGGTACTGCTAACAAAGTTGTTGATGCTTTGAGCAGGACAAGTTTGCTATTGCAGGAATTCAAAGTCAGGACGTTAGGATTTGATGATCTTAAAGACATATATGCAGACGATTCAGATTTTAAGGAAGCTTATGAAGCAACTGAGAATCCAGTTCTCAGAGACAGAAGTCAGTGGATAGAGTACGTGATCTAGGACGGATTGTTGTTCAAAGGCAATCAACTGTGTATTCCGAATTGCTACATGAGGGAGAACTTGTTGAAGGAAAAGCACAGTGGAGGATTGGCTGGACATTTTGGCCATGATAAGACATTTGCAAAGCTGAGCGATTCATACTTTTGGCTAGGGATGCGGTCAGAAGTCAAGAAGTTTGTGGAAAGATGTAGGATTTGCCAGCATTCAAAGGGAAGGAAACAGAATGCGGGTTTTTATCAACCATTAACCATACCTGAGAAGCCGTGGGATGAAATTAGCATGGATTTCGTATTAGGATTTCCGTGGACACAAAGAGGTGTTGATTCAATATTTGTGGTATTTGACAGGTTTTCTAAAATGGCACATTTTATTCCATGCCAGAAGACCAGCGATGCGACTCACATCGCAAATCTGTTTTTCAAGGAGATTGTTCGACTCCATGGATTGCCAAAAGGCATAGTCTCGGATAGGGACACAAAATTCATAGGGCATTTCTAGAGAACATTGTGGAAGAAGATCAGAACCAATTGGATGTTTAGTTCTTCTTATCATCCTCAGATGGATGGAAAAACAGAAGTGGTCAACAGGAGTTTGGGAGATTTGTTGAGGAGCTTGGTGACAGAGCACCATAGCAGCTGGGACAACATATTACCACAAGAAGAGTTTTCTTACAATGATTCAGTGAACAGGAGCACAAGAAAAAGTCCATTTCAGATTGTATATGGAATGCAGCCAAGAGGAGTTTCTGAATTGAGGGATTTAGAACAGACTGATACTAGCAGTGCTAGTGTAGGATAATTTGTTGAAGCAATGAAGGAACTTCACAGTCAAGTGAAGGAGCGATTGTTGCAATCAAGTCAAGAGTACAAACGCAGAGCGGATCAACATAGAAGACAACATCAGTTTGAAGTTGGTGATCTGGTTCTGGCACATTTGATGAAAGACAGGTTCCCGAGAGGAACATACAACAAGCTGAAGATGAAGAAAATCGGGCCATGCAAGGTCTTGAAAAAGATGGGACAAAATGCTTATGAAATTGAGTTACCAGGTGATATTGGAATATCTCCGATATTTAATGTTTCGGATCTATATCCATATAAAGATGATGAAGCAGGAGCAGAAGGTGATAATCAACTAGAGGTCGAGTGGTGGAAGCAGATGCCAGTTGCAGAGAGACCACAAATGGAGAATATATTGAACAAACGAGTAGGTAAGAAAACCAGGAGGAAATAATATTTTGAATATTTTGTTAAGTGGAGGGGTCATCCAGTTGAATATTCCAGCTGGGAGACTGAAGCACAGATTCATAAGCATGGACATACCGTGCAGGAGCTCATGGACAGGATCCCATGCAAATTTTCAGGCGAGGGAGTATGATGCAGGAGCATCCCTCACGACAAGCAACCAACGTGGAAGCAGGAGACGGCTGGAAGACGTCCAGCGCAAGTTTTCGAATTTTCAAAATTTTCCCTTGGAGTTGATGCGCTGAACATAAATGAGACCATTTAATTTAGGTTCTTTGGAAATAATGTAATCAGACCTCGAGCCATACTCTCTCGTCTGAGATAGACAGAGGCATTTATAGTAGTAGTTGCAGGTAGATAGAATTAAATTCTTAGATTAGACAGTTTTGAGTGCAGGAGGGAAAACCAAATATAGAAACCCTCATTTGTATGATTGTAATATATTAGCAACAGGAGTCAGAAGAATAGAGAGCATGGGAGAATAGCAGAGAACTGTATAAGAACACTCATGTATAGATCTGGAATTAATAGAAGAAGTTGATTCAGATTCATGGTTGTTGTTTTATTCTGTATGTATGTGTGTTGAATGCTTTGTTGATGAATATTTCTTCCTGTTAGGCATTGTTGCCATGTCGTGCATATGATTTCATGTGTTAAGATAGAAGTCTGAGAAGAAGTTAAGTGAGTTACGATTGTTTCTCCTTTTTGAGCAAGGATTCCTGCAAGGAGTGCAGTTGAAGTCGTCTGCAAGGAGTGCGT
The DNA here is from genome assembly GCA_000966675.3 of Picea glauca. Taxonomy (NCBI): domain Eukaryota; kingdom Viridiplantae; phylum Streptophyta; class Pinopsida; order Pinales; family Pinaceae; genus Picea; species Picea glauca. The sequence continues at coordinate 187,343 of JZKD02S2084044.1, read as the reverse complement.
TGACAGAAGGCTCGGGGAGTTAAACTCTTGTTCGCAAAGATCTCAGAAGTGAAAGTGAGTTGTTGAAGCCGTGCAAGGAGTGCACAGGCTGAAGAAGAAGTCTCAGTTGTAGATTTGAGCAAAGGGAACTAAAGACTGCTGCCGCAGGAAGTGCGCAGAGTCGGGAGGATTCAACACTTGGGAAGTTGTTAAATGTTGAGTGCAAGGAGTGCACGTAAGTTCCTCTGAAGAATCAGAGTGGAAGAAGCTCAAGAGATATAGCATCTTCGTGACGTCGCTAACAAAGATTGCCCAGAAGGATTCTGTGCCAAGAGGTCCTTAATAAAGGAGAAGAAGGAATCAACGGTCAGGATTTGCAGAGGAAAAGTGCAAAATCCCGTCAGCCGCCATATCTGGAGAAGTTGCACAGGGGTTAAGCACCGAGGCAGAGGAGAAATCCCGGAGGAGTCATCGGGATATAGAGTCATCGGGGTTTTGTCAAAGTAGAGAAACGAGACCTTGTGGTTCTTGAAATCCCGACAGAGAATCTCAGCTGTTGATCCCAAGAGGACACGTGTCAACCATCACGAGCAGAGTCGGGGTTCAGCTCATCGGAGAATCGAGGCTTACAAGGACATAGAACTCTCGCATATTGGAATCGCGATCCGCGATATCCCGATGGGAGTTTTGAGCCATCCATTGGCGAGGACACGTGGCAGAAGATCCTGACGAGTCGGCGTTTGGAGCCTCAGAGTTTCCAGGCCAGATTCTTGTGTATGTTGAAATCGCGATCCACGATTTCGTGATTTGATCTGAGTCGTTGATCACAGCAGGGACACATGGCAAGAGATCCCGGAGAGTCGGAGTTCGGGATATCGAGGTTTCTGAAGTCGTGAAACACTGGTGAGTTGAAATCGCGATTCGTGATTTCCCGACACGGTCAGAGCCGTTCAATCTGAGGGACGCGTGTCCAAGGATCCGAGGGAGTCGAGTTTCGGCATTTCGGGTTTTTCGAAGACAAAAGAACCATCGCCTAGGAATCGCGAAACTCCGATACACGATTTCCCGACATGATTAAGAGCCATAGTGGAGGACAGGTGTCGGAAATAAAATCCTCATTGGAGTCAAATCTAGGCAGCATCGGCAATCGGAGGATCGGAGATCCTGAAGACGTAAGTTTCACACACCCCAAATCCGCGAAGTCCGAAACTCCGATAGGGGAAGGACTGTGGTCTTGCGGACCAACAGGTCACATGAAAAAGAGTTAACTAGAGGGAGCTAAAAGGTGCAGAAGGTGCCATCGTAGATCAGGGATCGGGAATCCATGAGGTGAGTGATTCGTAAACTTGCAAGTGTCAATTTCCTGATGGGAAAATTCCCAATAGAAGTAAGGAACACGTGGGTGAACGGTCATCAGGGTTCAGGTATTTGTAAGACCCGATTCCGTAGTTTCAAGACTCGCGATCACACGAAGTCCAATTTCCCGATAGGACAAAGGGGAAATCGACAGGAGAGTACTATGGGTGTAGAAAAGTCCCGATAAGGGGATTTGAAGAGCGTTTTAGTTCTTTAGGCCTAAGGGAAAAGGAGGTCCTGGTGGAGCAGATGTGTCCTGGTTGCCGCGTTCTGCGTCACTGTGTCCAAAAAATATCTGTCAAATTGGAATCCATTAGCATTGTTTGAGCCATTTCTTGTATTGTCCTATTCTTTCTTTCAACAACTCCATTCTGCTGAGATGTCCTAGCAACAAAGAATTTCCTTTTTATTCCAAGACTGCTACAATAGTCCACATATTCCTTTGAAGTAAACTCTCCTTCATTATCAGATCTCAAGCATTTGATTTTTGAATCCATTTCATTTTCAACCATTTCCTTGTAGATCTTGAATTTTTCAAAAGCTTCTGACTTATTCTTAAGAAATAAAACTGCATTCATTATAGTATAATCATCAACTTATAACATAAAGTATTTCTCACCTTTTAAACCCTTTTTTGTATTTTGTCCAACTAGATCAATATGCACAATTTCCAATGGTCTTTTCGTTGAATATTCCTTTGATTTGAATTTGGTATTTGTTTGTTTTCCTTGTTGACAATGCTTGCATAAAGTGTTGGTTGGTTTCGTGATCTAGGGAATTTATCTAAATGCTTCTCTTTTATTGAATTTGACAAGGTTATCAAAATGTATGTGACCCATTCTTATGTTCCATAGCCAACTGTTATCTTCATTTCCTAGACAACACTTTAATTTCACTTAACATTTTAATTTCATTTGTAATTTCACTTAACACATATATGTTGCTTGAAGTTCTTGCAGTTGTAGCAATCAATTTTCCTGAACCATTTTTTCTTATCTCGCACTTTCGTGAATCGAAAGTAACTTTATGACCTTGGTGACACATTTCACTCACACTTAGAAGATTATGTTTCATATCTTCTACCAGTAGAACATTTTTTGACTTTGTATTCTTGTTCCCAATTATGATTGTGCCTTTTATAATGATTTTAACTGAATCATCATTTCCAAATGAGACTGATCCATATATTTCATTTATTAAACTAAGAAACATGTCTCTATCACCTGTCATGTGTTTTGAATAACCACTGTCAACATACCAACCACGTTTATTCTACTTAGCTTGTAGAGAGAGTGTATATTCTTCATTGTTATACTGATTTTTCTTTCTTATCCATGTCCCTTTCTGAAGTTCCTGTCTGTGACTGCAGTTATTTTGTTGCGGTTCTCTAGGAGGGACTACCATTCTGCAATATTTGTCCATGTGTCCAAAGTTGTTATGTTTGTAACATTCCACTTCAGTGCTCAAGGATTCAAACCTGTTGTAACTTCTTCTCTGTGTTTCACTATGCCTTCTTGGATAACCCTTTTGTGTATAACTTTAAACGTTGTTTATGTTGTTGTTGTTAGCTCTACAATTCACAGCTTTATGTCCAAAATTATTACATGCATAGCATAAACCAAGAAAGATAGTTTGATACTTAGGAGTTGAAGATATTATGAAAGGAAGTACTAATATGAATTCTTATTCTTCATGAGGCCTATCTGTCAGTTGTTGATTTTGAAATCTGAATCTTCTTGGTGGAGGAGTGTCCCTGTAATATTCTTTGTAGATCTTCCTATCCCCTTTGATTGTTTCTGTATACCTTTTAGGATATGTTTCTTACTCAGTTTTTATGGAGCTTGATCCATTTTCTATCTGATTATATCCAAGTCTGGACTTGTCATGATGAGGTTTTTGACTGTTGATAATGTCATCCAAAACTTTTGAACTATTCTGCATATTTTTCTTTTGAAGATCCTTTATTAATGTGAAAATGTCTGCTTCCAAATTTCCAATGATCCTATCCTTTTCTTCTAGTTGTTCTTTGAGTGTTTCTTCAATTATTTTATCTGCTTCTATTTGAACCTTCAAATTTGTGATGATTTGTTCTAGTTCTTGAGTGGCCTCTCTATTATCTAGTTTTGCTTGTAGTTTCTTGTTTTTCTTATTTTCCCTTCTGATAACTTCTACCGCACACATCAATTATTCTCAGTCGTCAACTTCTGCCTCTTCATATTATTCTTTGACTTCTTCATATTCTTCTTCGGATTTTTCTTTATCAGAGTCTTCTACTTCCATGAATATAACTCTTTCTATATCACTGTCACTGACTTCATCTTCATCTGATGATGAGATGTATTCTTTGGTGCATAAGATTTTCTTGAAAACTTTCTTTGTGGTTCTTTTTTCTTTATATGTTTGTTTACTATTTGAGTAACTTTCGTAATTTCTCTTTTTCTTACGAGGACATTTGTTAGCAAAATAACCAATACCATCACAATTAAAACAAATCAAATGAATCTTACCTCTATACATGTCGTTGGTTCCCTTGTTCAATATTTTGACAAAGTTGGCAACTTCTTCATCATATTTCGAGACGTCACTGCCGCTACTAAGTTCTTTTTCTTTTTTCTTTGAATTTTTGGATGCTTTTAAGGCTGCTTCATTTATATCTGAATTTTCCGGTTCAGTTCTCATTTCATATGATGTGAAGATTCCATGTAATTCATCCATGCTTATTATGTTCAGATATGCTCTTTCTTCTAGTTCTGATATCTTAGGGTCAAATCTCATAGGAAGAGATCTTAGTACCTTTTGAACAATTACATATTATTTGATTTCTTCTCCCAATCCTATGATTGAATTTAATGTTGCATTAACTCGTAAAAGTTAAGCCGCAATATTATCATATTCCTTCATCTGAAGTTGTTTGAATTGATCTCTATAAGTTTGAATCTTGGCTTCTTTGACTTTTGAATCTCCTTCATAAATATTTCAAAGTTTGTCCCAAATATCTTTAGCAGATTTACAATGTGAAAAATTGGTGAATATTGTTTCACTAAGACCATTCAGAAGTGCCTTTGTGGCTTTGGAATTATTCTAACCGAGTTTCACTTCTTTGTCATTTGTTGGCAGAAGTGTTGGTATTGTGTATCCATCTACAATTGATTGCCAAATTTCAAATCCCAGTGCCTGTATATATGTCTTCATCCTTATGCTCCAAAATGCATACTTTTGTCCATCAAACTGTGTTATCCATTTTTATACAAGTTGTTTCTCTCCATGAACTTCCTTTCAGTGGTTAAACTGATTTCTGAATGAACCCACTCTGATACCAATTGTTAGATTACTGAGAGGGGGGGTGAATCAGTAATAGAGGAATATAATCCTTTTTTCTCCAAAAATTTAAGTGTTATATCAATGTAGCATTATCATCCAACAGTTACAGAGTAAATAAATAATGAACAAATGAGAAATCACACGCATACACATTACACCAGTGTTTTTACGTGGAAACTCAAAGAGAGATAAAACCACACAATGTTTTTTCATATATGTCTTGAATAATTAAATTCATCAGAAGCTCCAAATTCCTTTGTTTTCCAGCTGCAACTGGAAGGAGGCTCCAACCCCCTAGTTTCTCAAGATACAACCTGAAGAAAGATCCAAATTCCCAATTATATGGATATAACCAAAAGGAGTCGACAACCCCCTAGGTTCTTCAACTACAACCAGAAGATGGCTACAACCACCTATCCTTGCCCTGTCCAGCTGTCCTGAAATATAAATGCAAAATGTAGATAAGTTGTCACTATCACTGAATCAACCACTACCACTGTCAACTCGTCACTATCAACCTGCACCAATAACCTGTAACAAACTGTACCAATCAACCTGCACCAAACAACCTGTACCAACCTATATCATGCATCAACCTTCACTCATAAATATGTACCAATATAATCAACTATACACCTCATGTATGTGCCAACTCATCAAATATACACCTCATGTATGTGCCAACTCATCAACTACTTGTATCAACCATGTACCCAACATGTACCTAAACCATATACCAAAGACATACACCAATGTAACCATAAAAAATTCATCACTCTATCCATAAACCTAATACCATAAACCCTTAATGATGGAAATATAACAGAGAG
>JZKD02S2084044.1:163786-181810 GCA_000966675.3 Picea glauca | reverse complement strand
TATATATATATATATAAGATTGAAACTTTTCTTGTTCTTTTATGAATCATTCTAGATTATTATTATTTTTTTTGCATAGATATAAAATATTTAATAAATCACACAGAATACATAGAGACACTGATTTTCATGAGGAAACCCATAAAGAGATAAAACATGTTCTTTGAGAACCAACTCAAATATGAGGCTACAACCTCTTATAGCAAGCTACAACTTTCAAAGAGAAACAACTCTCAGATTTCTCTAACACCTAGTAGATGGAAGCACCAAGTCCCAAAATATCTTCTAGAACCAACTAGAACATAGAGAACTACAATCCTCCCTAGCACCACCCTAACACCATTATTGAATATTAAAAAAATTTATTACTTGATCTGTCTCTGATCTGATCTGTTACAACTCAATGTCTCATATGCCTTCTTCATCTTCTATGCTTTATTCGACTTCTGCATATTTATTATTCTATGCTCTGCGACTCCACTGCACTCTTTTGTTCATATTTTATTCTACATGTGTTTATCATTGATCCATATACATTCTATATGTTGCAACAGTTTTATGCTCTTCGACACCTGCACCCTCCTAAGCACATCTATGACTATGTAAAAAGAAAAACGCATATATATTCTTTGCTCTACGTTTTTCCTTTTCTTTTCATGCCAAGTCCTATGCCAATCAAAAAATGGATACCCTTTGTCTTATATGGTGGTTATCCCGAGTCTCTTTGGCTTCTCTGACAATTATAGTCACTCATTTTTATTCATTGATTACTAGATATTTCCTAGCAGTTATAGTGAGTCATTTTTATTCATTGATGGTAAGTCCATCCTGACAGTTATAGTCAGTTGTTTTTCTTCATTGTAGGTGTACAACAGACATGCCAAGAGCTAGGTTTATCCATCACAATATTCCAATAAAACATCATCAACGGGGTCTGCCAACCTCCCGGTCAATAGATCTTCAAAATTCTTGAGCTAAAGCAACTCCTCGGGTCCCTACTAGAACCCCCACATGACCACCGACTGTGACCACATGCTTATCAAAAGCTTTTTCGTGACCTCGAACTTCTGGTGTTTCACTGCAAGTCCTCCCCGAATCTCCTGATCCCCGAGCTCCAAAATAAGAGACTAGCGAGTGCTAGCTCTGTTCCTCGAGCGCCTTCAATGCAACATTGGGCTATGACCTGGGGCCCAACTACCAAGTGCTTTGAGACTTCTCACTTCACACTGTAGAAAGTTGTCTCACCTCCATTCCTATGATTCTCAAACCCCAAACTCTACTCATGTTATATCAACTTATCTAGGTGGATATCAATGGCCACCCACCTTTTCCGACTAGCCCAAAACAATTTTCTGGCAATTTTGGCAATTTACTATTTTTAGCAGGTTTTAACTTCCAGGGCCATTTTGAGGGCCTAAATGAAGGTTTTTAAATATAGAGGTTCTCAATGATATTTGAAAGAATTATTTAGACAAAAACATGAATCTCCTCGATGATACCTTTCCAATGAGCTATCATACGCCTAAAACAAAGATCGTATGCCAAAGTTATGACCCCGGGAAGTTGATGTACTAATTTACCCAAACGGGACCCACATGACCTTGGGCTCTTCATCTCCTAGGGTAGATTTTTTAATGTATAGGGTTTGGGGCATTCTTGTTTATTGTAAAAATGCCTTCAAAGCCTCATTGTAATCATCTTCTTGCGAATTCGAGTAGCCATCACATCTCTTCTCAGAGATAAGCTGCCACCATTCTAGTGAGTCTTTCACTCTGTATTTTTGCAGTCTCTATACATTTATTTCACTAATAGAAATCGTGTATTAATTTATATCTATGTTTATGGTTGCATCTATGATAAATTTCTTTTATATTATTGAATATCTGTGATATCTTTGTGCATTTATTTATTATATCTTCAATCTCATTTCGTCTTGAAAATAATCTGGATCAGTGGTATCAAAGCAGGTTGCTCTTAATTATTTTTTTAGTGCATGTCCCTGACGAGGTCCGAGTATAGCAAGTTGGGTCTTGATATTTTCTCTCTTGAATATAATTTCTCTCACACACCTAAGAAAACCTCAATGGAGGAAGAAAATAAAACCGACGAAGCATACGATCCTATCAATCTGTTGCTTAAGCAGGCTCTCACGCGACAAAGGGACAAAATGATGGAGAATTTTTCCCACATCCTTAAACGCCTTCCGATAGCATCAGGTGCATCTTCATCAAGCATCCACTTTGGAGGCACCTCTCCTTTCAAGGTACAAGTTAATTTTGATATTCCTGTATTTGAAGGATAGATAGATGCAGAAGCCCTAGAAAAATGGTTAACTCTGCTAGAAGGTTATTTCTCTATTCACAATTTTTTCTACAAAGAAAAGATCACCTTCGCACTCCTTAAATATCTCCCTAATGTGAAACATTGGTGGGAAACTTACTAGGAGAAAATTTACACAGAGCAGTATGGAATATATGGGGTCGATCCCACTTGGGATTTTTTTGTGGATGCGGTAAAGGAACAGTATTACCTTGTTGGAAACTATGAGGACTAGTACATGAGATGGACCACACTACGGAAAGAGAGGGGCCGAGTAGTTCCAGACTTCACCGATACATTCCATACCTTGTGCACCAAGTTGGGTATCAAATACTCTAAGTGAAATTTGGTTCTGAAATACTATGAGGCTCTACACAGATACATCTAGATTGAAATGGATTTTCTGGACATCTCATCACTCGGTGCTTCTTATTGATATGCTATTAAAATTGAGCATAAATTTAAGCATCAGAAAAAATAGGAATTCGGGTCTGTAAATCCACAACAACCAAAGTATGACAAAGATGGCCCTAACAAACAGTCTCTTGAAAACCAGTCCAAGTCACAGCAAAAGAAGGGTCACGAGAAGACAAAGAAGGACACCGGAAAATGGTTTGATTTCCACAAAATCCCCTGGCACAACATCGATGAATGTAAATGAAAATATTCATTGGTGGTTGATATCAAAGACAAGGAGCCAAACCCTAATTCAGAGTCTGATTATGAAAATATTGGTAAAGGACAGATAATTGACGCAGACCCCACTGCTATTGTCGCCACTGCAACAATTCAACCAGAAGAACCAATAGATCCTGAAGAGTGGGAGTGCCTTTTTCATTCACATATGTGGGTGAAGGGGACTCCACTGCATTTTATTGTTGATAGTGAAAGCCAAAAAAACCTCATCTTAGTAGAGATCATCAAACAGTTGGGATTGTCAAAAACACCACACCTACAACCATACAACATCAAGTGGCTTTGGCAAGGATGAGATCTTCGTGTCAGCCAAAAGTGTCGATTGTCATATGGCATCCAACCCTTCAAGGATGAGGTATTATGTGATGTTTCCCCACTTCCACTAGATGTCTGTGATGTTCTCTTGGGCCAACCATATATGTGGAGATGCCATGTCGTTTATGAGTCTCGACCCCGTAGTGTCATTGTTAATTTGGGGGGTCACCTCTACAGAATACGAGAGGTAGTTCCAACTATTGTTCCACCTAAAAAGTTTCGCAAAGTAGTATCTTATACCCCAAAATTCAGCTTCTTCATAATCAGTTCAAAAGGGGAACAAAAAGACACTACAACCACTACAGCCTCGTCCCCTGCACCTTCTATTCAACAGAAGCAGGTCAAAAAGGTTGCAAAAAATCAAAAAGATTCCTTGTGCGCACCTTCCTCTCTTGTATCTCGACTTGTTGAAAAACCTTAGCTTCAATAGGTTCATGACAGACTTCCACAAACTAAGAAGCGTGACGTCTCCAACAATACAAGAAGCTCACCAAGATGCAAATCCAGCAAATGCTTTTCCCTCTCCCTTGGGAACTCAACGCAATGGAGACCATTGTTTCCTAAGAAGGGAGGATTGATCTAGGTGGATATCGGTGGCCACCCACCTTTTTCCGACTAGCTCAAAACAATTTTCTGGCAATTTATGCAATTTACTATATTTATCAGGTTTTAACTTTTGGGGACATTTTGAGGGCCTAAATGAAGGTTTTTTGAGATCAAGGTTCTCAGTGATATTCAATGGCATTATTGATACCCCAAAATGAATCTCCTCGACGATACCTTTTCAACGATCTATCATACACCTAAAACGGAGATCGTCTGCAAAAGTTACAACCCTGGGAAGTTGATGTACTAATTTACCCAAACGGGGCCCACATGACTTTTGGCGCTTCATCTCCTAGGGTTAGGTATTTTAATGTATAGGGTTTTTGGCATCCCTTTTTATTTTAGAAAGGCCTTCAGAGCCTCATTGTAATCATCTCCTTGCGAATGCGAGTAGCCATCACATCTCTTCTCAGAGATAAGATGCCACCATTCGAGCGAGTCTTTCACTCTGTATTTTTACAGTCTCTGTACATTTCTTTCATTAATAGAAATTGTGTATTACTGTATATCTGTGTTTATGGTTGCATCTATGATACATTTCTATTATATTATTGAATATTTGTGATATCTTTGTGGATTTCTTTATTATATCTCCGATCTGATTTCGTACCGAAAATAATCTCGATCATCAATGGTCCACAACTCTTCGTGATCCAACGAATATGATTACCTTGCGACTTCAGACTTATCGAGTTCTCATGACTCCTACCTCTGGCTTTCCCAATTTGTGAATCAGCGAAACATTGATCTCTCGCCATGTGTCACACCTCAATGGATTACCAAGTTTGCTTTGTCTCCCAGCTCCTCGGTTATTCTCTCCTCTTGAATTATTTCGAAGGATTCTTCCTCTGAACTGCGTGGATCCCTGCCACATGCCCTTCCAAATCCAATGGCTTGAATTTGAATCACTCTTCACAACTTCTTGCTTCACAGGTTTTCATTTTTCCTCCTTGCATATATTTCGAAGTTCAAATCTTTTAACTCTCGGATCTTCTTCCACCTTCTCTAGATCCATCTTCAGTTCATTTGAAGAGATCAAAAAACCCAAGTAAATGAGCTTTGTCTTCATAAAAGAGGAATTATTCCAGTTATATAATCGTTGTTTTCTTATTTTCCATCGTCATTGTTGTTCTTTCCATGAATGCCAAACACACTCTTCCTGTAAGCATGCCAACAATATTCCCCTTGGGCATTGATCGAAACCCTGAAAGTCTACACTATCCTTCTTAGACCTCCAACTGTAGCATCCAGACCACACCTTTTTCTCCCCCTTTGACATCAATGTTAAAGAAAACTGAGAGTGAATCTTTTCTCCCCCTGATCAGAGATATAATAAGAAATATCCCCCTAATTAGATATATTATAAGAAATCTACCCCTGATCAGATAGACTATTTTAACTTGATAACAAGGTCACACCCAACTTCTAGCGTAGATACTCAAACTGAGGTTTTGCAAATAGTTTAGTGAATATATCAACAATTTGATCTTTGGATGGAATATAATGCAAATAAACAATAGTGTTGGTTACCCATTCCCTCAAGAAGTGATACTTGATGGGTATATGCTTGGTCTTGGAGTGAAATACAGGATTCTTTGACACACTAATTGCACTAGTATTATCACAATGAATTGGGATCAGTGTAGTATACTTTACCTCCAAGTCTGCAAGTGTCTGAATCATACATAATAATTGGGTACAACAAGTGGCAGCTGCAATGTATTCAAATTTTGTAGTCAATAAGGAAATGGAACCTTGCTTCTCGCTCAACCATGCTACAAGAGAATCTCTTAAGAAGAATACACCTCCACTCACGATTTTCCTTTCATCCATGTAGTTAGCCCAATCAACATCTGAATAGACTGATAATTGAAAATTTTGATTCTTAGGATACCATAGGCCATAGTTCATTGTTCCTTTCAAGTATATGAATATTATATTGACAACTATCAAATGACTATGTCTAGGTGTAGACTGCCATTCCAACAACATGCATTATGTCTCGATGAGATGTTGTAATGTACAACAGGCTAGCTATCATATACCTATATGAACTCTGATCAACATCGGGTGAGTCATCATCTTTACTTAACTTGCATCCAGTGACCATAGGTTTTCTCACATGTGTAGAATCTTCCATTTTAAGCCTTTTCAACACTTCTCCTAGACATTTCTCCTAAGAAAGAAATATTCCTTCAGAACTATGAGTAATTTGTAGACCAAGAAAAAATGGCAGTTCCCCTATCATTGAAATTTCAAATTTAGACTGCATGGTAGAAAAAAACCATTGTACCAATTAAGAATTATTACTTTTGAAGATGATGTCATATACATAGACCAACACAATGAGAAAATAATTATCCTCTGTTTTGATATATAGATTGCAGTCAATTGTTCCTATCTTGAACCCTTTGCCTTGAAGATACTTATCCAGACTGTAATACTAGGTACGAGGATCTTGTTTCAACCCATATAAGGATTTCTTCATCATGCAGACAAAGTCAGGGTTATCTGATAGTTGGAAACCCTCTGGTTGTTCCATATAGACTTATTCTTTTATATCTCCATTTAGAAAAGATGAATTGACATCCATTTGATAGACTTTAAACTTCTTATGACCAACATAGGCAATAAACATTCTAATATCTTCTAATCTTGCTACGGGCGCAAATGTTTCATCAAAATCCAGTCCTTCTATATGAGCATACCCTTTGCAGACCAATCTAGCCTTATTTCTTACAATATTTCACTGCTCATTCATCTTATTTTTGTAGACCCATTTGGATCCTATTACTTGTTTATTTGTTGGCCTAGGAACAATTTCCCAAGTCTCATTCTTTTCAATATCATCCAGTTCCTCATTCATTCATTTTAACCAATTTGCATATTTACTGACTTCATTAATGTTCTTGGGTTCCACCATGGATATGAAGGCTATATGTGATTTCTTGGTGTCTTTGATTATAATTCTCCCGGTTTGCACACCTTTTTCTTTCTCACCAATTATCTAACTTGCAGGGTGATTATTTTGAGTAATTCTAGAGGAAGGATTTGATGATGATTGTTGTCTTGAGTCCTCTTGTCTAGGTGTCTCTTTTCCATCTGATTCATCATCTTCTTGTGACTCTGAGATTTGTTGTTCTTCATTTTCATTATTCTCATCATCTTCTTCATTTGACTTAGTTCTTATTATATGCTGATCTTTTATAGGAGCTTCTTCATTAATTCGAACATCAATATAGTCTACTATTTTATGCATTATATTGTTAAATAATTTGTATCCTTTACTATTCCTTGAATATCCTAAGAAGATACATTCATCATCTCTACCATCAAATTTTCCCAGATGATCATCATTATTTTTGATGTAGAATTTACTTCCAAATACTTTCAAGTGCTTGATTGATGCAGGTTGACCAAACCACAACTCATATGGAGTTTTATCACTGATCATCCTTAGATGCACTTTGTTCAGAATATGAACAGTTGTGTGAACAACCTCCACCTATAAGGTCTATGAAATTTCCCTTTCACTCATCATATCCCTTTCCATTTTCTGAATTGATCTATTTTGATGTTATACAACTCCATTTTGTTGAGGAGTACCTAGAATAGTATATTCTCTTCTAATTCCATGTCTGTTACAAAATTATTTGAAATCTCTTGACATAAATTATCCTCCCTTTTTTGAGTGAATTTCCTTTAACTTCCTTCCTATATGATTCTCAGATAACGCCTTAAATGTTTTGAAATTCTCAAATGCATCATATTTTTCTCTCAGAAAGGAAACCCACGTAAGTATGGAGAATTCATCAATGACCAACATAAAGTAGCATTCTCCTCAAGTTCCTTCCTTTCTTGATGGTCCACATAGATCCATATGACTAATTTGAAGTCGTTTCTCTCAATATGTGAATCTCTTCAATTTCAATTGAGCACGAGTCAACTTCCCCATTTGACAAGATTCACATACATAGTTATGAGGCTTAGATATTCCTGGAAGATCTTTCAGAGCACCTTCATTATTCAGTTTGACAATGTGATCAAAATTCAAGTGTCCAAGCCTTTTGTGCCATAACCAACTTCCATCAAATTTTCTTAAATGAAATTCCTCCTTATCTTCCTTCAGAACATAGACATTGTTTTCAGTTCGAACCCCTTTTGCAATCATCTCTCCTTTGTTCATTGTTTTTATTTTACAATCTTTGGTAGTGAAAGTGACTTCACATCCTCTATCACACGCCTGAATGACACTTATAAGATTATGCATTAATCCATCAACAAATAATACATCTTCATCTTTTCCCCTTCCATTACTTAATATTACTAAACCTTTACCTCTGATCTTTCCTGGAGCATCATTTCCAAAAGTCACATTTCCTGATTTACTTTCTTTTAGTGATAGGAACTTACTTTTGTCACCTATCATATGCCTAGAGAATCTGTTGTCAATGAACCGGGGTTTCTTTTGTATTTTATCTAACAACAGTAATCCACACTTGTTATATTCTTTCTTCTTCCAAACCTTGACGTTTTCAACTCTATGATTTGAATCTGACTTATAGTTATTTAAGCGAAAGTCTGCATCTTTATGTCCATAATTATGGAAGATGTAACATTTTGGTTCATTTAATAAAGGATCATAATGATTTTTATGTTTAATCTGCATCTTTTTCCCAGCCATCACATGATTTGTAGTCTGTGGTTGTTTGTTACTTGGTTGTCTCATTCTTTTTTGTGGAAGATATTTATTCCTCATCTGTCTTGATTGATCATGTCTAAATCTTAAAGAACAATTTACAGCTTTCTGGCCAAAGTTAGAACTGTAAAAGCAATATCCATAGAAAATATCTTTGTACCTGGAAAATGGTTGTCTTCTTTGAGCAGGTCGATTTATTCCATGCTGATGATTTCCTTGAGAAGAGGGTGTATTATTTCTTTGTTCTAGAGATTTAGTTATTGTACCTTTTTCTTCACTCCTCCTTGGCGGTTAATTATCTTCCTGTGTTTCTATAGGTTTTTTTTTTTCAATGGTTGTAGATTTGAAAAACTTGATGGATTCTTTGTTTCTTGGTTGACTACTACTTGATCCCTCTTCATAACCAAAACTAGATTTCAACTTTGGATTCCTTTGATGATTCAAAATGGAGGATAATCCTTCTGAGGCTTTAATACTTGTCAAATTCTAATGATATAATCCCTGAACTTTCTCTAGATATTTTCTGACAGACACCACTTCAGCTTCCAATTTTTCACTTTTTGTTTTGGCTTCCTTCAATTGTTGTTTGATGTTGTCTTCAATATTCTTAGATTCTTTTAACTCATCCTTCAACATAGCAATTTCTTCAGATGGTTCATTGTGTTGTAACAGATATTAAAAAATTTATCTACTCATTATTTTCATCCCCAATGTGTTTGAAGATCGCATCTTATTTCCAATTATCTATAACTTGCATCAGATTTGCTGAAGGAGCTTGGAACAAAGAAGAAGATGCCAGACTCGTCCAACATATTTAGGTGCATGGAGCTAATGTTCTCTTATCATGGTTGTCAGAATGCAACATTTGAATATTTGAGTCCTACATTGTGTGCTAAAGATTTCATCTTCGTCTGCTTAGATTTAGACGTGATACATGCGTGAAATAGTGGAGCAAGTATACCTATTTTCGCTATAAATCCTCAGAAAACCACTGGTGCGATAGGTGTTAGTTTCGTTGCCAAATCTCCCAATGAATTCAACAGTTGCAATATCTCGATGAAAACTAGCTGCGATATATTCTCTATTATGATTTTCATTTACAAGTGTCGATGAGAACCAATGATATGCTTAAGACAACAATGCCAGAAAGCACGATGTTATTCTCGGGAAAATGGAAAATGACGATCGGTTCGTCGAAAGATGAGAATCCGTCTCAGATGAATGGCATTAGGGTTGAAGGTATGCATCTTTTTGTAGTTGAAGGTTTGCTATTTGGCTCATGGAACATGCAGGGAAAGCTCGTATGGTGTCATTTACCAATATTAGCTCCTTCCTCTTTCCCTATTCGATCAATCTTCGAAGATTAAGAGTTATGGAAATTGAGGGTTCTAGATATTCAATTGAACAATTAGTCAACAATTTTTATTCTGACCTTCCCTGGTACTTAAATGACCTGAAAGTTGTTTGCACAAGAGGAATTACTTGCATGGATTTTGACTTAAATGTTGTCGACACACGAGGAAGTAAATCGATGGGTTTCCCTACACATGTATTACCCAAGGCTGGGCAAACAAAATGTTCACAGAAAATAAAATCTCCTCCGAACGGAGGTCTTCCTAGACAACTACCTGGGCGTGAAATAGGCAATTTGCAAATATTCTCTTACGAAGCACTTCGTCAGACTACAGATTACTTCCACGAGGAGAATGAACTTGCCGTTGGAGGTTTTGGGTCGATATATCTTGGTAAAACTTTGGGACGTGCATTGCTAAGGAAAGGGTGAATCTTTGTTCTGGATGAAGCAACAATATCGACAGACAATACTACAAATGCCATTATCCAGACAATAATTAGAAAGGAAGTTGCATAATTTCACTGTAATTGTTGTTGCACACAGGATACCTACCATTAGAAATGTGTTGCTTCATTATTCGGCCCCCACTGTCGAGAGACTGCAATCGATTGCTACACGGAACCCCGACTCTGAATCCATAGAAGGGCTTAATCATTGCCACCAATGCGCATTGCCTCTGAGAACTATATCTGTCAGAGTTAATGCGTTATAGGAAGAGTCATCACAGGAACTCGATTCTTTTACTTGTCAAAAGGAAGATTATGAAGGTCTACCTTTTTACTTTCGTGGAGGATATGTCGCTATGAACTTACGATCGAGTGTGGCGCACAGTACAAACCGCCATAAGTCACAAGATCCTGATGCATGTTTCTTCCTTGCAGACTATCTCATTTCAATTGATCACTGCACCGATGATGTGTATATTCTGTCATTGATCTCAAGCGTTGAACTACTGAACGGAATGGATATGCGAAATATCCAACAAAAAAATGATTCAATAAGAATTAGCTTAAATGGATCCCCAAAGAATCATCAATGTTTTTCTAACCATAGTGCAATTGAGTCTTCTTATAGTCACGAGGATATTTATTCTAGCATAAAGTATAATAGAGAAAACTCTAAAGCATGAATGAAAGTTGTAGAGGTGAACCTTTTACGGTTAACTGAAACAACTGGTAAGGAAACAGAGGAAAGAAGAAAACCTCCAGTACATCGAAGATGGGGAAAGCTATGAGTTATGCCTGACAACACAATTATGGAAGCATATTGGTGTGATAGACAACCTTTGCCTTTATCTCAATTTGAGGGAGAAAAACCCTGCACCTTATGCAACATGGTTTGACTTTCGAAAAGGTAATATATGCGTCTGTTCTTCTTCAGCAGAGAGGTTTTTACGTTTAGACTAGAATGGATGAAAATGGGTAGGGGTTTCGAATCTCCAGCTAAATATTTTTTGTTTAATTCTAATCTTGCTCGAAAATTAGAAGAGGATGATGTTCCTTGTATTGACGAGGCGTTCTATGGGGATGCCATTCATAAAGTCAAAGATTCTCTTCAAAAGGTAGGAGTGGTCACTGAGGTTGGATAAGGATGCAATGTTATTGTTGATCACCATATTCAAATGTGTACAGATTTCGAAGCCATAACCAGACTGTATAAGTATCTCCAGGCTTCAAAATGGGAGCCTTATGAACGTGGGGTTTTACCAATTTGGATTCCAAACGAGCGAAAATGGATGTCGGCAGAATCTTGTGCAATTCATGATGTAGATGGGATTTTCAAATCGAGGCTGAAGATCCTGGAAAACTTGTACGATGAACGATTGCTCAATTTCTTTTCAAATTCTCTTAGCGTACCCAACCACCCAGAAATTGAAGACAATTATTTGTTGTGGAGGGATCGGTATAGAATAGTGACCTGGAAAGACTCATTATGGACATTAAGGAGAATTCAGACTGTAACTCATGTATAATACAAAAGTAAATACCCCACTTGTCAAATGATTAGCACGGTTTAGGTAACAACAGAGCATCTGGCAGACGCACCTGGCATTTGCAGATTCCATGAAGAGGAATCGTTTCAGATTCCTGGAACACAAAGAGTTTTATTTTATTTTTTTAAAAGTGATGTATGTAATAGAAAAGGGAGGCGCATGGCGCGAACTGGGGAATAAACCTCTTGTGAAGAGGGGTTTTTTGTATGCTGAATTATTTTGTAAACCAGATTGGAGAAATAAAGATGATTTTTTACTTGTGACTGTGATATTCATCACAGCCAATTTCTTTCAGTATGTTCTTCTTCTTTTCAGTTGTGTTAAATCTGTTTGGACTTCATTTATATGTTCCTTACTCATTGTTCATATTGTCTTTACCATTTTGTTTATTTCTTCCTTATTCCGTCACGACTGCATTACAATTTCGTTTTCTTCTAACTGATGTGCTTCGTTATACTTTAGTACGACCACTAATATAACGAATGAATTATGGTTCTCTGTAATTGTTTATTGTCTTTCCTCTGCACCAGCTATCAGCGGGTGTAAGACCAGTCTACACTTCCAGAATTCTACATATATTCTCTGCTACATCGGCCTTTCCTTTCCTTTTTCTGCTACCACATCATGATTATCAAATCGCTGAAAGATAGACTTACTTTGCCTCACTTTCCGTAAGTTATTTGATAACTGTTATTATCTTCTTTCTTTAGTTTTCATTTGACTCCATGCCCAATGGACCATTTCCCTGGTTTAACCCCCAAACTTTAAAAATCCAAGACCATCATTTACCCATAAATCTTCCCACCATTTCACGTTTACTTAAATTCATTTTGTGACATTGTTCGAGAGTTCCCTCTCAGGTTGGGGGAGGGCAGCTTCCAATCCAAAGAGGTTCGAGGTTGCCTCGGGATTGATTTGCTGCAACCCATTTCAATTTCAAGTGTCAACATTTTGGCGCTATTGCCGGGGATTTCGAAGTTGATATCTGTCCCTCGGAGAACGACATTGTCATAGTCCTAAGGTCTAGTTGAGCAGTCGGTCATAGGAAAATATTGGTTGCACATGCTCTGGCGACTCCATTAAAAGTTTCTGATGGTGATTTCGCTGGCGGGAGAACTTAGAATTACAACTTTCATGATTAGGTCGCCTAATGGATGAAGGCACCTGGTCTAATGTTCTTGGCACTTTACAGAAAAGTACCATCCCTAGATGAAGCCTATGTTGTAAAAGATATTAAAAAATTTCTCTACTCAGTATTTTCATCCCCAATGTGTTTGAAGATCGCATCTTATTTCCAATTATCTATAACTTGCATCAGATTTGCTGAAGGAGCTTGGACCAAAGAAGAAGATGACAGACTCGTCCAACATATTCAGGTGCATGGAGCTGATGTTCTCTTATCATGGTTGTCAGAATGAAACATTTGAATATTTGAGTCCTGAACTGTGTGCTAAAGATTCCAACTTCATCTGCTTAGATTTAGACGTGATACAGGCGTGAAATAGTGGAGAAAGTATACGTATTTTCGTTGTCAATCCTCAGAAAATCACTGGTGTGACAGGTGTTAGTTTCGTTGCCAAATCTCCCAATGAATTCAACAATTGCGATATCTCAGTGAAAACTAGTTGCGATATATTCTCTATCATGATTTTCATTTACAAGTGTCGATGAGAAACAATGAGATGCTCAAGACAACAATGCCAGAAAGCACGATGTTATTCTTGGGAAAATGGAAAACGATGATCGAGTCGTCGAAAGATGAGAATCTGTCTCATATGAATGGCATTAGGTTTGAAGGTCTGCATCTTTTTGTAGTTGAAGGTTTGCTATTTGGCTCATGGAACATGCGGGGAGAGCTCGTATGGCGTTGTTTACCAATCTCAGCTCCTTCCTCTTTCCCCATTCGATCTCTCTTCGAAAATTAGGAGTTCTGGAAATTGAGGGTTCTGGATATTCAATTGAACAGTTAGTCAACAAATTTTATTCTGACCTTCCCTGGCACTTAAATGACCTGAAAGTTGTCTGCACAAGAGGAATTACTTGCATGGATTTTGACTTAAATGTTGTCGACACACGAGGAAGTACCTCGACGGGTTTCCCTGCACATGTCTTACCCAAGGCTAGGCAAACAAAATGTTCACGGAAAAGAAAATCTCCTTTGAACGACGGTCTTCCTAGACAACTGCCTAGGCGTGAAATAGGAAATTTGCCAATATTCTCTTACGAAGCACTTCGTCAGACTACAAATTTATTCCACGAGGAGAATGAACTTGGCGTTGGAGGTTTTGGGTCGGTCTATCTTGGTAAAACTTTGGGACGTGTGTTGCTAAGGAAAGGGCGAATCTTTGTTCTGGATGAAGCAACAATATCGACAGACAATACTACAAATTCCATTCTCCAGACAATAATTAGAAAGGAAGTTGCATAATTGCACTGTAATTGTTGGTGCACACAGGATACCTACCGTTAGAATAGTGTTGCTTCATTATTTGGCCCCATCTGCTGAGAGATTGCAACAGATTGCTACATGGAACCCCGACTCTGAATCCACAGAAGGGCTTAATCATTGCCACCAATGCGTGTTGCCTCTGAGAACTATATCTGTCAGAGTTGATGCATTACAGGAAGAGTCATCATAGGAATTCGATTCTTTTACTTGTCAAAAGGAAGATTATGAAGGGCTACCTTTCAAATTTCGTGGAGGATATGTAGCTATGAACTTACGATCGAGTGTGGCGCACAGTAAAAATCGCCATAAGTCACAAGATCCTAATGCATGTTTCTTCCTTGTCGACTGTCTCATTTCAATTGATCACTGCACCGATGATGTGTATATTCTGTCATTGATCTCAAGTGTTGAACTGTAGAACATAATGGATATGCGAAATATCCAACAAAAAAATGATTCAATAAGAATTAGCTTAAATGGATCCCCAGAGAATCATCAATGTTTTTCTAACCATAGTGCAATTGTGTCTTCTTATAGTCACGAGGATATTTCTTCTAGCATAAAGTCTAATAGACAAAACTCTGAAGCATGAATGAAAGCTGTAGAAGTGAACCTTTTACAGTTAACTAAAACAATTGGTAAGGCAAAAGAGGCAAGAAGAAAACCTCCAGTACATCGAAGATGGGGAAAGCTATGAGTTATGCCTGACAACACAATTATGGAGGAATATTGGTGTGATAGACAGTCTTTGCCTTTATCTCAATTTGAGGGAGAAAAACCGTGCACCTTATGCAGCATGGTTTAACTTTGGAAAAGGTAATATATGCGTCTGTTCTTCTTCACCAGAGAGGTTTTTACGTTTAGACTAGAATGGCTGAAAACGGGTAGGGGTTTCGAATCTCCAGCTAAATCATTTTTGTTTAATTGCAATCTTCCTCGGAAATTAGAAGAGGACGATGTTCCTTGTATTGAAGAGGCGTTCTATGGGGATGCCATTCATAAAGTCAAAGATGCTCTTCAAAAGGTAGGAGTGGTCACTGAGGTTGGAGAAGGATGCAATGTTATTGTTGATCACCATATTCAAATGCATACAGATTTCGAAGCCATAACCAGACTGTATAAGTATCTCCAGGATTCAAAATGGGAGCCTTATGAAAGTGGGGTTTTACCAATTTGGATTCCAAATGAGAGAAAATGGATGTCGGCAAAATCTTGTGTAATTCATGATGTAGATGGGATTTTCAAATCGAGGCTGAAGATCCTGGAAAACTTGTACGATGAACGATTGCTCAATTTCTTTTCAAATTCTCTTAGCGTACCCAACCACCCAGAAATTGAAGACTATTGTTTGTTGTGGAGTGATCGGTACAAAATAGTGACCTGGAAAGACTCATTATGGAAATTAAGGAGAATTCAGACTGTAACTCATGGATAATACAAACGTAAATACCCCACTTGTCAAATTATTAGCACGGTTTAGGTAACAACAGAGCATCTGGCAGACGCACCTGGCATTTGCCGATTCCATGAAGATGAACCGTTTCAGATTCCTGGAACACAAAGAGTTTTATTTTTATTTTTAAAAAGTCTGATGTATGTAACAGGAAAGGGAGGCACAAGGTGCGAACTGGGGAATAAACCTCTTGTGAAGAGGGGTTCTTTCTATGTGAAATTATTTTGTAAACCAAATTGGAGAAATAAAGATGATTTTTTACTTGTGACTGTGAGATTCATCACACTCGATTTCTTTCAGTATGTTCTTCTTCTTTTCAGGTGTGTTAAATCTGTTTGGACTTCATTTATATGTTCCTTACTCACAGTTGATATTGTCTTTACCATATTGTTTATTTCCTCCTTATTCCGTCACGACTTCATTATAATTTCGTTTTCTTCTAACCGATGTGCTTCGTTATACTTTAGTATGACCACTACTATAACGAATAAATTATGGTTCTCT
This sequence comes from Picea glauca, assembly GCA_000966675.3. NCBI lineage: Eukaryota > Viridiplantae > Streptophyta > Pinopsida > Pinales > Pinaceae > Picea > Picea glauca. The sequence continues at coordinate 165,422 of JZKD02S2084044.1, read as the reverse complement.
GTAATTGTTTGTTGTCTTTCCTCTGCACTAGCTATCAACGGGTGTAAGACCAATCTACACTTCCGGAATCCTGCATATATTCTCTGCTACATCGGCCTTTCCTTTCCTTTTTCTGCTACCGCATCATGATTATCAAGTCGTTGAAAGATAGACTTACTTTGCCTCACTTTCCACAAGTTATTTGATCACTTCTATTATCTTCTTTCTTCGGTTTTCATTTGACTCCATGCCCAATGGAGAATTTCCCTGGTTTAACCCCCAAACTTTAAAAATCCAAGACCATCATTTACCCATAAATCTACCCACCATTTCACGTTTACTTAAATTCATTTTGTGACATTGTTCAAGAGATCCCTCTCGGGTTGGGGGAGGGTAGCTTCCAATCCAAAGTGGTTTGAGGTTGCCTCGGGATTGATTTGCTGCAACCCATTTCAGTTTCGAGTGAGAAAACATTGCATGTTTTCTTAGACCTAAGAAGTAATTATTTTTGTTTTATTTTCTTTTCTCTGAGTCTATCAATCTCTTCCACAACACTGACAAGTTCTCCTTCAAGGTCTACTACTGCTTCACCATCAATGAAATCACTTCTTGTATCTTCAGTGCTTCCATATTCTAAATCTATTAGCATGAAATCATTTATTTTACTTTCAATAAAAGAGTCACTATCTTCATCATCTGAAGAGTTGTCATCATTGTTTACACAAAGGATTTTTTTTTTTTAATTATTGTTTTTATAGACCTTCTTGTGTTTGTGCTTCTCTTCAACATCATATGTATGATCCTTTATTTTGTGAGGACACTTAGATGAAAAATTACCTATATTTCAATAGTTGAAACATTTGAAGGGTAGCTTACATTTGTATTTGCCTGATCCTTTCATCAGTATTCTCATAAAATTTTCTTCAATCTCATCTATATCAGAGTCTATGTTTTTTGCTTCTTTAAAGGACACCTCTCTTGCAGTGGATTTACCTTTGGTTATTCTCATTTCATAATTAGTTAGGGTTCCAAGAAGTTGATCTAGTGTCAACGTTTTGAGATCAACTATTTCCTCTATAGCAAAGACCTTAGAGTTAAATTTATCAGGAAGAGATATTAGTATTTTCTGGACTAGAAAATATTCATCTATCGTTTCACCTAAACCTTTCATAGTGTTGAAAAGTTCTTCTATGCGCAAGAAGTACTTACTGATAGTTTCATCTTCATCCATATTTAACTGCTCAAATTTCAGTTAGTGAGTCTGAAGTTTTGCATCTTTCACCTTTTCATTACCTTCATAACTACTTATGATCTTGTCCGACATAATTTTTTTTGAATCAGAGTGCATGGATTTGACAAACTCAACTTTTGGAAGTCCACTAAGGATGGCATTAATTTCTTTTTCATTAAAGATAAACTCCATCTTATCATCTTTTGAGGCCAAGACTACATGCTTCACATATCCAATTTCAACGACATCCCAAACATCAGCACCCAAATACATTAAATATGTTCTCATCCTTATTTTCTAGGAGGAAACGTTTGTTCCATCAAACATATGGACTCTATTAGTTGAACTTCCTTCATGACTAGTCATGTTCAAGCTTATGGATCTACTTTTCATCAAAGGCACCAACTCTGATACCAATTGATGGAA
>JZKD02S2084044.1:141405-163724 GCA_000966675.3 Picea glauca | reverse complement strand
TTGAAACTTTTCTTGTTCTTTTATGAATCATTCTAGATTATTATTAAATGTGTTTCATAGATATACAATATTTAATCAATCACCCAGAATACAAAGAGGCACGGATTTTCATGAGGAAAAAAATAAAGGGAGAAAACCTCTTCTTCTTCGGAATTCAATCAAGCTCCAACTTTCATGTATATCACAGTATTTGAGAACCAAATCAAATATGAGGCTACAACCTCTGATAGCAACCTACAAATTGCAGAGAGCACCAATTCTCAGATTTCTCTAACACCTACTAGATGGAAGAACCAATTCCCAAAATATCTTCTAGCACCAACTAGAAATTAGAGAACTACAATCCTCCCTAGCACCACCCTACCATGCTTATTGAATATTAAAAAACTTACTTGATTTGTCTCTGATATGATATGTTATAGCTCAATGTCTCCTTTGTCTTCTCCAACTTCTATGCTCTGTTCCACTTCTGCATATTTCTTCTTATAGGCTATACGACTCTACTGCACTCTTATGTTCATCTTTTCTTTTGCATTAGTTGTTGTGTGATCCATATAAATTATATATCTTGCACTTCTTCTATGCTCTTCACCACCTACACCCTCCTAAGCTCCTCTATGACTATGTAAAAAGAAAAGCGCATATATCTCCTCTACTTTGAGTTTTTCCTTTTCTTTTCACGCCAAGTCCTCTTGAAATCAAAAAATGGAAACCATTCATCTTACCTGGTGGTTATCCTAAGTCTCTTTGGCTTCTGTGACAGTTACAGTCAGTCGTTTTTATTCATTGATGGTAAATCTTTCCTAGCACTTACAATCAGTCGTTTTTATTCATTGATGGTAAGTCTGTCCTAGTAGTTACAGTCAGTCTTTTTTATTCATTGTAGGTGTACAATAGACACTCAAGAGATATGGTGCTCCATCACAATATTCCAATAGCACATCACCCACGAGGTCTTCCGACCTCTCAGTTAATGGATCTTCAAAATGCCTGAGCTAAATCCTTTCTTCGGGTCCCTGCTGGAACACCCACGTCACCAATGGTTGTGACCACACGCCTATCAAAAGGTGCTTCGTGACCTCATACTTTGGGTGTTTTACTGCGAGTCCTCCCCAACTTTTTCGATTCTTGAACTATAAACTAAGAGCCTAGCAAGCTCTAGCTCCATTCCTCTATCCCCTTCAATGAAACGTTGGGCTATGGGCTATGACCTGGGGCCCAACTACCAAGTGCTTCGGGAATTCACACTTTGCGATGTCGAAAGTTGGCTCACCTACCTTCTTTTGATTCCCAAAACATAAACTCTACTTGTGTCAGATCAATGGTACACAACTCTCCATGATCCAACATTTATGATGACCTCACGACTTCGGATTTCACGAGTTCCTGCTACTCCTACCTTTGACTTTCTCGGTTTGTGAATCAGCAAAACATTGATCTCTCACCACGTGTCCTACCTCAATGGATGACCAAGATTGCTTCGGCTCCCAGCTCCTTGGTTATTCTCTGCCACGTCCCCTTCCAGATTCTTCCTCCAAACTGCGTGGATCCCTGCCACGTCCCCTTCCAGATCCAATGGCCTAGATTTGAACCGCTCTTCGCGATTTCATGCTTCAGAGGTTTTTACTTGTCCTGCTGTCAAATATTCTGAAGTTCGAATCTTCACAAAACCCAAGTAAATGAGCTCTTTCTTCATAAAAAAAGACTTCTTCCGGTGCTATCATCGTTGCTTTCTTGTATTGAATCGTCATTGTTGTTCTTGCCATCAATGACAAGCACACTCTTCGTGTGAGCATGCCACAACTTAGATCAAACCATGTGCAACAACATCACTGTTATGTAGCCTCAATCTAAACCAACAACTTGAACAACACATCACAACCGAAAAACCAATACCCATATGCCAAATACCAACAACAAAATACCAATTGTATCCCACAACAAATCTGATATATGCAGCAATACTAAACATCCAATACCATCTCAAAAGATAAAACCTAGCTCACAAAACATACCTCAAACAAGATGTTCCATATCTCTCATAAATAGACCCCAACCATGTTGTTGCTGCGATTTTTCTACCGCACTTTTTCTGCCGCGATTTTTCTGCCGCACTTTTTCTACCGCGATTTTTCTATCACACTTTTTCTGCCGCGATTTTTCTGCAACAATTTTTTTGCTGAGATTTTTCTGTCGTGATTTTTTTGTCACATTTTTTCTAATGCACTTTTATTTCACACTTCTCCTACCGCACTTTTCCTGCCACACTTTTTCTGCTGCAATTTTTCTCTATCAATAATACCTGCCCAAATAACCTTTCACAAAAATAGATATTCAATGATATTCAAGTGTGATTAAAATGAGAGAGCCTTGCCTCTTATTTATACTTTCATGTAGAATCTCACTTTCCTTATTTTAGGGAGTTTTCCATTAAATTTATTATTTGAACAATTTCTTTTGCAAACACTTTGACTTTTTGGGGCTTCTAGATGACTTATGAGGGTCCTCCAACTTCACATGGCCACAACTCTCTAATCGTGAGGAGTTATGTGACGTTACACATACCACTAGAAATGGCATGAAAACCACTATCCATATAGGATAGTTTCACTGAAAAATCCATTGACCTTCATCTCATTATTCCATAATTAAGCATGGGTTATCTAACCATACTTCTAGGATAACTCAATCCTCAAAGCGTCTTCCTATGAGGGATTTCACCATAAGGGGACCACTTTGGAGTTCATCCATTTGTACTTCTTATCAACCATGAAAATAAAATAGTGATTCATCTTTACATCAAACAAAATTGGGTCCATTACCAAAACCTTTATGCTACCAGGATTTCTTCAAGGGTTCACATCAATGACAACCAATCTTAATCAACAGAAGGTGGAAGGTTTTATTTTCTTGAATTCACCTTCCAAGTGGTCCACTGGTTTTCTTTTTGTTCATGTAGATGCTTTGTTTTCTATGATATGTGTGTCTTCGAAAAAAATACCCTCTTTTTTTGTTTCATGATCAGAGTTCTTATACGAATTTTTGTTGACCTCTTCCTTTTTTTCATTGTCCTTTGGACTTTTATTTGTTAATATATTGCATAGCAACATTTCATTTATTTCCATCTGATCTTCCTATGCTTTCTTCAGCTTTTCGTTATCTTCTTTAAATCCTTGTAATTCCACGATGAGGTTTCACATCATCTCTAAGACTTGAGTGGTTGAACTCCCTTCACTGTTATGTTTTGGGTCTCTAGGAAGTTCCTGGTTTGTATTCCCTTCAGGTCTGTCTCCTTCTTCATTATGTGTTGACATTTTCACAATAGATGTTTTTTTGTTTGTAACAGTAAATGTGTTTTCTATATTTTCTTTCAAGGAAACAAAATAAAATACTATTGTTGCCATGAGATCCAAGCACTGTAACCTACAACTCTGATACCATATGTAATGTACCCCAAATTTCACTAATAATTTTTTATTATTGATTAGTCAAATATCATTTAAAATTCTTTTAACCTTCATGACACAAGAATATACCTCCTTAAAATTCTAATTCATTGTGAGGTTTAATGTCCAAATAAACTTACTGCTACTATAAAGTCATGGCATTTTCATTAGATTAATTCCTAATCTATGATATCCTAGTATTGCACTTGAAGTTCTCGCATCTGATTGCATTTTTATATGTTAACTAGGACTAACAAGTACCTAGGATAAATTTTATTGTACATGTAATGAGAGTGCATCATACTCATGTTCACCATATACAAATTTATAATCCTATGATATGAAATTATGGATTTATTTATGTGAATTCCTCATGTATGAAAAGTGACTTTGATGTTATGACCCTAGGAGACTAGGAGACATAACCACCATATACTATAGACCTCATGCTATGGTCAAGAACCTACTATACAAATATTTACTATGATACTAAACACCCCAAAGTATATGTTCATGGGTAGCATACAAAATCTAGTAACATTTATGTAAAATTTTACGAGTGCACAGTTAAAAATCACTCGACCTTTTGGTTACATGTCTACTACAGTAATGAAATGAATTTGACAATGGGTTTACATGGGAGCCATGTTGGTCTAGACCTAGGTCAGGTTTTGGTATTGGAATTTATTCTAGGGCGAGTTCATTAATGGCGGACTGGCCCAACCTAGTACTCTCTAGGCATGCCATGGTAGCAACCTGCCCATTGTGGGCTTGACACTTCAAAAAAATTAACATAGCCAGGAGTGGGTGGTGTACTCGCCACTCCTCCCTACCCTCTATGGTTTTCCATATTCCATTAATCTCTTCATAACTACTCTCATGAGCCCATTCCATTTGGTCATTGTGTTGTATACGCTTTGTGACAGGTGTTATCACTTATCCATGTGATGGTATTCAACCCTGGATATGGTATTTGACTCCATGAAGTATCCCCATGACACAGTACGTAATATACTCTCCTTCTATGATAGTTTTTAACATATTCTTCTATGATGAACTATTTTTCCCTTACGGTTGTGCTCAATGTGAATCCCTTCTTAAGAAAATTAGGTTCCTATTTAAAACCATTTGATAAAAACTTTCGTCGTGTGGTGTAAATATATGATCTTGGTGGAAATACCCTCGCTGCCTAGGCGACGTATGCTCTCTGTGAAATAAAACTATGTTTAATTTAAATACATTGTACTCCCTTTGTGTTATCTCCTCCATATATACAATGAATATTATTTGAAGAGTAATTTTTCCTTTGCATATATAAACATGGTAAAATTTATGTCGGTTTCCTCCTCTATCAATGCATCATGCATTCTATAGAAAGAACAGTCTCTGTGTATAAGTACGCTTTGTGGGTTTTATCTTATGTCTGAGCATCTTGTATTCTCTGTGGAAACGATAGTCTCTGTGTATATTTTCTTTGTGGGTTTTACCCTCCATCTATGCATCATGTAATTATCTATAGAAATTTAGTCTCTGTGTGTAATTTATTTGTGGGTTTTACCCTGCGTCTAAGCATCATGTAATTCTCCATGGAAATTTATTCTTTGTGGGTTTTACCACTTCTCTCTAAAATATTTATGTAATCTTTATTCACACAGGGTGTTTCGATTACACAAGGTAAAACACACGTGGCTTTTGTTCAGGGTTATTGCTTAATGGGGCACTGAAACCTCGATACCTAGGTAAAGGTCGATGTTGATATTTTTCAAGCCATTCCCAGACTTGATCATTTACAATTTCAAACTCTTCGTGAATATGTTTTCAGACTTCGTTACTTTCACTGTGTATACAACTCATGACTTCACATTATAAATTTATATGGCAAGGTGGAAGATCCATATTCATTGAAAACAATGTTTATTGTGTGGAAATCATGGTTAAGACATGCCCTTATCGAGAAGTAAACTTACTCCATCTCTGTTAATACCCATGGATATTTCAATCTTTCCTTTTTTCATTATTGGTTCGACTGTATAATTACCTCGTTTACAATTCTGAGACAATTTTGCATGATACAACTCTGTTTGAACCTACAAGATTATCTTGCGTGTTTAAATCAAGACTTAATTTTGTTTTTTATTTTAATAAAGACTTGGGCCCTTAATAAATTCTTCAAATACTTAGATCGCCTCCCAAGTGTTGCTGGGGTATTTTCGATTTAAGGTTATTTAATTATATAACTTGTATAAATTGTCCAATTTAGAAATAGTAATTCTCTATCCATATTTTGTACTTACTATTTCCTTTGTTGTAAGTATTATTCTCACCTATGCATAGGGTAGCTTTGTTTAAATATTATCCTTGTCTGTGCATAGGTTAGATATGTTTAAATAATTGTTTTCACAGTAGCTTCATCCCCATATAAGGAGTTTAATTACTCTTCTCCAAAGCAATATTTGTTGATTATTATAACTCTATTATCATTTCTATTGGTATCCCTTTTACTTTTTCAATATTTTTACTTTGTCAATCTTATAACCTACAGGCTATCAAGATTATTGTACTCAATTAAAATATTTTCTTATGTTTTATTGTTTGTGCAAGTAATAATAATTTCACAAGTATATAAACTGATGATGGGTCCCTTTGTCTTGCAAACGACCCCATCAGGTGAGTAACACACCCACTCCCCTTCTCAGTCCTGGATTGATGGCTTCGCAAGCCAGCGAGGATGCTTCATTTTGACATCAAAATACAAGTTAAGAATATTTGATTCTTTGTTTGCTGCATATTTAATAATTTCGTACAATAGTGAGTTATTAATTTGTTTGCATGTTTTGTTACAAGTTGGGAGAACAACCATGGAACTTGGAAAAGTGCATGGTTTGTCCACAAAAGGTATTTGGGTTCCATCTTCTTCCACCAAAACCTTGCGAAGATTCATAGACAGTTTTATGTAGTCCTTAAAATTTATGTTTCGACTAGATAGGGAAGCTATGGTGTTTAAGGAACTGAACTGTAAAATTTTGATCCTTGAACTATTGATGGTAATAAAGATGTATACCATTTTTTGTCAAATGACCTGTACTCTAATGTACTAAAGTATCTTTCTTTCATAATTGGCCTAACATGTATGGGGACTGTTATTCTTTTGTTGATCATAACAACAACAATTATGAATTACTTTTGTTTATACTTATATATATCTATATTTATATATATAAACTACACTATTAATAATTGTAACACCCCAAGGCCGAGCCCCTACTAAATTGTAATTATGTTTATAGGCTGGTGAGCCAAGTATTTATAAGATGGAACACTTATGTATTTATTAGGTCGGAGAGCCCAGATGCTAATGCCAATGAGATTGATTTTGTATATGTAAATACTCGCATAATTAATAAAAATTACATTGCTACGTGTAGACCCTCCACGAAGAAAGAGTTATGGGGGACTAGGCTCCACTAGTTAGGGAAGGGGCTAAGTGTCTAGGGATAGGGGATAATATAGAGGGCTTACCTCTAAAAGGATAATATTATATTATTATTTCCTAGAGGCTAGGGATTGACATAACCATGTTTTCCTAAGTTCCTAGGGAAAGGGAACAAGTGTTAAGTGGAGCTCATGCAGCTTCAGGAAGACATGTGTCAACCTGGGCACATGTAGTTTTTAGGTGGGAAAGTTAGCTCATTGGGGGTTCCTTCACCATTCTGTATGCACTCTCACGATGTTAGCCACCCTGGAAGAGAGCCATACTCCCCCACTGAAGCATGCACTGAGATAAGAAGATCCCGTAACCTGTAGTTATACTGGAGTTGTCCTGTGTATTTCCTGGGAAGCCCGAGGCACCTGTATTCGCCATAGCCTATGTTGTTTCTTAGCAGTTGGTTGTTGTTGCCATCATAGTTCCTTGGATGAGATTGGATTGTTGCAATATTCTATGTCCTTACCCATTTTTAGTGGTTACCATCACTGGAATGTTAGCCAAATTATGTTGTTGACATAACCCATGTTCGTTTGACATAAAAGATGAATTGAAGAAGTAGTTTGTCAGGCCTGTGAGAAAATATCCGAAGTGAGAGAGTTTGTTATGGAAGTAATTTCTCCTGGAGAGAGTTCCATAGAAGCTACAATACTCTGATACTTCTGGTCTATACTATTGTTGAAACCCAAGAAGAGGGAGTTGTAGCAACTGATGCACTGGTGATAGTGAAGGTGTAGCCTCCTGGGGTGGAACAGGCATGTGGGGAATGAGGGTCTATGGGTTGTGGGTGTAAGTGGTTCCAAGGAGAAAATCCTTCCTATTGTTCTGTGCAGCTTCCCTGTTGTCCTTGCCAAGCCTACGAATCGCTTTCCCGATGTAGTTTAGTCCCACATCGGGGGTGACCCACTGCTGAGCGTGATGACCAGCGTGGTCTAAGGATGGGAGGTTCATGGAAGGTATCCATGCAGTTGGTGGTACTCAATTAAAATATAAGTACCCATTTCTATGTTCATTTACATGTTGTGTATTTGTACATGTTGTTATATCTATGGTTTTGTCCTTGATTATTGCATGTATGGTTTTACTGCTATTTCTGCATTAAGTTGTGTGATAGAAGAGCGTAAATCATTTGTTAAATATTGGTATGTGTTATTTTCGCTTTTGCAAGAATATAGGTGTGTACAAAATGTTAATGTCTAGTTAAAATTGCATTAGAAATATAGACATATATATATATGTGCATGCTCAAGCATGTTAGTTTCTAAGGTGATGTTGCATGGCATGTTGGTTTAAGGTCAAGAAGGTCACAAAAATGGTGTCACAAAAGAAGTATGTTTCCATTGTGGTGTTGCCCGGCCTATTTGGTGGATGGGGACATTAAAAAATTGTATCAGAGCCAAGGTTTCAAAACTGAGCCTAGATGGGCCATGTTAGTGGTTAATGAGACAAATATTTTAGAGGGAATTTTTGTCGAAAGGGAAAAAATTCGAGGTCCAGAGTGTCCCTGGGTGCCAAGAGAATACATTGGTCATGTTATGAAGCTCATGATGTATATTTTTTTATGGAATGGAAACAGAGAATGAAGCTGCAATAACCCTTGTGTTGAGATGCGAGGTTTGAAATTTGGGTCGTAGGATCTATTCGGAAGATGGAAGACCCTTCATAGTTGTTAGATCTAGAGAACGTGTAGGAAATTAAAACCCCTAAGTCCTTCGTGATCATTGATAATTGTGGACGCGTGCCAGAATATATGACACTCCATAGGTTTTAGGAATTGAAAGCTTTAGAAACACCCGAAGCCCAAAACTCTAAAGCATGGAGTAATATCCTATTGGTTTAGCACTTGGTCGTAGCCATGGTCACATACAAGTTAAGGATTGAATAAAATGGGATAGCATCGCATGGTGAATGGGCTAGCGTCGTATGGTGAATTGTTGCAGAAACAAATAGGGCTTATAGATAGAATCGTGGGGATTCTTTATCGATGCAGACCCACCTAAAATGGCCTCTGATATTATTTTTGTTGAATTGGTTTAAGTTACTATGGAAAATTATTAAAGACTGATAGCCTGACAAAAAATTGGTTGACTGCACATTGTTTGCAGAGTAACAATAGATAGAGTCGAACAAAGTTGTCACATAGTACAGAGAAATGGAGGAGGTAGAGGATGGTTACAGTTCGAAGGATGAAGTTATAGGAATGGATGCCCATTTGGGAATTGAAGGAACAAACTACAATGGGAATGGAGAAGAAGTAGACAAATAAGTGAGCATGATGAAAATCATTAAAAATTTGAAAAATTATGTCCAAATGCAGTAGGAAGATAACACAAGGATTATGAGAGCCAAGGAGTAACAAGGAGACTTCAATATGAAGATGATGTGAAGCCTAGATATAATTGAAAATAAATTGGATAAGGAGAGTGGCTCCAACAAATCAGAGAATCACGGGACCCCTGATGATCCAGATTATTTTTGGCACAAAATGAGATCGGAGATATAATAAACAAACACACAAAGATATCATAGGTATTCAATAATATAACAGAAATGTATCAGAGATGCAACCATAAACACATATATATATATATATATTAATACACGATTTATATTAACGAAAGAAATGTACAGAGACTGTAAAAGTACAGAGTGAAAGACTCTCTAGAATGGTGGCAGCTTATCTCTGAGAAGAGATGTGACGGCTACTCGCATTCGCAAGAATATGATTACAATGAGGCTCTGAAGGTATTTTTACAATAAACAAGAATGCCAAAATTCCTATACATCCAAAAATCTAACTCTAGGAGATAAATCGCGAAAATTCATGTGGGCCCCGTTTGGGTAAGTTACTACATCAACTTCCTGGGGTCGTAACTTCTTCATATGATCTCCATTTTAGGCGTATGATAGCCCGTTGGAAAGGTATCATCGAGGAGATTCATTTTGGGGGCTGAATCATGTATTTGATTATCATTGAGAACCTAAATATTGAACAACCTTCATTTGGGCCCTCAAAATGGCCCGGGAAATTAAAAACTGCTAAAAATAGTAAATTGCCAAATTTGCCAGAAAACTATTTTGAGCTAGTTGAAAAAGGTGGGTGGCCACCGATATCCACCTGGATCACCTGATGAGGAAATAATATGAAGAAGTGGGATTGGATATCACCAACACTCCCGAAGACATTACAAAAGGAGGCCACACAACAATTTTAGTCCATATCCTACCAAAAATCATAGGACATATGAAGTGGATGAAATGAATGGTGAAATGGATAAACTGACGAATCCAAATTTTGATGGAGAGAACAAGAAATATGAATATTTTGAGGCATGGATACTCGGAATGAGGAAATATTTCCAGCTACAGAATTACTCTTCTCATGTAGAAGGAAGAATTTCCAGCTACCAAATTAAAGGAAAGACATCCATACGGTGGGATCAACTTGTGAAAGTGCAGCATGTCAGAGAGAATAATGTTACATGGATGGAATTCAAGAGACAGTTTGAAAATAAGTACTTAACTAAGAGGTATTATGACAAGAAAATGAAAGAGTTATTTGAACTCAAGGTGGAAAGTATGTCCATTGATGAGTATGAAAGAATATTGTTGGAGTTGTTGAAGCATGTCCACTTTACCAAGGATGAGAAAATTAAGATTCAGAGGTATGTGAGTGGGATACCATCTTTGATCAGTGATAAAATCCAGTACGATGATCCTAAAACTATGGAAGAAACCATAAGGAGAGAAAAATGCTTATTTCATCAACTAAAAGGGAAACCTATTTTCTAGAAGGCTTTGGAAGACAAGAAGAAGTTTAAGAGGGAGTAGAGGAAGAAGGGAAACAAACCAGCATTTTTCAGAAATAATCCTATGGGAAAACCAGTTTTGAGAGAGCCCAGGATGGTTAAAGTAGGTGGGAAAAGGTGAAGGAAGACACCTATGGAATGTTGGGGTTGTAAAGGATATCAGAGGTATAGAGATTGTCCTCATAGAAAGGAAAAAGTTAGAGTTGTTCACATTGTTCATCTAGCAGAAATGGTAAAGTACATGGGTAGAAGAGTACCAAGGATCTATGCACCCCTGGAAAATAAGAAAGCTAAGTTTAAATCACACATGATTGAAGTCGAAGGTATGATTGATAACCATGCCCTTATTATTTTAATTCATTCAGGGGCTAGTCATAGCTATGTAGATCCTAAGGTAGTAGAAAGATTTCAATTGTCAACAAGAAAGCATGGGAAATCTTGGTTGGTGCAGCTGGTTACAGGAGCCAAGAGGAAATTTGTTGTATTGGTTAAATCATGTCTAGTGGGTATGAATGGACTGAATACCAAGGAAAATTTAAACATCTTGCCTTTGGGATCATATGATTGCCTAATTAGTATGGATTGGTTGGACCAACATCATACCATATTTGACTGTCATAACAAGGAATTCACTTGCGTGTATGAGGAAGGAAATCATAGAGTAGTCCAAGAAATTACCAGGGTCATTGTTCTCAGAGAAAGATCGACAATGCAGTTGAATGAGTGTTACAGGAAGGGTTGTCAAATATTTTCATCCCATATGGAGGAAGCATCTAAGAATACGTTTCCAAATCTAGGGGATCGTGCATTCCTGGAAGATTTTGAAGATGTGTTCAAGGAGGTGCCAAGACTACCTCCAAATATAGATATTGATCTCTCTATAGATTTAATTCCTGGAGAAGCTCCAGTATCAAAGACTCCTTACAGAATGAGTGCACTAGAACTGAAGGAATTGCAAATGAAAATTCAAGAGATTATGAATAAGGGGTATATATTCTCAAGTGTGTCACCTTGGGGTGCCCCAGTCTTGTTCGTGAAGAATAAATATGGAACATTAAGATTGTGTGTCAATTTCAGACAGTTTAACAAAGTGACTATAAAGAACAAGTATCCTCTACCAAGGATTGATGATATCTTCAATCAGTTGAAGGATGCTAGGGTATTTTCAAAGATTGATCTCAAGTCAGGATATCATCAGGTAATGGTTAAAGAGGAATACATGAGCAAGACATCCTTCAGAACAAGGTATGGTCATTATGAGTCAAACTGGTTCCATTTAGGTGATCAAATTCCCTAGTTGTTTTCATGTGCTTAATGAATGGTGTTTTCCAGGAATATTTAGACAAGTTTTTCATTGTCTTTCTGGATGACATCCTTGTGTATTCCAAGTCGGAAGAAGAACATGAAAAAAATTTGATGATGGTGTTGCAAATGCTAAGAGAGCATCAATTGTATGCCAAATTGATCAAGTTCTCATTTTATCAAAACATAATTCACTCTTTGGGGAATATCATATATGAATAAGGGATAGTCATGGAACCTAAAAAGATTGAGGCCATAAAAGGATGGAAAACACCTAAGAATGTGACATAAGTCAGATCCTTCATGGGCCTAGTTGGCTACTACAGAAGGTTCATTTTAGGGTTTTCAAGAATAACTCACCACATCACTTCCTTGCAAAGGAAGGGGAACAAGTTTCAATGGATAGAAGAATGCTAAATGAGCTTCCAATGATTGAAGAAATTGTTAACCAGTGCTCCAATTCTGAATATTGTAGATCCAGATGAATATTTTATGGTTTGCACAAATGTGTGCAAAGAAGGAATAGGAGGATTCCTTAGTTAGAAAGGATTTGTCGTATGTTTTGAGTCCAAAAAATTGAAAGAGCTTGAAAGGATCTATGCCACTCACAATTTGGAGTTGGAATCCATTGTACACACTCTAAAGAAATGAAGACACTATCTTATGGGAAAGAGGTTTGAGTTGAGGACAGACCATAAAAGTTAAAAATATTTTTTTGATCAGCCTACCTTGAATTCTAGGAAGAGTAGATGGTTGGAATTCCTCTGTGAATATGAATTTGATATCAATCACATCAAAGAAAATAAAAATGAAGTGGCTGATTCACTCAGTAGGAGAGTGCATGAACTACATGCTAAAACTATTAGCAGGTATTAGACAAATATTAAAGGAAGGATTTTTGAAGCCGCAAAAGTTGATTTGTAGTACATGGAATTGGTAACTAAGTTGCAACAAGGTAAAATGCAGTAGAAAGATGAAGATTATAAATTGGGAATCGATGGAATTCTCTTTTACAGAAACGTAGTTTATGTACCCAATTCTCCTTAAGTGAGGAGTGTGATTTTGAAATAAATGCATAATGTGCCTTATGGTGGACACCCGTGATATCGAAAATCAGTTTCAGTAGTCAAAAGCCAATATTATTGGCCATGCATGAAGAAAAAAGTTTCATAGTACATTGCCAGATGTATGTAGTGTCCAAGGGTCAAATCTGAGCATAGACACCCAGCTAGGTTGCTACAGCCATTAACCATCCATGAGTGGAAGTGGGAAGTGGTGACAATGGATTTCATCACAGGATTTCCGAGATCAAGCAAGCAACATGATTCCATCATGGTGGTGGTAGATAAACTCACGAAGGCCGTCCATTTTATTCCATTGAAACTACTCACAAGGAAACTAATGTTGTTGATATTTATATCAGGGAAATAACACACTTACATGGCCTTCCCAAGACAATTGTGTCTGAAAGAGACCCAAAGTTCACCTAGAAGTTTTGGAGAGGATTATTCAAGGGGTTCAGAACAAAGATGACCTTCATCGCAACCTATTATCCTAAGTCGGATGGGAAAACAAAAAGGGTGAGCCAAGTGATAGAAGATATGATAATGATGTATGTGATGGAAAAACCGTCTAAATGAGAATATTATCTACACTTGGTATAATTTTCCTATAACAATGGGTATCAAGAATCACTGAAGATGAGCTCGTTTGAATCCATTTATGGCATAAAGTACAACACCACAGTAAGCTGGGACAATCCAGTTGATAGAGAAGTGATTGGGCCAAAGTTTCTCAAGGAAATGGAAGGGAACATGATGAAGATTAAACATAATTTGAAGGCTTCCAAAGACAAACAAAAAATCTATGCAGACAAAGGAAGAAACCACAGAGAGTTTAAAGTGGGTGAACATGTTTTCCTGAAGGTGAAAGCCAATAGAAGTTCCCTGAATCTCGAAAGTTGTTCCAAGTTGGCAACCATATTTTGTGGATCATTTGAAATCCTAGAAAGGATTGCACCAATATCTTATATGCTTGCATTTCCTGCATCCATGACTATTCATAATATAATTCATGTTTCATTGCTCAAGAAGTATATACTTGATGCTAATCATGTGATTGATTGGAATGTGATTTAGGTGGAGCAAGAAGGCGCTTTTCAAGTGCAACCTGTGGACATACTGGAATGGAAGAGCAAGCAACTCCAAAATCGAGTCGTAAATCTTGTAAAGGTTCAGTGGACCTGGTGCGGTCCTAAGGACGTAATATGGGAGCATGAATATGTTATGTGGACATCGTACCCACATCTTTTTGAAGATTTTGGAAATCTTGTTATTGTTGTATAAATAAGTTGCATTGAGGAAAATGAAAAAATAAGGGGAGGGGAGTGTAACACCCCAAGGCCGAGCCCCTGCTAAATTGTAATTATGTTTATAGGCTGGTGAGCCAAGAGTTTATAAGATGGAAGAATTATGTGTTTATTAGGCTGGAGAGCCCAGATGCTAAGGCTAATTAGCCTGATTTTGTATATGTAAATAGTCGCATCATTAATAAAAATAACATCGCTACATGTATACCCTCCATGAAGAAAGCGTTATGGGGGACTAAGCTCCACTAGGTAGGGAAGGGGCTAAGTGTCTAGGGATAGGGGATAAGCTAGAGGGCTTACCTCTAAAGGAATAATATTACATTATTATTTCCTAGAGGCTAAGGTTTGACATAAACATGTTTTCCTAAGTTCCTGGGAAAAGGGAATGAGTGTTAAGCGTATCTCATGCAGCTTCAGGAAGACATGTGTCAACCCGGGCACATGCATTTTTTATGTGGGAAAGTTAGATCGTTGGGGGTTCCTTCATTGTTCTGTCTGCACTCTAGCGATGTTGGTCACCCTAGAAGAGAGCCATACTCCCCCACTGAAGCATGTGTCGAGATAGGAAGAGCCCAGAACCTGCAGTTATACTAGAGTGGCCATGTGTATTTCCTGGGAAGCTCGACGCACCTATATTTGTCAGAGCCTATGCTGTGTCTTAGCAGTTGGTTGTTGCTGCTAACGTAGTTCCTCATCTAATCTTCTCTTGTGGCCATATTCTATGTCCTTACCTGTTTTCAGTTGTTACCATCACCTCTACGTTATCCGAATTCTGTTGTTGACATCACCAGTGTTCATTTGACATAAAAGTTGAATTGAAGAAGCAGGTTGTCAGGTCTGTGAGAAACTCTCTCAGGTGAGAAAGTTTGTTGGGGAAGTGAGTTCTCCTGGAGGGAGTCCTGTAGAAACTACAATACTCTATGACTTTCGGTATATGTTGTTGCTGAAACCCAAGAAAAGGGAGGTGTAGTAGCTGATGGACTTTTGATCGTGATGGTTTACCTGCCTGGGGTGGAACATGCATGTGGGGAATGAGGGTCTGTGGGTTGTGGGAGTAAGTGGATCCTGGGATAGAATCCTTCTTGTTGTTTTGTGTGACTTCTCTACTTTCCTTTCCAAGCCTAGGAATCCCTTTCCCAGTGGAGAATAGTCTTAGCTCGAGGGTGACCCATTTTTCATTGTGATGAGCAACGTGGTCTAAGGCTGGGAGGTTCATGGAAGGTTTGCACGTAGTTCATAGCCCTCAATTAAAATATAAGTACCCATTTCTTTGTTCATTTATATGTTGTGTATTTGTATATGTTGTTATATCTATGGTTTTGTCTGTGATTACTGCATGTATGATTTTACTATTATTTCTGCATCAAGGTGTGTGATAGAAAAACATAAATCATTCGTTAAATATTGGTATGTGTTATTGTCACTTCTTTAGGAATATGTGTATGTATAGAATGCTAATGTCTAGTTAAAATTGCATTAGAAATATAGACATATATATATGTTAATGCTCAAGAATGTTAGTTTCTGAGGTGATGTTGCCTGGAATGTTGGTTTAAGGTTGGGAAGGTCACAAAAATGGTGTCATAGAAGAAAGATGTTTCCACTGTGGCATTTCCCGACCTGTTGGGTGGTTGGGGAAGTTACAATAACATACTACTACAACTATTTTACATAGTGGAAACCCAGATCCACTAATATGGCTATATAATTGTTTCAAACAGATTTTGTTTCTAATGAAATAACATAATATATGGCAATGACAGTATGAATAATAAAACATCATTCGCATAGTACTAACAATTTAAATACATAGCTGAAAAACATATCTAAAAAATATGATGTTGGGAAACAAATGGACTAACCATGTTCCACCCAACCGTAGAACATAAAAACCACAATCACTTGTCCTGATCACCCCCTAGCCTAACCATCACTCCATAAGGGTGAATTGAATTATCCTTTTTAGCTATAGTCACCATCAATAGATCAGAATATGTTTTTCCTCACACTACAAGTGTTCATAACAACAAACAATTACCAATTCCTCAACATACTAAGCAACGCCCTGCCTCTCACATATGTTGTATATATTCTTGTGCCTAGGTCTTTCCATTCCTTTCCATCCTTGGGGAAATTCAAAGCTTGACAAATCCTTGATTCTTAGGGGATTCTAGTGGTCAATTTCAACTTTTGGCACTTGTAAAAATCATCTCTAAGGTATGTCAAATGTCTTCCCCACTCATGAAGTCATGGTCAACTATTTTTAACTTGGTTGTTAAATTTTCCTTCCAGTATTTAATTTATTAAAAATTTGTCTCATACATGTGTTCAAAAAAAGAGGACAATTGGGTAGGTCAAATATTTTCCCAACAGACATAAAATAATTAATTACATAATCCAAAATTTCAAATTCAGATTTTTCATAAATGGCAAATTATTTCCAAATCCGAATTTTTCAAAAATGAAAATTTATTTCTAAATTCAACTTAGAATTTATTTTCCCAAAATTTGAGGATATTACAATTTCTTTAGTCCTTAAATACTTCAATTTCTTAACCCAAGACTTTATGTCTTAAAAAATGTACTTCGGGTCCTTAACCCAAGCCTCCACTTCTTAAACAATATCACCTTCAGAGCTATTGTTTCATTGATGTCTAAATGCTTCTTCAATCTCTGTTGTAGTTTGTTTCTCCTCATCCAAGCATAGGTACTTGAAGCGTGACCTGAGCATCCAAGCTTCTCTCGCAACCCTGGTGCAATTGATCAGACCTTGGGAAGAGGAAGCCTCTTGATGCTTACCTTTCTGTCTACTCCCCACACACCAATTCTGTCCATTCTGTTATGATTCCCCCATTTAACCGACGTAAGCGAAAAAATTGTTAGCACTTGGTTTACCTTACTGGTTGGCTACCAACGTAGGTCCCCCAACCTTTTCTCTACTGACACTTGGACAACCATCAAATTGCACTTAGATCCTTCCTGTCTCTGTGACAACATGAATTTCCCATCTTGAGCCATACTGGAGGAAAAAACCATAGGGATAACTTAACAAACTTCCAATCTCAAACTGAGTCCTAAATTTCCTGGATTTTCGGCTCAATCTTCCATTGAAGGCGATCAACCTCACTAAGTTTTTCTAAATGCAAACCAATACAAATCCATCCCAACTTGAAATATGTATTCCCTTTCCTTCTTGAAACTTAAGTTAGTTTCCTTCACTGCCCAGGATAATCATTATGAAATGTACATCCATCGTAGTACTCCCATGCAATTTCCCATAACTTCTCTTCATTTTGTTGGTCAAGTTCCAACTTTGTCTACGTACTAGACATTTTATCCATTCATGTCCACTTCCTTTCAAATCCCCTTGTATAGCCACCATGACATTGAGTGAAACCATCTGTCCTGACTAACCACCTGTACTAAACAAGCAATAAATTATCGAGGGTGGCGTCATTTATAGGATATTCGACATGCCCACCATGAATACCCTAACCCGTCGGCGGTTGAGAAACACGATGTCTTGGAGTAGAATCCACGTCTTCCATCTCTCTATATGGCACATCGTTCTTGTCAAGCTTCCAGGTGGAATACTTGCTCCCGAATTTTGACACTCCATCCATGAGTAATTATGCCGAAGGCAGCTTTAGGAGGAGATTTTCACCAAAACTTATGAATTGGTTGAAAGGTCTTGGAAACAACCTATATTTTTCCACTTATACCTTCTTCTTCTTGGAAACCTCCTGTCATCTTTAAACTCTTAGTAAAGTATTAAAATACTCTTTCCATATATGTTTGATCTTCTAGGATTGGATTTCCCATCGCCTCATATCTCCACCGCCTCTATGATTCGCAGGGAATTGATATTGAAGAAGATGATGGGAGGACTGCCATTTTTTATTCAGTGTGGAACCAACAACAATCCCTACATATGCAAGATAGTCGGTCCAACGTTAGGTTTTCTTGAATTATTGGTTCCTGCGGTGCTAGAATGTTCAGTGGGTGATCTTTTTTGGATCTTTCACCATGTCAAGGGAAGGAGGATCATGGACCATCAATTCACATACGTCTTTTCACGTGTTTCCAATAGCATTCCTTTTTTATCATAATTAACTTTGATTTTTTTTTTTTCTCTTAAAAGGAAAAAGATCCCAATCTATTGCCAGTTTGGATCTCGTTGTAATTACCATTTTTCTAGTAAATAAAATCTATTAGGGTTGAAATTGTTATAGTTTCCATTTGAATATTTTTTTTAATAAGTGACATGTTTGGCTTGTAGTATTTGTTGCAACTGTGGTTTAGAGTAGTAATAATAAGTTATTGGCCCCCTCTACTCATATTAAGGCTTCCACCAGGTTAGAGTGTGTTGTATGAGATTGTTACGATTGATTGAGCTATTGTCCAGTGAGTTTACTACGATTGATTGCGCTATTGTCTAGTGAGTTTACTAAACTTTCCATTGGGGCAGTTTGAGATTAGTTGAAGTACTATAGATTATAGATTAGAGATTGGTGAGAGTTTTTTATGACTTATGCGATGTTTTTTTGTTCTATGTATGAAAAGCATCAATAATGCAATTCAAGCTATCTTTTCTCTAAACAAAATTAATAATATTGCATCAACATTTTTTTGGGGGGGGCCTTGCGTCTATAGTTCCCCCTCCCTTTTCAATTCTCTTAGCATTTTTATACTATTTTTCATTCTATTGCATTTTTTCAGCCTTTACATCCCTTCTTTATGCTTCAGTTGTTTGTCCAACATAATTTAAATATCATTATAATAATTTAAATATTATTATAAATAAAACAAATGTGTACTAGGATTATTTTTTTATTTTTTTTACTTTTGCTATACTTTTTAATTTATAACATATTTTTTCTTATGGAACAAAATTCGTCAAGAACACACTCATTACTTTTGCCTAGATAAAACTAATATACAGACCACGACAATGAAAACGTGTTAATTATTTACATCAAATTTATTTTTAATATATTTTTATTTTACTTTTGTATATAATATATAATATTTATTTCACACAAATTTTAAATTAATAAATAAAATTAATTTTACAAATAAATAATATACAATTATTACAAATAAATTAATATTATCAAATTCAAACATAATTTATTTCAAATAATTATAAATAAATATTGTTAATTATATATTAAAAATAGTTTAATTGACATTTTTATTAAAATATTTAATTCTAAATATTTTTACATACTTACAAGAAAATTGCAAAGTAGTTTGCACATATGAAAAGCTAAATACTTGTATTGTTATACACTTTATTTAAATATTTATATACAAGATATTTTTCTTATCACATACCTATTTACAGAAATAGTAATTTTCTATCTCATAAATATTAAAACAAAATCTTGTTCTAATATGAAAGTGAAAGAATTTTAGTAAATAAGTTTACTCAAATATTAAAATAATAATGATAAAAATAGTATTTTTAAGTGGAAAATATTTAAAATAGTATTTGTCTTTAATTTAAGATACTACTTATCAGGGGCATCACTCATAGATCTATCAAATAAACATTTGGTAAACCTAGTTAGTCAATTCACAATATATCAAATAAACATTTGGTATGGATTTTTTAATAAGTTTCTTCTTAATATCTTAATTTTTAATTATGGAAAGTTAAAACTAATTGACAAGTTTATATGAGTATTATACTACTTGTTAATCTACTTTAAATGTTCAATTAAAAAAGTGGATAAATCATTTTTATTAACAATATTAATATAAAATCATTCCTCAAATTACTTCGACATTCTTATTGACCCGTTTAAAAGATATGCTAGTAAATAATATATGATTTCCATACATTTATCCATTTGGCCAAACACCCTTACCAACCCTCATTCTATGAACCTTGCAATTCTCTTCGACTATTCAACTTAAATATCGATAATATTATAACACCCTTGCCAACCCTCACTCTATGAACCTTGCAATTCTCATAAAAAAACACTCATAGAGACTTGGATTTTCACTTTTTAATTTATAACATATTTTTTCTTATGGAACAAAATTCGTCAAGAACACACTCATTACTTTTGCCTAGATAAAACTAATATACAAACCACGACAATGAACACGAGTATCCATACAAAAATATAAAAAAAACACTCATAGAGACTTGGATTTTCACTTTTAAAAAATCCACAAATATATATATTGTTTTAAACATCTATCTTTCTTCTTGATCCACGTTATCTATACAAAAATATAAAAAAAGCACCCATAGAGACTTGGATTTTCACTTTTAAAAAATCCACAAATATATATATTGTTTTAAACCGTTGTTTAACATTAAAAAAATATACAACTAAAGGAAACTTTAATATACAATGAAAGGAAACTTTTAAAGATATCTTAATAAAAAAGCGGTCAGGACAATTTCACTTTTTCGCACATGAAACATACCATCTTCTTTAGTAAATTAAAATATCATATTACCACCGAGAGATATTGTAATGTCCCTTTCCAAATAGGATCTCTAGAGAGGAGGCTTAATGGTCTAAATTGCCCCGTTAGACTATAGCTAGGGCCAAAGAGGGGTAAATAGGGTTACTAGAGGTCACTCCAGTCATGGGTGTTATATTCAGAAAGTGACATTGAGTTAAAAAGAGTTAAAAGCATTTTTAAGTCATTATGAGCTAAAAATAGAAGTCAACGGTGAATTAGGGTTTCAACAGTGATTTAAGGTTTTGGAAGTCAACAATGAATTAGGGTTTCAACATGATTTAGGGTTTTGGAAATCTATAAAGGAAGGGTCAGCAACCTAATTCATGATTATGCAGATTATGACTTGTCATTGAAGAGAAGAGGCGCATATCAGGAGATATATTTCAATGTATTCCAGGAGGAAGACACCAGTTGGTTGATTTCAGTGTTGAAAGACACACCCTAGTCACCGGGAAGATCATCCAGGTCTTCCATCATTCTTCATTGATTCCGCTGTGCTCCCATATTCTGGGTATTATCTTTTAGTTACTTATTTGTATTTCGGATAAGATCCTTTTGTCTTTTGTTCTAGCAGAGTGTTGTTATTTTATTTAGACGCAGTTGCTTATTTGTATTCTAGCTAAGATCCTTTGTTTGTTGATCTAGTCGAGTATTGTCAGTTTATTCAGCCGCATTCGACCATTTTTTAATCCACAGAGATATCATAATACAAACTTTCCATTCCTTTATCGCGTTTATTATTTGTATGATCATTTATATGTTGTAAACCTTTGATCCTACACACACATTAGAAGTGTTTCCTAGACTAGCCAAGTCATGAACATTACAATGGTATCAGAGATTTAGTCCTGCCAGCCTGTGACTAAGGACAATGAGTGCAACATAAGACCGAGAGGGTTGTGAACATGTAGGTGATGAATATGTCACTTACAACAGGAATCAAGAAAGAAGGCATAGGCCTGATTTCCCCCCTTTTCCTCCTAGCTCAGAGGAAGAGGAAGAGGCACATAGAGAAGCAAAGAGAAGGGTTGATCCAGATTATTTTCGACACGAAATGAGATCGGAGATATAATAAAGAAATGCACAGAGATATCACAGATATTCAATAATATAACATAAATGTATCAGAGATGCAACCATAAACACAGATATACAATAATACACGATTTCTATTAATGAAGGAAATGTACAGAGATTGTAAAAATATAGAGTGAAAGACTCACTAGAATGGTGGCAGCTTATCTCTGAGAAGAGAGGTCACATCTACTCGCATTCGCAAGAAGATGATTACAATGAGGGTCTGAAAGAATTTTTACAATAAGAAGGAATGCCAAAAACCCTAGACATCCAAAAACCTAACCCTAGGAGATGAAGCACCAAAAGTCATGTGGGCCCCGTTTGGGTAAGTGAGTACATCAACT
>JZKD02S2084044.1:93156-141027 GCA_000966675.3 Picea glauca | reverse complement strand
AACTTTTCTCCCAGTAAGTTTCCCACCAATGTTTGACATGAGGGAGAGCTTTAAGGAGTGCGAAGGTGATCTTTTCTTTGTCAAAAAAATTGTGAACAGAGAAATAACCTTCTAGAAGAGTCAACCATTTTTCTAGGGCTTCTGCATCTACCTGTCCTTCAAATATAAGAATATCAAAATTAACTTGTACCTTGAAAGGCGAGGTGCCTCCAAAATGGTTTATTGATGAATATGTGGCTGATTCTATCGGTGGGTTTTGAAGGATGTGGAAAAAATTCTCCATCATTTCATCCCTCTATCACGTGAGAGCTTGCTCAAGCAACAGATTGATAGGATCGTCTGCTCTGTCATTTTTCTTTTCTTCCGCCATTGAGGGTTTCTTGGGTGTGTGAGAGAAATTGTCTTCAAGAGAGACAAGATCGAGACCCAACTTCCTATACTTGGACCTCGTCGGGGACATGCACTGAAAAAATGATCAAGAGCAGCTTGCTCTGATACCACTGATCCAGATTATTTTCGGCACTAAATGAGATCAGAGATATAATAAAAAAATGCACAGAGATATCGCAGATATTCAATAATATAACATAAATGTATTAGAGATGCAACCATAAACATATATATACACTAATACATGATTTCTATTAATGAAGGAAATGTACAGAGACTATAAAAATATAGAGTGGAAGACTCACTAGAATGGTGGCAGCTTATCTCTGAGAAGAGATGTCACAACTACTCGCATTCACAAGAAGATGATTACAATGAGGCTTTGAAGGCCTTTTTACAATAAGAAGGAATTCCAAAAACCATAGACATCCAAAAACCTAACCCTAGGAGATGAAGCACCAAAATTCATGTGGGCCCCGTTTGGGTAAGTGAGTACATCAACTTCCCGGGGTCGTAACTTTTGCATACAATCTTCGTTTTAGGCGTGTGATAGCTCGTTGGAAAGGTATCATCGAGGAGATTCATTTTTGGGGATATATAGAGCCTTTGGCTATCATTGAGAGACTCAATCTTGAAAAACCTTCATTTGGGCCCTCAAAATGGCCCGAGAAGTTAAAACCTACTAAAAATAGTAAATTGTCAAAATTGTCAGAAAACTATTTTGGGCCATTTGGAAAAGGTGGGTGGCCACCGATATCTACCTGGATCAAGGGCAGAGCGTGAGGATAAGAACAAGGTAGAGAGGATACTAGAAGACATATATGAGCGACCAAAGGGCAGTGGCAAGGCACTTGTAGATCCATAGGAAGCTTTCATGCAGGCTATCAATGATATGTTAGCTAGTCAATGGACCATGTCTCAGTCCTTGGCACAGGTGGTTGATATATTGGCTAGAGTCGACGCCCTAGATACACAAGTCCCACATGTAGCACAGGGGAACTTGGGAGCAAGCAGTATACCCTAGTCACCCTCTCGCACATACACCTCTGCGAGTAGGATTCCCAGACCCTTGTTTCCTAGTTTCCAGAGGGCACCCCCATTAGAAACACCGCCACCGATAGCACAGAGGCCACCCACTCATGCTGACGACATTGCAAAGTATATGAGGGAGTACGCAACATTGGGTTGTGACTTCCATCAGGACATGACCTTAGTCGAGTACTGTCGACTCAGACTCAGGAACCTCCCCAGAGAGTCGCAGAGGGGAGAACCAAAAAAGCAGCAGGGGCATAACCTCAATTGCATCAAAAAAGTTGGGAAACTCACCATCCCTTCTTTCGATGGATCTTCCAAATACACCGCCAGAGCTTGGGTACAAAGGCCATCAGTTCTTTGACCTTACACTTGGAGGGTGAGGCACATAAGTGGTGGTACCATGGACTGGTGACATTGGGTCAGAGTTGCATCACCTCCTATAGGGAGTTTACAGATAGGCTCATGGATAGGTTTGACAACAAGGATCCCGAGATACACTTCAGGGATCTAGCCCAGTTGAGACAAACTGACACAGCAGAGGCATTCATCACAGAGTTTCAGCAGGTAGCCGTGGTAGTGATAGATATATTAGATCCCACGATGATCATGCTATTCAGAGAAGGACTCACAGAGCCTTTGAGAGGATAGGTGAATGCATACAGGCCTCCCACTTTGCAGGATGCCATCCTTCGCACTCAATATTTGGCAGACTCAGTGCCAAAGACTAAAACTTTCTCCAAGCCATTTGTGCCCCAGAGGGATCGAGACAAGAAGCCATTCCAAAGAGAATGGAAGTGCAAGGATAAGTATGATGATGACACTAGGAGAGAGATTATGAGGAAGAAGATTTGCTTCAGCTGCAAAGATCCTTGGGTCCCAGGGCATAGGTGCATGGCCAAGGGAGAGATTCATTATATTGAGGTAGCAGCAGAGAGTGTGGATAGTGAGGAGGAGGAGAACGATAGTGGATCCACTAGTTCAGAGAAGGAGTCAGCACCAGCAGAGGAGCAGCCTCCCCGTAGACCATCGACACCGGTAGGAGCCCATCCTCCAATAGTCCCACAACCGCCAGAACAGGCTAACGGGAGGAAACCAACAAAGGGAGTTGTCATAGCAACCCTTTCTGGTGTGCCTAGGTATGATACCCTTCATATCAGAGGGATTATTTAGGGGCAATGAGAAATCTCCCTGATAGATGTTGGGCCACCCACAACTTCATCGACTCTTCACTAGTATCGAGACAGACACTTCAGATAGAGGAGTTCGAGGGGTTTGATGTTGTGGTAGAAGATGGCCACACAATGGAGTGTCTAGATAGAGTTCCAAACATAGAGATGAAGTTAGGAAACTACACAATGAGAGACACATTTTATGTGGTTGACCTATCAGACACAGATGTGGTGTTAGGAGTTTAGTGAATGATTACCTTGGGAAAAATCACTACCGACTACCAAACCTTAGAAATGTGATTCAGAGACCAAGATGGGAAGAAGGTTGTTCTAAGAGGTATATCGACAGGAGCACCCAGGACAGTTTCATCCAAGAGGATGGAGAGGATATTTAGACATGGGGAGGTAGCATATGCCGCAGAATGCTTGATCACTACTAAGAAGGATTCGGAAGGTCGACAACAATACCATATAGAGATCAAGAATTTATTGCGACGACATTAGCAGGTCTTTGAGGCAATTCCACCAGGGAGACCACCTGACAAGGGGATTAAGCACACCATTGAGTTGGAGGAGGGGGCCAAACCTATGATCACCCCCCCCCTATCGTCATCCAAGGAGGTTCAAGGATGATATAGTGAAGGAAATCAAGGAATTGTTGGTGATGGGACACATCAGACCGAGAAGCAACCCATTTGCTTCTTCAATTGTCTTAGTTCTGAAGAAGGATGGCACCGTGAAGATGTGCATTGATTACCGAGCCTTGAACAAGAAAACCATCAAGAACCGGTACCCTATCCCACACATTGACGATTTGATGGATGAATTGCATGGGCAGTTTTCTTCTCAAAAATTGATCTATGCTTTGGGGATCATCATATCAGTATCTGAGAGAAGGACATAGAGAATAGGACATTTCAATGTCATTTTGGACACTTCGAGTTCTTGGTTATGCCATTTGGGCTAACCAATGCACGCGCTAGATTCTAGTCTTGCATGAACCATATATTCAGGGATGAGTTAAGGAAATCAGTCTTGGTTTTATTCGATGACATCTTGATCTATAGCCAGTCATGGCAAGAGCATATGAGGCACCTGGATGAGGTATTGAGCATCATGGAGGCACAATCATTATAGGCCAAAGAGTCCAAGTGTGAGTTCGGTATGACAGAGCTACATTACTTAGGACACATCATCAGTGCATAGGTGGTACAAGTGCACTAAGAGAAGATCCGGGCCATTCTGGATTGGCTTACGCCAAAGAATGTGATAGAATTGAGGATCTTCTTTGGGTTGTGCAGCTATTATAGGTGGTTCGTCTGGGGTTTTTCTCATCTTGGAGCACTGTCGATGGATCTTACCAAGCATGGGGCCTTCATATGGACCGATAAATCACAAGAATCCTTTGATCACATGAAGGAAGTCATGGGCACTTGTCTAGTGTTGGCACTACCAGACTTCACCTTGCCATTTGTACTAGAGTGTGACGCATTCGACGAAGGGATCGGTGTTGTTTTGATGCAGGGAGGACACCCCATTGTATTCGACAGCCGTAAGATTAGTCAACTTGAGAGGTTGTACTCCATTTATGACAAGGAAATGTTGGCACTCATGCATGCCTTGACCAAGTTCAAACAATATTTGGTGGGCAACAAACTCGTGGTCAATACCGATCACAATAGTTTGAAGTATTTCCTTGAGCAGAAGGACCTCAGTGAGCGCCAACAGAAATGGGTGATGAAGGTACAAGCATTTGACTTTGACATAGAGTATGTCAAGGGGAAGAAGAACATTATGGTTGATGCACTATCAAGGAGACCTGTGGCATGATCTTTGATGTAGATTTCAACAGATTGGAAATCCCACTTGTTAGTGGAATATTCCAAGAACAAGTTCACTTGTGAGGTGATGGATGGGAAGATACAGGATGACCGGTATAGGTTCATTGACGATGTCATATTTTACAAGGATTGTGTTGACTTGGTGTGATATTCAGGGATTAAGAAGAAGATCCTCACCACAGTTCATGATTCACCTCTAGTAGGCCATCAGGGGTTTTTCAAAACCTACAGACAGATCAAAGAGAGGTTCTCATGGAAGGGCCTCAAACAAGACGTTATGAGACACATTTGTGAGTGTGTGACTTTCCAGCAGAATAAGTCAGAGCATGCTCTTCTAGCAGGGCTACTTCAGGCACTCCCCATTCTAGAGAAGAAATGGGAGAGTATATCTATTAACTTCATCACAGGTCTACCGAAGGTCCAAGGTCAAGACCAATCACAACAATTTGAAGTATTTCCCTGAGCAGAAGGACCTCAGTGAGCATCAACATAAATGGGTGATGAAGGTACATGCATTCGAATTTGACAGAGAGTATGTCAAGGGGAAGAAGAACATTGTGGCCGATGCACTATTGAGGAGACCAGCGGCATGTTCTTTGATGGAGATTTCAGTAGATTGGAAGTCCCACTTGTTAGTGGAATATTCCAAGAACAAGTTTCCTTGTGAGGTGATGGATGGGTAGATACAAGATGACTAGTATAGAGCCATTGACGATGTCATATTTTATAAGGATAGAGTCTACTTGGTGCCAGACATGGCTTAAGAAGAAGATCCTCACCGCAGTTCACGATTCACCTCTAGTAGAGCAATAAAGGTTTTTCAAAACCTACAGATAGATTAGAGAGAGGTTCTCATGGAAGGGCCTCAAATAAGACGTTATGAGACACGTCATTGAGTGTGTGACTTGCCAGTACAACAATTCAGAGCATGCTCTTCCAGTAAGGATACTTCAGCCACTCCCCATTCCAGAGAAGAAATGGGAGAGTATATCTATGGAATTCGTCACAAGTCTACCCAAGGTCCAAGGTAAGGATTGTATCTATGTAGTGGTGAATAGATTAACCAAGTTTTCTGACTTCTACGCCATACCAACAGAGTACAATGCAGTTTAGGTAGCCGGGATTTTCTTCAAGGAGGTCTTCAGATTTCATGGGTTGCCGAAGAACATCATTAGTGACAGGGACAATCGATTCATAGGGACATTTTGGAGAGATTTGTTTCAGTTGGTGGGGACAGAGTTGACACCTAGCACCAAATATCACCCTGAGAGACTGAGATTGTTAACAAGTGGGTTGAAGGGTATTTGAGGAACTATGTAGGAGGACAACAAAGAACGTGGGTAAAGTGGTTCCATTTAGGAGAACATTGCTACAACACCACCTTCCACATGTCCATTGGTATGACACCCTTCCGAGCATTGTACGGATATGATGCTCCCACTTTGCTAGACTTGGTATTTGGGGAGAGAAGAGCTCCCAAGGCCAAGGATTGGATTATAGAGAGTCAGGAGATTCTCAAGTTGTTGAAAGAGAACCTACAGACGACGCAAAACAGATAGAAGATAAGTGTGGATAGGCACAGGATAGAGCGCAACTTTGAGGTTGGAGATTTGGTTTTCTTAAGACTCCAACCCTACAGACAGTCATCTCTAAAGAAGAGTGGGGTTGAGAAGGTCAAGCCCAGATTTTATGGTCCTTACAGGATCATGCGCCGAGTAGGCAAGGTTGCTTATGAGCTAGAGATTCCAGAGGGGAGCAAGATTGATAACGTGTTCCACGTGTCTTGCCTCAAAATGGAAGTGGGACAATTCATTAGCACATTAGATTACCTTCCTCTGTTGGATGAGGAGGGATAGTTGGAGTTATTTCCGGAGGAGGTTTTCGAGTTCCGGGAGCAGAAACTGAGGAGAAGGGTCATCAGAGAGTGTTTGATCAGATGGAGAGGGCTTCTAGTAGAGACGCTACTTGGGAGAGCGAGCAAGTGTTGCAACACCCTGGACTGGTATTGCTCGACGACAAGCAATTTCGGGAAGGGAGGACTGTAATGTCCCTTTCCAAATAGGATCTCCAGAGAGGAGGCTTAATGGTCTAAACTACCCCGTTAGACTATATCCAGGGCCAAAGAGGGGTAAACAGGGTTACTAGAGGTCACTCCAGTCATAGGTGTTATATTTGAAAAGTGACATTGAGCTAAAAAGGGTTAAAAGCACTTTTAAGTCATTATGAGCTAAAAATAGAAGTCAACAGTGAATTAGGGTTTCAACAGTGATTTAGGGTTTTGGAAGTTAACAGTGAATTGGGGTTTCAGCATGATTTAGGGTTTTGGAAGAGACCTAATTCATGATTATGCAGATTATGACTTGTCATTGAGGAGAAGAGGTGCATCTCAGGAGAGATAGTTCAGTGTATTCCAGGAGGAAGTGGTATTGAAAGACACACCCTAGTCACTGGGAAGATCATCCATGTCTTCCATCATTCTTCATTGATTCCGTAATGCTCCCATATTCCGGGTATTATCTTTTAGTTTCTTATTTGTATTCCGGCTAAGATCCTTTTGTCTTTTGATCTAGTTGAGTGTTGTTATTTTATTCAGCTGCAGTTTCTTATTTTTATTCCGGCTAAGATCCTTTGTCTGTTGATCTAGTCGAGTATTGTCAATTTATTCAGCCACATTCGACCATTTTGTAATACATAGAGATATCATAATACAAACTTTGCAGTCCTTTGTCGTGTTTATTATTTGTATGATCATTTATATGTTGTAAATCTTTGATCCTACACACACATTAACAACGTTTCCTAGATTAGCCAAATCATGAACCTTACAAATATCAAAAATCCAAAAAGTAAACCAACTAAATTAACTTTAAAAATTATTAACTTGGGACATGAATATCTGCATTAAGGAATTCAACTTCATCCCACATTATCCAACAATCCAACATCATGGGCATTATCTAGTGGTATTTCGTAGTCTTTACATTTGTCCTCCTCTTAGATGGTTGCCAATTATCTCATTCGTTGCCACTGGCCGCTTAATTTCACTGTGTTTGGTGGGATGGCTGCCAATTATTAGTATTGTGTTGTGATGCAATGTGAATTTTCAAAGGTTTTTCTTAACTCAACTTAGTACACGAAAAAAGGTTACCCTTAACTCGGTACAAAAAAAAATGATGTACCTTTTTTTGAATCCCTATAATAAAAATTGTATTTTTTAAATTTTATTATGGGGGAATATAATTTTGTGATCATCATGTTAACTGGAATAAGTGGTAAAAATGTTTTGGTTCATTGATTACAGTTTGGTGGAAGCTTGCTCGGATGTCATTCACAAGAGTCTCGATATGAGGCTGTGAACAGGTTTTTAGAGAAAGATTTTAAACGAGTTTAACACATATATTAAGCCATGAACATGTTTTGGGAAAAATATTGTAAATGAGTTTAACACACAGTTTTCTACTTATTTACAATCTTAGTGCTAGGATTTTTGAGTTTGGCTAACATGGACAAGGTGTCTGCCCTAAGTTAAATACTTTATTGGATTTTTTTGCCCAAAACAATCCAATGACAATTACCTTTACGAATTTCAACGTCTGTGCAAAACAGGTTTAGGAGACTCGACTCCTTAGCAAGCATTAAAGCTAGCATGCCGAGGGCTATATGAGGGTATGCCAAAGAGATTAGTCTTTTCTCATGATGGTTTGGCTTTGTTCAACTCGCGACAACTAGTTGTTAATTTATATAAAATAAAACTAGCACTGTAATTTAATGGTCTACTGATATAATTTAAATAAATATTAAATAAATATATTTTTTTAAGGGATATTTTTTTTTCATAGTAATTGTTTTATTATTCAATTTTGAATCAAGTCAACTTTTCAATATATATAAGTTCTAGGATATTACAACATATTCATTTTAAGCTTTATTCATATTATTATAAGAATTGAATCAGGGATGGAAGAATACAATTATTCCTCGCAATCATCCAACCTACACCCAATTTAAAACTTAAATAAATCAACTTTAAAAAATATAACTTAACATTTATAATAATATGCCCAACCTACACCCAATTGACACCTTAAATTAAATAAATTAAGGTAAAAAAATATAACTTGACATTTATAATAATATGCCCGGGATACATGCATCCAATAACTCAACCACCATTAATGGTATTCCTTGGTCTTTAGATTTGTCCTCCAATCCGTGGGCTTTAGATTGGTCCTTCACTATCTCACGCGTATCAATTAATTTAATAGATTGTTCCTTCACTATCTCACGCGTATGAATTAATTTAATAGATTGGTCCTTCACTATCTCACGCGTATGAATTAATTTAATAGATTGGTCCTTTACAAAGATTCGAAAACGATGGAATGCTATCCCAGAGACTAGACTCTCCAATAGGATTGACAAAAGCAAAACCTGGCTGTCCTTTCACACTTGAATGGGCATATGACTATAGATTTGATCCCATATCGATCCAGTCATCGATATCATGCTTTTCCATCGGAATTTTGCTTTCCGCTTTCCAAGCATCGGGGAACACAATCAAGGAAGCCAACTGTGAATCGGGATAATGGAGAATAAACAATCGGGAGATTATTATGATGCAACCATGGTAGGGCCTGCCTCTGGCACTGGCAGAGCCCAAGGAAGAACGGCTAGGCTTCCCGTCAGCCGGGGAACATAAGAAAGTGGATATTTGCTTTCATGGCCGCATCAATACTGACATTGCCCGAGGCCCTTGAAACGATGGGGAACATATTGGCCAAGATCGGTCCTTCTCGTTGCAATACCTGCTGCCCTGAAAAGATCTATCCTAAGGACTTTATACGGGAGCAGTAAGGCTGTCTATTACGGCTAACATTTCGAAGGTTCTGTAGATATAACAGAGAAATTATTAGTGTTTTTCCTTCTATTTATTTTTAAGAGAACTTTGTTGGCATACCAGTGCGCTGGAGAATTGTTGTTGGGAGTGAATTGAATTTTGTTCAATAATCTCATTTGCGGCCACTGGTTGATTAATTTCGCACTGTTGGGCTGGATGATTGATGGTTGCCAATATTAGTATTGTAATATGATCCAAAATGTTGTATCCAGACATTCTCCTCCAATTTTTTTGGTAGGCAAGTAGGAATAACTGTATTTTTTAAGGGAATAGCCGAATATTAAAAATATTAAAATGAAAAAGGTTTCCTTCCTTCACTTCAATAAGTATCACGTTTGGTATTTTCTCCTGGTTTCATGTCACAATAACCTTTTATGGTATGGGTATGGTATTTAATTACTCGTTTAGTTGTAAATGAACATAATGATAGAGATCGAGTAAATTAGACTTATTTATACATTGTGCATTTACTATTCATTAAATCCTTGAAATCCAAAGTGAAGAAAGGAAAAAAAATTCCGAGGAATGGTTCAGTAGAGAAACAAAAGATATTGTTTGTGTTCTGGAGGGTAGTGTAACAAAATGTCATGGTTGTTTGATGGTTGGATGACGTGGTTAAGTGTTTTGTTTTGGGGTGAGTAGAATGGTTAAACCATGAAAATAATTGAATTGCATTGAGTGAATTAAAATCATGTAATTTGTTTCTTTCACTTAACACTATAAGATTAAAGAGAAAATTACTTGTATGAACCAATTTATTCAGCCATTTTTTATCAAAAGATAAGAGTTATAACTTTGTTTGGATTTTTATCTATGAAAACATATGTGTTATATATGATTTGCATAAATGTTATTAATTAGAATTGTCTCTACTAATTTCATGCGTGTTTAATTTCACTTATTTTTTTATCAACATATTTATTCACATATTTATTCACACATTTCATTGGTTTCATTTTTTTATCAACATATTTATTCAAACATTTCATTGGTTTGGAGTATTTTTATAAAGATGATATTTTCCACATGAAATTTTAAGGATCGGGATGGAGTATTTTTATAAAGATGATATTTCCACATGAAATTTTAAGGATCGGGAGGGTATGACTAGTAGAAAATGGTTGAGAGTAGAGACAATAGCAGAACTACCCCCAAATTTGTGCTTTTCCATTTCACCACATATTAAAAAATTTGTTATTCCATATATATATATATATATATATATATATATATATATATATATATATATCCTTGTCAAGTGAAGTATGAAAGTCAAGTGATGTATGAGGAAAGGTGTATGATATCAACCTTTTTAAAGTTAAAAAGTGAAAAGTATGAAAGTCAAGTGATGTATGAGGAAAGGGTATGATATCAACCTTTTTAAAGTTAAAAAGTAAAAATGAATGAATGTAAGAAAGAAAAAAGTAATTAAATGGAACAATGAAATATATAAATCAATATTTAATGATTAATATTGAATAATGAAATTTTATTTTATTATATTTTTTTTGTTTTAGTGAATAAATTTTGTATGGTAGGTTGGTGAGTTATGGATAATTCATTAAAACTGTTTTTAATGGATTTTTATTATTTCTAATTAAATGTGGAACATTGGATGTGGTTCTTATGGTTTAATATTATATTGATGTTTTGTAATTAGCGGTTTAAGTGTTATTATTTATCTGAATTTGACACTATTGTAATTGGTTTAGGGTAATCGCATGAATATGTGTTATATTTTTTCACAAGGATTTACATAGATTTCATATAATCTTGTCAACATGTTTTACAACCTCTCAAACTAGATTTAAAGTCCATATGGAATTTTAGTAGAAAAGGATTGGAGAATTTTAAACCTAAAATATCTAGTAAGACAACTCTTACATGAAATATGTTAGGATATTTAGACACTTAGAAGCTAGTTAAGATCAACTTGGTATGATGTGTATTTAGGTAAAATTATGTTTACTTGTGTGTTTCTTTAGTATCCATTTGTAGTTATGCCATATGACAGTCACAATATGTTCTACACATAGAGTGATTTGATGAATCATATTCTCATCTATCTTAACAACTACATTGATTCATGGCTTAACACTTGATTGATCCATGATCTCTATTTAAAGAGCATGGAGGGTCATTTGTTGATGATCGATTGTGAGAAACTCTCTTGTAAAATAATTTTTTTTTTCATAAATATATTTCCTCAAGTGGCAACGTTGGTTGGGGTCATGGATTGTTTCCCTCTTCAAGGGTTTTAGCCACGTAAAAATGTGAGTGTGTTGATATTTGATCTAGCTTTGTGAGTGCTTACTAATGTGTTCATCCCCTGTTCGAATACCCTATTTTTTCAAACATGGTATCATAGCTTGTTTGAAAACCCACTCCCATTGTAGGTCAAGATCTTGAATCTATGTTGTCACATTTCTAGTTTATGCTATTTTCATACATTTCTAGGATGAGAGGATTATTGCATTATGTTTAGAGACCTTCTTTCAATTAGAAACTCTCTTTGTTTCACTCAAAAATAATTTTTTTTCCAAAATTATGACCAGTTTAGTCAAATACAGAGGTATAAACACTTAATATGCCCCCTTTTTAAAAAAATTACATAGTTACAATTTTGGTTTTCTATTTATTTTTCCATATTCCTATTCTTTTGAGTTTTCATATGATTTTTTCCATGCACTCTGTGCGATATTGACAAATTAGAAACATAGCATAAAGTGTAACTTAGTTGTAAAAGTGAGCTTATAGGGAAAGTTAAGAGAAGGAAGGGAATTTTTTCCATTCATCACCATGTGGGTGATCGTCTACCTACCATGTGGCACCTTGGTCACATTTATACATTTTTTTGAAAGGGCATAACTTTAATACCTGAATTCCATTTTCAATGTCATTTTTTTAAATGACCTATTTTTTAGACCTTTCCTCCAAACAATTAATTTCAGATTTTGAATCCATGTTATTTCCATATTTTAATATGGTTTCAGCAAGTGATCTTTTCCTTACTAGTACCAAGTATATCTCATGGAAATCCCATATGGAGGATGTACTAATAAGTAAAGGATTGTATTGGATTACCTTGGGAACCGAACAAGCCCCTTATAATGATGAAAAGAAAACCAAATGGGATAATAAGAACGAATAAGCACATGGACTAATCAAAATTCTCGTCTCCCCTGATTTAAGGTTTCACCTTGAAGGAATTGTTTTCCCAGATAAATATTGTGAAAATATTCAAGTCATGTTCTGTAAACATAATGTGATCTGAAACCCACTAGATTGAAAATAATTTAATGACCTTATGTCCCATGGATTTTTCTTTCATTGAACATTATTTATCTAAGTTCAAAACAATTAGACGTTTATGTATAGAATGTGAAATAGATATCAAGGATGAGTGATGCATCTATATTATTCTTGCTAAGCTTGGGAGTGCATATTCTCTCTATGTATCTACTTTTTGTGACACTAGACAATCTTTAGGGAGTTCATCTAAATAACCTACTCTTGAGTTCTTTTGTGATTATACTATTAGAGATAATGATAATTTTTCACAACTTGAAGTGATCAAAACTACATTTACATCTAAAAAAGCATCAGTGGCCTAGTAGAGATATAAATCGAAGCATCCCAAGAAGAAACATCCTAACAAAAATAAGTAAAACAAGAGTCCCAAACCCTCTCCGCCGACTTCTTCTCCTAATGGTGATAAAGGAACATAATCCAAAAATAATAAGACTGAAATGCATTACAACTTTTGTTAGTGATATGGTCATCTTGAGTCTAAATGTTTTAAAAATATGGAAGTCTTAGAAGCAATGATGAAGAATCTCAACATAGGTATTGATTCATGTTATTCTACCTCTTATTCTCATTGAAATTCACTTTTTTCTTTTGGTTTCTTCTTTAGTGCAACTTCTACTTCTTCCTTTGATGAGTAGCTTATTGATTTTGGAGCATATTATCATATGGCTAAGGATAAGGCCATTTTTCCTACTCTTAATGAATGTAACAACAAACAAATATATGTTGGTTATGATAGATCTCTTAGTGTTGAAGAATAAAGAACAATTCAAGTATATGATGGTCATTTGAATGATGTATTACATGTTTCAAGTATTTCCTATAAACTTCTATCAATGTATTGAATCACTCATTTAGGTGTAGGTAAAACCATAGAATTTTCACCTTGGCTGTAATAAAGGATTTCAAATATCCTAAGAATTTCATAGCAACTAAACTTGTTGATGATGTTACCAGGTTGCATAAATGTGATATCTTTGGGTCATCATATTTTCCATCGATGTTTTTTTCATAGCGATGACTTAAGGAAACTTTGGCATGATTGGTTTTTTCATCTAAAAGATCGTTCATTGAAGAAGTTATGTAATCAACATATGGTGAATAGTATTCCTCTTGTTTCATGCATAGATGGTGTTTTTGTTGGTTGTGTTCTTGAAAAATATCATTGGGATAGTTTTGAAAAAAGTGCCTCTTAGCACACATCAACCCCTTTGCATCTTGTTCATAGTGATATGTGTGGCATGTTTTCTTCTCCTTCTGTCTATGCGTGAAAGTAATTATTAACTTTCATTGAAGACTTCTCCAGACACACTTGGGTTTACTTTTAAAACTTAAGAGTGGATATTTTGACAAGTTTTTGTCCTACAAGGCCCTTATAAAAAAATAAAATGGACACCACCTTGAAATATTAAAAATAGATAATTGAGGAGAATATGTGAACACGAAATTTGCAACTTATTATAGTGAACATGGCATTCAAATGCAACATATTTTTCCATATACACCATAGGAAAATATTGTTGCTAAGAGAAAAAATACACACTAAAAGAAATGTCTAATTGTATGATCCAATCTAAGGGATTAATTCTTCATTATTGGGTGGAAGCCATCAACTATGAAATTCACATAGAAAATCACACTCTCACAAAGTCCTTAAAAAATATAACATCAGAAGAAAAATGGATTAAAATTAAGCTATATGTAAGACACTTTCATGTGGTTGATAGTGTATCATGGGATCACATTCCTGATGAGAATATGAAACAATTATAGTGTAAATGTGAGGACATTTTTATTGGATATTCTGAAGATGTCAAAGGTTACAAACTTCTTCAATCTCATTCCAATGAAATTATTATTAGAAGAGATGTTAAATTTAATGAAAATATCTTGGCATGTGATCCTAATTCAATGTTGTTTGTGCCAAACTCAACCTGCAATCCATATTTGACTTTTGTGCCACTTTCTATTCCTATTCTTATTTTTTCCTCAGATGATGATAGTGAGGATGGAAATCCACCTCTACCTACTCACCTTCCTCTAGATGAGTCCATTGAACATGAACCTTCACCAACACCACCGCTTCCCACATCGGTCCGTCGAACATGAGAAGCAATTGGTGATATTGTTGGTGATCCTAAAGATTAGTGTCAGAAACATTCACATTTCTAGTGAGCATCTTCTCTTTTAGCTCAAGTTTCAGAGACTCATGACCCAAACACATTTTCATAAGCTTCTTAAATCCCACACCAGGACATCATGATCAATGAAGAGTATCTTTGTTTAATGGAAGATAATAATTGGGATCTTGTATGTCCTCCAAAAGGGAAAAAAAAATCATGTTTAAATTGGTGTATAGAACTAAGTGTGAATCAGATGGAAGTGTTGAAATACACAAGGCCTAGTTAGATTCCAAAGTATTTTTTCACGTTGAAGGAACTAATTATAATGAAACCTTTTCCCCCATAGACAAAATGAATTCCATCCACCTTGTTCGAGACCTTGTTATTTCACATAAATGGGAAGTCCATGAGATGGATGCTAAATATTCCTTCTTGCATGCGGATTTGTGTAACACCCCTGTTTCCCACAACTTGTAATTAATCATATTTATGATTATCATGCCATGGCTTGTGAAAAATGTAAATGGGTTATTTTTTAGATTGTCAACAACTGGATGTGTGGGTGATGCCTTGAAGTATTGGCCATGATTCCATAAGAGGAAAGAGTGAGGAAACCAGTAGAGAGGGTTCATCATGACAAGATGACCCAATCCTCTTTGTTGAGATATTTGATCTGGAATAATAAGCCACATCCTGATCCCAAGAGATAATCAATTAATGAGAAAATGAATAGTGGTTGAACGAACAACTACTCCAATGAATGGAAGCATCGAGGGCCCGGTTGACAAGACATAAAATTGTTAGCCCAAAGTACAACAGAGTGAAGTATTTCTGCAGGCCTAGATTGACTCGAGTTCCTTCTAGCAGAAGGAATAGGACAGGTCCAAAATCTTCCTAGGGGGAGTTGTGAAAGAGAACGCAAAAAAAATACTCAGTGGAAAAAATAATGGAGGGGGAGAGGTGTGAAAATAATTCCATTCCCACAAGGGGGCTTCAAAAAATTTCATAGAACTTGTGGAAGAGTTATGATTTGGAAAATAGAAGATCCGGAAAAAAAAGTGAACTCCCTGATGGCATCATGGATTGGCATGGGGGTGGCCAAAGTGGTAAGAGTGAATTCCCTTGAGACTATGGTTGGGTTGAAATGAGAACACCCATAGTCAATTTGGTAGATCTAACTTACAATACAGATAAGTATTTCACATATTCTGTGTAATTGAATTAAAATGACTTATCAGACGTCTCTGATTGTGTTAGAGGTGTCCATTGCATGATTAATGGTAATAATGCTTGTTTTCATTTGTAAAATCCTACACTCAGGTGATTGTAGGATGACAATTTTGGTGCATGCCTTGCATAGTTGCATATAAATATCTTGTTGAATGGTAAAAGTAGTGACGTTGATGACCTCGTGGCCTATTCAGTGTGAAGTATAATTTGAATATAAAATTTTGTTAATGAATTTCTATTTAATATTTTTTAGTGAAGGCATATTGTTACTAATGGAATTTAAATGAATTTGTGGAAAACAACAAGTGACCCATGTTTAAATCTATATATGTGTTAATCCTCCAAAAGACTATGCAATCATAAACTACACACATACAGAGTTGGTACAGAATCCACGTGACTATTTTGAACCCGTCCATCCCTCAAAATCCCTTTTACTGTTATAGAATTTGAGTCATGTAAATGGAAGGTGATTCCTTCAAACCATTCTTCCAAGTAACTACAGGTTCGAGCAAAGATGATTTTAGGGGATAAATTTGGCCAATGGGATAATTTTCCATGGTTTTTCACAAAAAAAAATCCTTTATTTTAAAAATGATTCACCCAAATTCTATAGGATAAAATTATTTTACCTTAAAAATTGCCAAAATTTTATAAAAACTATACAAAATCCTTAGAAATTTGAATATTTTTACAAAAATATCGCCAAACATTTTATAGCTGGCATATGAAGGATTGGTAAGATTCACCAAGGTTTCTACATTTTAAAATAAATTTCCATCCTTTAAATCATCCATGGGTTCGATTCCATAGACTTAACGAAATCTTGGGTAAGATTTAAGAGTGTATCCATCTCGGGCTTGTCAAAGTCCCATATGACCAGGACCTTGGAACCCAACACTATGTAAAAATCAGAGCTAAGCCTCCAGGCTTCAGGACATCAGAGCTATGGTACTTCATGTTTTTGGAACCTCATAACATCCAAATATATCTAAAGGAAACCGGTTAAAATGGTGATCAAGCAGTTGACTGACAACTTTTGGTTTCCTATCTGTTGCCATGGGATATGCCTTATCGTTAAACTCTGACAAGATTTTTAGTCGTGAAGTAACCCAAGCCATATATCTAACTATCTTCGGGATCCTTCCTAACCTTTCTATATATGTTATGGTAAAATTTTGTGTTGACTCACTCCGAGAGTGAAAAAACGTTAAATGATTGGCACTCCTAAATGTTGAAGTCACAAAGGAATCAGAGTTTTAGTTCCAAGGACACTTCAGGATCTCTCTCAATTGTTAGATAAATCATAGTGGAAGGATAGAGTAAATGGTACCATCAAGAAACACCAAGCAGTCATCCCTGCTTTATGACCTTTCCAGGTAGGTAAACCTTCAAGAGTTAAATGGGTTAATACCTGTAAGGGATGGGAAGTTGTGAAAACTCAGAGTGGTGAAATTCCTCCAACCGTTAAATCGGGGGGGGGGGAATTCAAGAGTGATGTGAGTAATTGATCTTAGGTTCCATTGGTATCCTTTCTCAACAATTCGATCAACTAGTGGGAAGAGATTCTAAGAACTTCGACGAAGTCTTACTCTGAGAAAGGTAACTAGCAAGGCGTAGAACTATCCTGAAGCCCGAAGGCTGGAGTATGTGGCGAGGAATTCGATAACTTTAGAAATTTGAAACAATGGGAATTCGAGATGTTTGAGGACATAGGAGGATATGTTAAATGCAAAAGCACTAAAATTTACCTCGTCAAAGTGCCCCTCTTTGATTGGATGGACCGCGTACATCACGATGATGTGGCATGTCTAGATAGTTCCATGTGGCATCGTGGGATTGGTCGTGAATATAGTATAGGGCCCTTTCCAAGTCTAAAACATATGTTAAAGTGTGAATAAATATCATACTTTAGATATTTAATGGTGGACATAACTCCACGATCTATCTTGGTGAGGAAAGAGACTTAGGGACTTCGGGTCTCCGAGGATGTTTTCATTTTGCACAAGACTGATGAAATGGGTCACAATAGTTCCATGTTAGTCAACAAGAGAGAAGTGATGCCACATGGAAAAGGAGGTTTCCATTAGCCAATGATTCCCTGAAAACATTGGAATAGCATAAATTTTGAACCAAGACTTGGTTTTGGAGAAGGTTTTAGTCATTGGAAATCTCTCGGTGAGCACATGACGATGGTTTCCTCATTCAAGGATTCAGGGAGTTGTAGTAAAGATGAAAAATTATACCCCCATTCCTTAAAAGGCTACTTAGGGTTCGGGTGTGTGACAATTTGCAAGAATAAATATGCATGGAACAACCTCATGACTACATTCAAAATGATTCTAGGATTGTTTGTCACCTTAAGAAATCTATTTATGGTCTCAATCAATCTCCTCAAGTTTGGTATGACAAAATGGACAATTTTCTTCATGACACTGAAGTTTATAGATGTCATTATTACCCTAATGTGTATAACAACAATTAATGAGTCCATCTCATAATACTTTTTCTTTATCTTGATGACATTATCCTCACTGGTAGTGACCCTAAAATTTTAACTTGTGTGAAATTCATCCTTAAAAATAAATTTGACATGACAAACTTAGTTTATTTACATTTTTTTCGTTGACATGAAAGTATTGCAAACCAATAAAGGAATTTTTGTTTCCCATTCTAAGTATTCTTGTGATCTTATTCACCACTTTCATATGGTTGATTATAAGCCATACCCTTCTCCCTTCCAGTCTAGAGTGAAACTTTCTTCCACATTCCCTACTCCTGAAGTCGATGCCACTTTATACAATGAGTTAGTTGGTAGCCTCTTATATTTGAATCATACCCATCCAATTATTTCCGTTTTTGTTGGTATTGTTGTTGAGTATATGCAAACACACCATGAAATCCATTAGAAAACAATAAAACGATAATTTAGTATGTTTTGGGTACAATTCAGTTTGGGATACATTATATTTCGGGGGGACTCATTTGTTCGTTGGTTTCATTGATTCAAACTCTATTGTAGGTTATGTTTTCAACCTTGGTTTTGGACCTATCACATGGGATTGTAAGGACCAATAGACTATTCTCCTTCTTCAACAGAAGAAACGTACCAAGCAACAATTATTGCAAGTCAAGAACTCTTGTGGCTTCAATGGTTTCAAAAAATCCTTTCAATGTTTTGATTAGAGAAACACAATTCAACCACCCTTTGGTGTGACAATTAGAGCGCCATCAATATTTCCAAAGATTAAATTCAACATCATTGCATCAAATACTTTGATATACACATGCACTTTAGTAGAAAGATCATTCATGATCGAGTTATTGAAGTTTTCTTTTTCCCTACAAAAGATCAAGCTACAAACATTTTCACAAAGTCTCTTAGAGAAGAGAAGTTTTCTAAACTTTGATCTATGTTAGGAGTTCAATAAGTTGTCATTAACGGGGACTAGGCTCTAATGCCTTGTTTATTATCTTA
This sequence comes from Picea glauca, assembly GCA_000966675.3. NCBI lineage: Eukaryota > Viridiplantae > Streptophyta > Pinopsida > Pinales > Pinaceae > Picea > Picea glauca. Next base: position 121,555 of record JZKD02S2084044.1, on the reverse strand, counting down.
TTGTGTCACCTTTTTAAACTCTTCAATCATATCCCAAGGTGTTCTTAAGGGGCGATGTTAGGATATTTAGACACTTAGGAGTTAGTTAAGATCAACTTGGTATAATGTGTCTTTAGCTAAAAGTGTGTTTCTTTAGTAGGCATTAGTATCCATTTGTAGTTATGTAATCCTACTATCATGATATGTTCTAGACATAGAGTGATTTGATATATTGTATTCTCCTTAATCTTAACAACTATTGCTTAACACGTGCTAGGTCCATGATATTTGTTTAAAGAGCATGGAGGATCATTTTTTGATGATCAATTGTGAGAAACTATATTGTAAAATAAATTTTTTTTGCATTAATATACTGCCTCAATTTGTGACGTTGGTTGTCTGGATTGTTTCAGTCTTCGAGGGTTTTAACCATGTCAAAGCATTAATTAATTGATATTTGATCTAGTTTTGTTAGTGATTACTAAAGATGTTCATCCTTTATTAGAATACCCTGTTTTTTGAAACAAAAGATTGTTGGTTAGAGACACAATTAAATTCCCGATTGAATATAATATTTATCTATATAAGTTATTTAAAATTTCATTATCATTATGTATTTTTAATTACTTTGTTTCCAAAACCTATCTTTATGCATTTTCATTAATTAATATTTTTAATTAATTCAAAAATATTATTTATGATTATTTATGACTCATTAAATATATAAAAGTATATATACATCTTTATCATTAAAAAAAACAGTAAATAAGATAAATTACACCAACAAACTTGTGACACATGTTTTCTATAATTTTTAAGGACATATTTCAAATATACTTGATGTATTAAATGAGAGTGAGTTAAAAAAATTATAAGTAAAAAGGAAACAAGATGTTTTACATATTTTCCTACTCTGTATCGAAATTATTTTGAAGGTTCCCCGGATGGGGTGTTAATGGATGACACTTGGAAAACAGAGGAGGACGGAGCTCGACAGCGGGGCATGGAGCCATGTGATGGGCTCGTGCCACCACTCGCCACCCTCCCGCGACTTTAATACCTCTCATGTCAATCGAGCGGGCATTAAAGAATCTCCCTTCCGACGTGATTTCTATGGCGCTGCTCCTGGTAATGGATCATTGTTTACGCTGGTGGCTGAAGGCACTCTCCCACCCGAGCCCATGGTCGACGCGGGATAGTGCAGGCGACCCCTCAGAGACTCCCCTTAACTTTTGGACCTCCGCCTGCCGCGACAGACCTTCCATGTCGAACCAAAAGCCAAGGCTGAGAGGGAGGCCACGACGGGGATCTCCCTGGAGACCTCGTCGGCCTACGGCTCCCCCCTCTGTGCAAACTCCCTCGAGAGAATCCATCCATAATATTTCACTTGTTCCTCATTCTCTTAGCTCGGCCTTGTGCATCATTCATTCGTTGTCGATGGCTGCACCACCCCACCCACCTCTCTCGGCTCTTCCTGGTACCCTTGCAGCCCAGAACCCATCTCCCTCACGCGAACAACAACATAAGGATCACCCCTCTGTGGACACAATCCACGACGAGCAACTCAAAGACAAGTTGTCCATCCTCCATGGCCTAGTCTTCAAACTTCGCTAGGGGGTGGAGGATTTACAGTTTCGCTTAGAGCTAAACAGTGAGAATATTGAGCTCTTCCTCCAGCTCCTTTCCTCTCTGCAGGAGGATGTCCCTCTAGACACGGGAGGAGCGACCTCCAAGCCTGGACCAACTGATGACATCATGGGCGTCAAAGCGGATGAGCGGAAGGAAGCCGACGCAACCCCCCACGACGGAGATGTTGTGATGCAGTCTGGAGATGAGCTCGAGGGGAAAAGAAATGATAGCGAGACCATGGTCGAGCCTCAGACGCAGGACACCGCGAGGAGAAGTCAGAGCATCGACACCACTGCGAAGGCCGAAGTGCAATGGGAGGATGGAACAACGATCATCGAAGAGGAAACTTGGCCCGGGGATCTCCAAGGCACCTGGCCAGGTTACGTGTCAAGCATGTAGGTTACGTGTCAATTTCTGTTGCTGATGATGTAGTCTCAGACTTTAATTCTAAGTAGGATTTATAAAACTTATGATGACTAAGTTGTTGATTGGGTTGGTTTCCCCTCTATTGGGACAACCCCATCAACATAGTTAGACTATCACTGTACTTCGGATCTCCCTTTTGCCTCTGGAAGGTTTTAATATATTTCACTTCTTACTTAAAAAAAATAAAATTATTTTGAAGGTAAATAAGAGTTTTGACGTTATATCTTTTACAAACCCTATAAATTTTAGGGTTTTCATTGTTAAACAAGCAATTGAATGTGTAACATATATTTATCTAATATGGTTAAGAACATGGTTAAGAATATGTGTTTCTTCTTAAGAGGTCACAAGTTTAAATCTAGAGGGGGGTAGGGGTTTGTATACGTTCATAAAATTTATCTAGCTTAGCCGTGACCTTAAAAATAAATTATTATTATTATTATTATTATTATTATTATTATATTTATGAGATTAACTCTTAGTGACCTAGAGTTGATAGAATATCTAAGTTAGCACATGCATTTCCTTTTATGAAACATTGAATGATGGACAAGAATTGTGATCTCTAATAAAATGGGTTGATATGTTTGGTTCTATAATGACAATAGGTTTGAACTTCAAGGTGCTAATTTTTATAAGTTCAACCATTTATATATTTATATAAAAAAAAATTATATAAAAATATTTTATATATTGAAATTATTTATATATAGAAAATTTTAAAAGTTAAATTTTGGTTTTTTATCTTTTTTCTAAAACAAATTTATCAATTTGTTTTTAAATAAAAAATACTTCATCAAAATTTCTATATGATGAAATTATTTAGCTCTAAGTTGATTAGAATTTGTAATATTATATAAAATTCTTAGAAATCTCTCTTTTTTTTTTTCATTTGGTATAAATTAATTTTCTCTGTCATCTCTTTTCCTTCTATTTGTCTCTCGATTGAATTTTCATTAAAAACAACATGGTATTACATTCGAATTTCATTTGATACAAATTAATTTTATCTTCCATGTCTTTTCCTTCTATTTGTTTGTCCATTGAATTTGCATTAAAAACGACATCGTATTACATTCAAATTTCATTTGATACAAATTAATTCTATCTTCCATCTATTTTCCTTCTATTTGTCTGTCCACTGAATTTGGATTAAAAAAGACATGGGTATTACATTCAAAATTTCATCGAGCATGCCTTGTATCTTAAATTTTATAAATTTTCTTTGGATCTTAAATTTTATAACTTTTCTTTTGCTGGGGCAAGTGATAGGCAAATCTTGTTTACTAATAATAACAAGTGTTGCATGGTAGAGGAGTCCCTCCCAGGTTGGGATGGGAGTAAATGTGAGGTCGTAGAGACACGTGGGTATAAAGTTGAAGTAGATGTGGTTTGCATGCAAAACATAGTAAAGTAAATATATAGTTTTATACATATGAAATATATACTTTTATACATACAAAATATGTACTTGTATAAAGTATATATTTATATTTATACATATGAAATTTGTACTTTTATAAAGTATGTGGATGAGATTTTATAAAGGATGCACGGAGCCATCATTGCATACTTAGCCATTTTTTGGATCGCAGGTTCTCGGGGTGGCGGGTTCAAATTTGGGCCTCTTATGTTCTGTGGCCTACAAATAGCAATGATAGTTCTGCGATATACAAAATGACAGGCGGAGTGGCGGACTATAGAAATTTATCAAAAATTAATAATGTCAGTTATACAATAGAATAGTAATAAGGTCTGTTACATAGGTTCGTGGAGAAAAACACCAAAACATTAGCATTGTCGAAGTATTTTTTTTTTAAACTAAGGCTTTTCTTGGACAAAAAAGATATAGCATTGCCAAATTGGTTTTCTTTGTACACATTTTACAAAGCATGGATGGAGCGTTCATTCCATACTTAGCCAGTTTTTGGATCGCAGGTTCTCGGGCTGTCGGTTTCAAAAATGAGCCTCTATTGTTCTATGCCCTATAGAAATTGATAAGAGGGCTTGCGAAGTATACAAGCATATTATAAAATAAATAATGTCTGTTACATATCTCTGGAAATTACATCAACGTGGTTGAAGACCAAAAAATTAGCATACAATAGGAATTTTTCACCCAACAATTCCATCATATACATGAGTCAGTAATTTATAGAAGATTATAACATTGTACGAAGATTTATAGTAATTTGTATAATGCTATAAAACTTTATACATTTTGTACTGAACAATTACGGAGTTGCTGGTTGGCGGAGTCTCGGGTTCGCACTTTTCATGTTCAGTTTGTTACGTGATATACATTTTGCACCAAAGACTTCCGTCATATACATTTTGCAGTGAACACTTCTGTGATATACATGACACAGAGAAATTTATAGAATAGTATAATGTTGTATGGAGATTTAAAGTAATTTATATAATGTTATAACATGTCTTAGTTAATGAATAGTATAAGCAATTTTTAAAATTTTATTCAATATTTTTTTTTTTATAAGTAAGATTGTATAAAAGTATGTCAAAATGAAGGAGTACAGAGAATTTCCATGGTTTCAAGCTGTAAATACTAAGTTTCCTTGAGGGAAAAACAACTCATCCAGCCAAACCGCTTCATAACATAAGTGTAGATTATCATTGATGCAAAAAGAGTTCAAAATTTTGGCCCGTAAGGGTGGGTGCTAGAACTGTGGAAAGTGTAGATAGCCTAATTATAATAACCATGGAAAAATGCATGAAAGGTCACCATGCACATGAGAAAACAACAGAAAAAAACAATAGATATCATCGGTATGGGTTGTAGTATGGTGATGCGGCCATGCAAAAGACGTGAAATGTCATGTCCCTAGGAGGAGGCGGCTCCTCCTAAACTGGTGTGCAGTCCACTTGCATAGCATTCCCCATCTCTAATGGCAGGTGATATTCCTTTTGGACATCCTTTGGGCGTGATGGAAGCCTCTGGTCCTCGCAGTCTGCATCTACGTGGACCAAATTTTTCAGTGGCAACACTGGTGCCGAGGTTGCTGCTGCTTGGGTTGTTGCTGATTGGGCTGCCTTTAGTGCAAGGAGATGAGCACCTTGTAACACAGAGAGAAACTACATGAGTCGAGAGGCTTCGTCGTCCAGGGTCTGTAGGAAGAACCATAGGTCGTCCATGTCCTTATGTGGGTAAAATACCAGGCTCTACACCAACGCATGGCCTGTTTTCCACTCACATTCTAGGTCAGCATTGGAACTCACTCGATATTGGGTTTGTCGTCGTGAATTTTGACTGGCTTCTGAACCATCCATATGAAATTAGGTGTCTTCAAGCTGGTCCTGAAGCGACTGGGTGGCCGGAGAATTGGGAGGGGCCAAAGGGCCGAGGTGTGAAACAGATGTCGAATTGGCTAAAGTTCTTGGGTTGTTGTTCAGTGAGGCCCCTGAGAAATCCATCTCTTCCATTTTGTTGGTAAGGGACATAGAAAGGGAGGGGACAGATGCGGGAATTTGAGTCGACTATGCTAGGGAGGAGGATGAGGTGGATGAAGAGGAGGAGGATAACAGGGAGGGAGCAAGCAGGGGATGTAGGACCAGGTAGGGTCAGTTTGGCTAGCCGGATGGTCGGCCTTTGGACTTCTTTCGTAGCCAGGGCATCTCCGGGATAGTGGGAGAGTGAAAATGTGACAAAAATAGAGCAGGGTAGGACAAATGCAGAGTAGGGAAAGGCTAGGAAGGAAGCCAAGTTCTGAGAAGAAAAAGTAGGAAAGAATAATCCATTTGGACCCGCTAGAGAAATTGAAATAGGTCCGACAACTAGGGAGGTTCCATAAATGGCCGCAATCGCAAAGTAAAGGCGCAATGAGAGTTATTATCCTTCGAAAGGATTTGAATGCAGAGCAGGGTGCATTGAGAGTAATGGAACCATACCTCAAGGGAGATGAACTTGAATTCATTAGGCAGTTGGGAGTGAGTGGCACGTAGTCGTCACATTGTTAGTGCCACGAAGTATCGCTCCTGGCTTCTCTGCTTGATGTGTGTGCTCTACTAGCACCCCATCCATAGGAAAGTTGTAACAAACCTCCCATTTCATTGCGACAACAGGCCTCACATAACAAGTTAAATTTTTTTTTTTGTGTGTGTGTGTATGTAGGAAGGTAATATTGACATTATACTCAACATCGCAACACGACGACGAACACAACACCTGCAACTCATGCCACAACAAACATAACAACCTAACATAACAACACATTAAGTACCTGGAAGCAATGTATGACATTCAATCGAAGAAGAATAAGAATTACTACCTGCCCATCCTACCCTGCAATGGTTAGGACCTCCAGGACACATAAGCAACGCTCAATCCCAGGTTCCCATCGATTTTGACGATTTAAGGTCTCAAGGCTGACGACTATTCTGAGGAACAAGGAGGTGTCTATATCCTGATTGACACAAGTAGACCAAGCCTACTAAGCTAAGGGCAATCATCCTAACAACCCCACACACACAAAATTAATTACGCAAGTAACTAGAACCCTTACAGTGAGAAACCAAGCACATTAAATGTTTACAAAACCAAGTACAAACATTAATTAAAATGAACAACAACACCCTCAACAGGAAGCACAAGCTAAAAATGACTTCGTCAACAACCCAACCATTAATCAAGGCTAAAAGGTCAATATCTATGATTTAAATTGGCGTTAATTACAAATCAATTAACCAGTCTAAATTTCATTAGTCAACGAGTTACCAACCGAACTTAACATGAATTATGACTCAATTTAGCATGTCTGAGTTACCAATTAGGTGATATCTATAAATCCAACTAACATCAATTACATATCTAAATTAGCAAGTCTAACATTTTCAATCTAGTCTTTACTCACCATACAAATTTTAATATTTATTACAACCTAAATGGACAATTCTATATTAATCTGAATCCCCATCCAACTAGCCATAAACATGAATATCAACATTAACATTCTTAAAGTGAAATGCTTCCATTAGCACTTATAATAAATTAAATCTCAACATGTAGTCTAGCTATATTGATCGAACTAACAATGCTAGCGGTCTACTATCATAGAGAAGGAAACTACTAACTATTAACAGTGTTGTAGCAATTTAACAAGGTGATTATCATAGCAGTTACATGACAATTAATATAGCATTAACAAGATAGTTTACATGACTGTTTTCATAATAAGTAATATAGAAATAACAAGGCATTTAACATTCTAGTTAACATACAATTAACATAACATTAACAAGCAAATTTGTATGACTGTTAACATAACCATTCATAGTGCAATAACCAAGCGATTTATATAATTGTTAACTATTTAACTTGCTGTGGCATTTAATCAATAGAAGACCAATAACATTGTTGTAGCAATTGTTCTGGTAATTAATAAGGCAAAAATATAGCATTTGATATTGCAATTAACATGGCCTTTAACAGAAAAAGGAGGTTGCTAACCATTAACATTGTTGCAACAATTATTCTCGTAATTAATAGGGCAACAAAATAAAATTTATTATTGCAGTTAAAATGATAATCAACATGGCCAGTAACATTGATGTGGTAATTAAAGCTTGGCAGAGAGAACGTTGGGTATGTGTTCAATGTGAAGGAGGATAAAAGGGACAACCAAAACTGCAGAAGGACCAACTTGTGGTCAGTCAACAACAACTCAAGCAATGATTAAGGCAAGTCGTGGTCAATTAACACAACAACACAATCAATTTCTAATTATACAAAACGTGGTAACTCCAGCAAGTAAAGTTGTGATTTAAATGGATAAAATCGTGGGTGATTTCTACAGCAACACAGTCAACTTCTGATTATAAAAAATGTGGTCATTTCGGCAAGTAAAGTTGTGATTTAAATGGATAAAATCGTGGATGATTTCTACAGCAACACAGTCAAATTCTGATTATCAAAAAGATGGTCATTCTGTCAAGTAAAGTTGTGATTTAAATGGATAAAATCGTGGGTGATTTCATCATGCAACATAGTCTGTTTTTACTTTCCAAATCATGGTCTTTCACAGAAGGAAATTTGAGGAATTGAAAAGAAAAAACGTGGGCATTAACATGAATCAAATGGCAGCAAAATTTTAAAACAAAACACAGTCTTCGTCAAGGGAAAAATCGCACCAAAAGTAAAATCAAATGCAGACAAGAATAATTCCTCTTTTCCATCGCCAGAATACAAAATAAAAATGCAGACCATAAATCATTTCATTTTTCATTTCCAGAATGCCCATTGTAAAATGCAGAGATGAATTCATTTTGTTTTTCATTGATAGAATACCCAATGTAAAATGCAGAGATGAATTCATTTCGTTTCTCATTTCCAGAATACCCAAAATAAAAATGTAGAGATGAATTCATTTCGTTTTTCATTGCCATAATACCCAATGTAAAATGCAGATATGAATTCATTTCGTTTCTCATTGCCAGAATACCCAAAATAAAAAGGCAGACCAAAAATCATTTTGTTTTTCATTTCCAGAATACCAAATGTAAAATGAAGATATGAATTCATTTTGCTTTTCATTACCAAAATACCCCAATACAACGCAGAGAATAGTAAGAGAACACAAGGATCCAATGGGAAAGGTCATGGAATGATTGCAGGGGTTCTATCAGTCAAGGCATAGAGAAAACCAACCAGGACACAAGATAATCCACACATAGAGATCGTTGCCAGATTGCAGGATCAACAATCAGCCAGGGAAAAACATCAAGGGTAGACAACTAATAGGTTCTTCCTTTGCTCATCATCCTCACACAAAAAAGCAGGGCGTTGAGATCCATAGGTCTTTTAACGCTAAGGCGACGACCGTAGATCAGACTCTTGGTTGACTACTCAGGAGAGGAATGGTGAGCTAGGGACAAAGGCTAAACAACCATGAAGGTCATAATCAACATAGCAAGGTGGTCAAGACATGTAGGGAAATGAAGCCATGGGATCTGATCTATCATCGAGGTAGGCTAACAAAATTTCATAAAACCATCTAGACAAGCAGTTCACGCACCCAAGTAAAAATGTAGATTCAAGCATAAGTTCTAAAACAATTTACCATACAAAATGAAGAAAGCGTATTGTTGCCTGTATGGAATGGACGTCCCGCATTCTCCTTGAAACTCCCACATGTCGACCGACGAGACTACACCAGTACCTCCCAGCTAATGCTAGGGGTACTCTTCTTCCCCCTTAGCCCCCTGAGCCACAAAGGGGCCACACACTCACTATCCAGAGATTTTGACTAGCTCCCAGCTCGCCTTGCAAGGTCGAGCTACCACTCCTCACTGAGATGGGTATCCCAACTCCCACAAGTTAAGTCAGACAAGTAGATATTTCTGCAGCGTAACGTTACGCAAAAAAAAGAGATCCAACCTCCATCTCCTCTCTTCATTATATAGAGTTTCTTGGTTCCTTACTTTCCAAAAATATTGTTTAGTTAAGTTTTTAAAATTTAATTCCTAAAAATTCCTCCCTGTACAAGTGTCACCCATCCCCTTCATTCCTCCATAAATTAATTTCTTTAATTAATTAATTATCTTTATTTCCCTCAGCCACCTAGAGTTACTCCTAGAATCACTCCTAGGTGTCCCCAAATTCTCTTACAAGTTTTAATGACTTTCCCCACCATTAAATTGCTAGTTCAGTTTAAATTAGAAAGATCTTAAATGGTAGATACTTTACTAAGTTTGACTTTTCTCTTTTTCCCTCATGTTCCATTTTTCCCTTTTTATGTTTACCTCTTTTCCTAGTTTCCTAATATTTTAGATTTTCCCTCTTTCCCCTTTTTAATTAGAACTCAAAAAGGGAGGTTTGGAAATTAACCCTTTTTCCCTTTTATCATTTAATTAGTATATTTTAAATTATCAAAAAGATAAAAAAATTAATTCATTTTTTTCTTTATTCCAACAGATTTTTTTTTTCTTGAATAAATTAAATTTCTTACTCCCTCTGTGTTATAAGATTTAACGAAGATCATTCTCTTTATTTATTTTGTTTTTAAATTTTATTTTATATATATATATATATATACATTATTTTAATAAAAAGGATAAAATTTTACCACTAGCATGATTTAGACCGAGACTTTAATTTTTGTGATCAACGACATTTTATTAGGGAAAAAGTTTTTAAAAATTCTTATCACATTGTTCATCCTAAGGCCCTCTAGGTTCATTCATTTATAAAAACAACATGACGTGCCCTTCAAGATGCACTAGCTACTCCAAGGGTGCCACTTGCCTCATATGTTCCCTTGAGCGACGTGGCCTTCAGGACGCACTACGTGCTCCAAGGGTGCCACTCGCCTCTCTCCATTTTTCATGAGAAACGTGCCCTTTAGGATGCACCACATGCTCCAAGGGTGTCACTTTCCTCTTGGCTGACTTGGTAGACATAAAAAAAACCTGGAGTCAATACTCCGCCAGGTGAAGTTGTGAGAGACTAAGGGCCTCTAAGAATAAGGACCCCACCTTATTGCGTGCCACTTAGAATCATCGTGAGTGACTATCACAGTCTTCCCTCAGGGCATCGTGGTTCCTCTCGAACTAGGTAAACATTAACCTCTAGTTCGAGCCATGGTGAGAGTGCTAGTAGGCTATGACAGGGTTGTTCTCTACACCTCTCCCTCAACATCTCTGGTAGTCGTGTGTGACCCCTTTACTCCACATGTGAGTCTGGTCGGAAAGCTATCGTCAGCCTGCATAATCAACAAATCATGTCAGAACATATCCATATCATATCATCTAATCAGATGCACTAATATCACAGTAAAATAATCAAACCCCAATGGTACACTCCCTGACTCGATCCAGAGTCCAAGGGCTTCCATCGATGCCTCTCCATCCTCGAGGTCAAAAATGTTGCACACTCAGTAAAATCGAGTCAATAGCACCTGTCTATGTTGAGGCGGTAAAACAACATGTCATCATCCCATAACGCCTCATAATCAAAATCAAAATTTTTAATAGCATAATAATCTGGATCACTTTCGAGCAAGTGTCCTCAAAGAATAAATTCGCTCAGTGTGCTAGAGTGGGATGTTACATACACCCCCTCTTGGTCCAAACTTTGTCTCGAAGTTTCACAGTATATATGCCAAAATAAAGTGTATCATAGTATCATATGTCTATATATCAAACAAAAATGGAAACTGTTGGTGCATATCATATGTGTCCTCCCAGGTCGCCGAGTGCAGACTATAATTGTCCCACTGGAACTTGAACTGCTCTATCATTCAACACCGTAGCTGTGAAATGATATGATCCAAAATTTAGATCGACTTAGTTGTGAGCGCCCCCTCATCCGATACCTGCGAGGAACTAATTTCAATAACATGCGTAGGATCATTAATATAATGTCTCAAAACAGATACATCAAAAATGTCGTGCATATGCCTCAAAGAATCAGGCAAGGCTAGTCGATAGGCCACAGGCCCCTTTCTCTCCACAATCTCGAAAGGTACCACGAACCTAGGAGAGAGTTTAGCTCCCTTCCCAAACTTGATCAAACTTTTATGCAGTTTAACCTGTAAGAAGACTTGATCGCCGACCTCGTAACTACGATCGACACGGTGTGCATCAGGATAACTCTTATGTCAATCCTGCACTTCTTTAATCCTTTGTCTTATTGTTTGCATTTGATCGTTTATTTCTTGAATCACTTCTGGTCCTACCAGGACCCTATCTTCAAGCCGATCCCAACTCAAAGGCGTCCGACACGGTTGCTCATAAAGAAACTCGAAAGGAACCATCTCAATGGTTCTCTGGTAATTGTTTTTGTAAGTGAACTCCACTAGTGGCAAGAATTCTTCCCAACACTTTTGTTGGTCCATCATGTACATGTGAAACATGTCCCCCAAGTCCTGTTTCGTTCGTTCGGTCTGCCCGTCAGTATCTGGGTGATACGCAGTACTAAAGTTAAGTTGGGTTCCCAAGGCCTCTTGGAAAATTTTCCAAAATTGTTCTATAAACACTGATCCTCGATCGGATATAATCCTCTTAGGCACGCCATGCAGCCTCACAATCTCACTGATGAAAACTCTAGCTATGTAAGGTGCCTAATATGTCATATGCACAGGAATAAAGTGAGCACTCTTCGTCAGAGTGTCTACTACTATGAAAATTGAGTCATGTCTCCTTGCCGTCAGTGGAAATCCAACAATAAAATCCATCAAAATCACCTCCCATTTCGATTCTAGAATAGCATGTGGTTGTAGTAATCCTGATGGGTGTCTATGTTCAGCCTTTACCTGCTGACATTCTAGAAATCTGGCCACATAGTTGACTATGTCTGCCTTCATTCCCTTCTAAAAGAATAAGGGTTTAAGGTCTGCCCTCATCTTCGTGACTCCCGGGTGAGCCATGTAAACTTCTCTATGAGCCTCGCTTAGGATCAACATCCTCAACTCGTCATTCAACAATACATAGATCTGATTTTTAAACCTCAATAAACCATCGCTATCAAATGAAAATCCTTCAAATCGTGGTACCATCATTGTGTTTTGTCTGATAAAACCCTCGACCTCTTTGTACTAGTCATTGTCACGGTGTAAGGTTAGAATATTTTCACGTAGATTTGTCTGAAGAGGAAACACTGAAAAGATGTGTTGTCTCTAACTTAATGTGTCTACCACTCAGTTCATTGTTCCTTTTATGTAAGTAATATCGAAGTCATACTCGCTAAGCAATTCTGACCAACACCATTGTCGCGCGTTGAGCTCACTTTGCGAAAAGATGTGTTGTAGTCCATAGTGGTCAGTCTTTAGTTCAAATTTTCATCCAACAAGGTAGTGTCTCCAAACCTTCAGGGCATATACGATGGCTAACAACTCCAAATCGTGCATCGCATAGTTCTTCTCATGCCTTCTCAATTTCCTTGAAATGTAAGCGATTAATCATCCATCTTGCATCAAGACTCCACCTAAGCCTTCCTTGGATGCATCAGTGCATACCAAGAAGTCCACATCTATGTCCGGGACCTTTAGTATTGGTGTTGTTGTCAACAAATCCTTGAGACTCCGAAATGCTTCCACACATTTCTCGGTCCAAAGAAACTTCTATTTTTTCTTCTGCAATTCCGTGATCGGATTTGCTATCTTTGAAAACCCCTTGATGAACCATCGATAGTATCCTGCTAAACCCATGAAGCTACACACTTCCGAGACATTTTTCATCACAGGCCATTCCATAATGGCCTCGACCTTTGTTGGATCCATAAAGATACCTTCATCGGAGATGACATGCCCTAAGTAGTGGATCTTCAATTGATAAAATGAGAATTTGGATAACTTCCCATAAAATTTGTGCTCTCGCAGACACTGTAGTACCAAGTGTTAGTGCTCTGTAATTTTCCTAAGGCTGCTGAGGTAATCACAGAGGTAAACTCAAACCGCTTCGAGTCTTGGATCTAGCCCTCCAAGACTCAGAGAGGGATCTCTCTTTTAGATTTATCTTTGTTTTTAAGGAATGGGTTTTAGGCTAGTTATAAAAGAAATGAAAATATGTGGTTTTTGATTTTGAGATGGTTACTTTGGGACAGCAAGGAGAGCCATTGGGCCAATGGGGTCTGCGTTTTAAACAATATGATTTAATCCGCAGATATGGACAAATCTCTTTCACAGGGCAAGGTAGCAGCAATATTGGATCGAATTAAGTGTTGATGGCATTGGTTTGAGGAAGGAATAGGTGAGGAAAAAGACAGGCAAAGGAGCATCTAAGAATTCCTAAACTAGCCTTTTAGAAGATCAACATAAATATTAACAGAAGCTGAGAAACAAAGTATCTGCTGATAAATTCTACTTCTACTACTCTCCTTCTGATAATAAGAACTGAAAACAAATTGTGAAGAAGACAGGAAATACATTAACAAAGAAGAAACTCCACCAATATCACCACACAAGAATCCTGTAAAAGAAATATGTCTAATTACTGATCCATCATTAAAATTACAGAGAAATATTCTCTGGCTAAAACACAGCCATCATCCAACAAAGAAAAATAAAACTACAGGTCCTAACCAAATGGAAAATGTTCCACAGGTCGAGCCCTCTACTGCTAGCCCCAGTCGAACCCCCTCTTAGTCTTTTACATCACTATAAATAATAAACAAACCCCCCAGCCTATCACTCCTCCAATACTTGTGATTTAACTCTGCACTCTAAGAATAGTAAACAGTTACAACCAAATATTGACACCTGTAGAGTCTCTCTACAGCAAACCCAATAGTAAATTAAATGAAAACTAAATTTGGTGACTGTTTGCTTTGACATCTGGCACATTGGAGGAGGTTTAATGATTTGCTGGTGAATGGAGGTTAACAGCATCACAATAAACAACAGTCGAATGACTGAGTTGGTTTGAGGTAGGCCAGTAGGAGGATGGGTGATCTAATCTCTGCCATGTATTCCCTGATCTTTCTCAACCATTTCCTCGAAGATAGGGATACTCCATTGCCCTGTTTAACTGTTCTTCCATCTGTTCTCTAACTACCATCTTCCTTTGAAACGATGTGTTCTTCCACCTGTGTTTAAACATGCTCTGCCACCTCCCTGTAACTATTTCTCATTCATGAAGGGTCATTTTTCCACTTGTCATTCGTGAAGTAAAACTGCCACGGGTTCCCTGTTTTCCACTAACCTTGTTAGCCATTTTATAAGTTCTTGATCAACCTTTTCACTATGTGAAACCAATGCCATGACCAGCACAATCTGATTTTTCTATAGGTTTTGGAGCATGACACAGGTCCTACTCTAATCTTGTTTTCTTCCTATTACCAGGATCCTCATCAATTAGAATCACATCATTGTCATCGTCATCCAACTTCCTCTTACCTCCTGCAACAGCAACTGTATTAGTTGTGAGTACAACAACCTTCTTATTGATGTCTGAGTTGTCATCATTTAAAGTCATATCAGTGCCCAATTTTCTCTTAGCTCCAGAAGTGACTAGAGAGTTAGCTGTGATTAATTCAACATCATCTGAACAACTTGGTTGACATGCTGTGACTCCTTCGACCGAAAGAAATTTACTTCACATAAATGCTGCTTGGAAATTTTGTCATTGGCATGTGGTTTGTATTAAAACTCATCCCTGGAACATTGAGAATTATCTTTATAAGAAATGCCTCCATCCTGTTGGCTTGAAACACTCCTGACAGTGGCTACCTGAAAAGGAATCATAACACCATAAATTGGTACCAAAACTGCATCGTTCTTTGTATCAACCTGAATCATAAAATATCTTGCAGAAGGGATATCATCTACTCTTTTGTAAGCAATCATCTCACTGGATGGCTTAGAAGAACTATGCCTGTCCCCTAAATCATTACCCCCTGCAGCCAATCTCCTTGCAGTCTCCTCGTTCTTTCAACTGCTTAAAGTCCAAATCCAACGAGAATACCCATAAGTCCTTCATCAACAAACTCCTTCACTTCCATCTCTTTCATCTCTCAAACACAAGTGAAGTCTCTCCTCTGGCTGGTGTTTTTGAATTTCGATCAGTGACAAGCTGAACCCCAACCATTAAACCTCTTCTCCTTACATCTTCAATGATTTCATATTTGTCTTGAAGTTCTTTCAAACTGCTGATTAGATGAGCACCCACAACAGCATAATGTTCTTGTCATTTTTCTTCGTCTAAGACCTTTTAGCACTGCATGGTCACCAGTAGTGCAGACTGGATTTCCACCAAAAATAACACAGTGAGATCGTTGTGTTAACACTTGGTCAATTTCTAGAGTTGTTACCACAACACCAAGAGGAAAACCATTGCCAATACCTTTGACCATAGTTACAATGTCAGGGATAACGGCTTGTGTTTCAAAGCCCCAGTAATGGCTACCCATACGACCAGCTCCTGTCTGAACCCCATCAGATATACAAACACCTCCAGCCTTCTGGGGCACTATCATAAACTGCTGGCAGTTATCCAGGTGTCAGTTCTACTTCTCTACTAACACCCTGTATAGTTTCTGTAATAAACCCTGTAACACGCCTAGTGGTTCCAAACTCAAAATACCTTGAACATATTTAACATAGTGTGGCCCATCAGGGCCAATAGGGTCGACTGCGTGATGCACTCCACTCGGGCAATTCCAGTAAGATTCGTATTCTCTCTGTAAGGAAGGTGTTGGAAACTGACTGTATCTCTATGCTTCTTTGTGAATCCAAAATCAATGATATAAACCTGACTTGCTCGCCTACCAAGACCCATGAGAAAGTTATCGGGCTTGATATCCCTATGTAGACGCCAAGACACACTGCCATATTCGTTTGCAGCATTATCACCATCATACTCATCAAAATCCGCTGTCGATCTGAGCCAGAATAGCAATTGAGGGTATCCAAGTAGTGCCCTTTGGACCAGAAACATGTTGTTGGACACCTGCACAGTAACCTTGGGGCATGATCTCCACAACATATGGCATATCAGAACCTGGACTTGCACACATCGACTGGCATCATCTCGCTAATACTTGACACATCAATTCTGGTCGACACCTGGGCGTAGGGTTGAAAAGCTATGTTTTATATATTTTTTAATTTCCTGCGAGCGATATCCCACATCCACGCCTTGAAATGAACTTTAGGTAATTATATTAACCAACCGTTATAGGTTGTGTCAATGAAATGAGCCCGAGGCTTGGGCTTTGGGGTTTGGTGTTGGCGTTGTGCGCGCTTGTGTGCTTGTTGTTGGTTTTTTGCTAACTCTTGGTGTTGAATGCGTGGAGATTGGCCCTCGGCCAATATAAAATTTTGGACAATAATTTTTTTTAACTTTTGCATAAAAATTCTACCTAAAGGCTGAGGGGGGGCACTTTTTTCTCAATTCACCAAAATAAGTTATAAAAACCCAATTTTGGCAAGTAAACCCAACCTTATGTTTGACCCAACCAAGTAAAAAATTTCGCCATTCAAACCAATTCACCATTTTTTGCTAAAAAATGCACCAGAACTCGCTTTGAAACTTGTGCGCAAGAACTCATCTTATGCTTGGTCAGTGTCGTGCACTTTTCGCCGCCTTCACCAAGCATCGTGAGTGAACACATGTGCCTGGAAAACATAAATATTATTCAGAAAACCGATCCCCTATTATATAGGGTTCTAACATAGGCTCCACTCGGGGAAGATAGCTCCGAAGGAGGTGTCTAGAATCCATGAACTCTGAATTTCGCCGACCAACTGATCATTGGGCTGCCCCCAAACTGTAAACTGAAAATAAAGCCATGAAAAGATGAAAAAGAAAATATGCTCATTCTGATGAGCTTATTGGCACATTCCTACCTACCCTAATCTAACAGTTACTGCTTCAATCAGGTAATGAAAAAGTGCCAATGAAGCCAACCCAACAGTTGATCCCATGATTGGGTTTCCTCATCATGCTTGACGAAAATCAGGGCTGAAATATGCACTGGAAGTTGGTGATAGCTCGAGTTCTTGCAGAAAAAAATGTTTGAACAGTTACACTGAAAAATAGCTCCATATAATTTGCAACTGGGTCAATAAATAAATGATCTATTTGTTGATTCTCCGGGTATTCTTTCAGCATTTTAACATGGACAAGTTTCCCATCTGTGTCCTCAATATCAGACCATGACTGCAACTATTCAACTTCAGACTTATGCTTGCCAACAAAAGGTTCGTCAATCAGAAAATTGGAAGAGGACACAATATCTTTTGGTTTGGAAGATGTGATTTGCTCATAAGACTGAATTGGAGTATTCAAAGGCTCAATATATTTTGCAAGTCTTTCAACAACTAGATCAAGAACACACATTTTACTTTTATGAGAATATTTTTTTGATTTACAACACTTAATCACAGTTGCTAACGAAACTTCATCAAATTGAAAATCTGCTAACGTATCCCTGAGATCTTTAACAACTTCACAATATATAGGATTTTCCGCATACCTTGTCATATTGAAGTATCATCAAGGCTTTGAAATCTGGATTCTTCAGTAGTAGAGTCGCTTGTGAACTTTGAAGACCGGGATCTTGAACAATGGAGTCGCCAGGTGAATGGTACAACCTTCCTGTGTTTGGCTTTTGTTCACCATCAGAAGTCAAAACTGAACTTGAAGTGCAGCTCTGGAAAAAGTCCCCAGTGGAGTCGCCAAAAATGTTAGCGCTCTTTAATTTTCCTAGCGTTTTTTAGGCAATCACAGAGGTAACCTCAAACCGCTTCGAGTCTTGGATCTAACCCTCCAAGACTCAGAGAGGGATCTCTCTTTTAGATTTAGCTTTGTTTTTAAGGAATGGGTTTTAGGCTAGTTATAAAAGCAATGAAAATATGTGGTTTTTGATTTTGAGATGGTTACTTTGGGACAACAAGGAGAGCCATTGGGCCAATGGGGTCTGCATTTTAAACAAGATGATTTAATCCTCATATATGGAAAAATCTCTTTCACAGGGCAAGGTAGCAACAATATTGGATCGAATTAAGTGTTGATGGCGTTGGTTTGAAGAAGGAATAGGTGAGGAAAAAGATAGGCAAAGGAGCATCTAAGAATTCCTAAACTAGCCTTTTAGAAGATCAACATAAAGATTATCAGAAGCTAAGAAACAGAGTATCTGCTAATAAATTATGCTTCTACTACCCTCCTTCTGATAATAAGAAGTGAAAACAAATTGTGAAGAAGACAAGAAATACATTAACAAAGAAGAAACTCCACCAATATCACCACACAAGAATCCTGTAAAACAAATATGTCTAATTACTGATCCATCATTAAAATTACAGATAAATATTCTCTGGCTAAAACACAACCATCATCCAGCAAAGAAAAATAACAACTACAGGTCCTAACCAGATGGAAAATGTTCCACAGGTCGAGCCCTCTACTTCCAGCCCCAGTCGAACCCCCTCTTAGTCTTTTACATCACTATAAATAATAAACAAACCCCCTAGCCTATCAGTCCTCCAAGACTTGCGCTTTAACTCTGCACTCTAAGAATAGTAAACGGTTACAACCAAATATTGACACCTATAGAGTCTGTCTACCCAACAGTAAATTAAATGAAAACTAAATTTGGTGACTGTTTGCTTTGACATCTGGCACATTGGAGGAGGTTTAATGATTTTCTAGCGAATGGAGGTTAACAGCATCACAATAAACAACAGTCGAATGACTGAGTTGGTTTGAGGTAGTCCAGTTGGAGGCTGGGTGATCTAATCTCTGCCATGTATTCCCTGATCTGTATCAACCATTTCCTCGAAGATAGGGATACTCTGCTGCCCTATTTAACTGTTCTTCCATCTGTGCTCTAACTACCATCTGCCTTTGAAATGATGTGTTCTGACACCTGTGTTTAAACATGCTCTGCCACCTCCCTGTAACTGTTTCTCATTCATGAAGGGCCATTTTTCCACTTGTCATTCATGAATTAAAACTACCACGGGTTCCCTGTTTGCCACTAACCTTGTTAGCCATTTTATAGGTGCTTGATCGACCTTTGCACTATGTGAAACCAATGGCATGACCAGCACAATCTGATTTTTCTATAGGTTTTGGAGCATGACACAGGTCCTACTCTAATCTTGTTTTTTTCCTATTACCAGGATCCTCATCGATTAGAATCACATCATTGTCATCGTCATCCAACTTCCTCTTACCTCATGCAACAACAACTGTGTTAGTTGTGAGGACAACAACCTTCTTATTGATGTCTGAGTTATCATCATTTAATGTCATATCAGCGCCCAATTTTCTCTTAGCTCCAGAAGTGACTAGAGACTCAGTTGTGATTAATTCAACATCATCTGAACAACTTGGTTGACATGCTGTGAATCCTTCAACTGAAAGAAATTTACTTCACATAAATGTTTCTTGGAAATTTTGTGGTTGGCATGTGGTTTGTATTAAAACTCGTCCCTGGAACATTGAGAATTATCTTTATAAGAAATGCCTCCATCCTTTTGGCTCGAAACACTCCTGATAGTGGCTACCTGAAAAGGAATCATAACACCATAAATTGGTACCAAAACTGCATTGTTCTTTGTATCAACCTGAATCATAAAATCTCTTGCAGAAGGGATATCATCTACTCTTTTGTAAGAAATCATCTCACTGGATGGCTTAGAAGAACTATGCCTGTCCCCTGAATCATTACCCCCTACAGCCAATCTCCTTGCAGTCTCCTCATTCTTTCAACTTCTTAAAGTCCAAATCCAACCAGAATACCCATAAGTCCTTCATCAACAAACTCCTTCACTTCCATCTCTTTCATCTCTCAAACGCAAGTGAAGTCTCTCCCCTGGCTGGTGTTTTTGAAGTTCGACCAGTGACAAGCTCAACCCCAACCATTAAACCTCTTCTCCTTACATCTTCAATGATTTCATATTTGTCTTGAAGTTCTTTCAAACTGCTGATTAGATGAGCACCCACAACAACATAATGTTCTTGTCATTTTTCTTTGTCTAAGACTTTTTAGCACTGCATGGTCACCAGTTGTGCAGACTGGATTTCCACAAAAAATAACACAGTGAGATCGTTGTGTTAACATTTGGTCAATTTCTGGAGTTGTTACCACAACACCAAGAGGAAAACCGTTGCCAATACCTTTGACCATAGTTACAATGTCAGGGATAACGCCTTGTGTTTCAAAGCCCCAGTAATGCCTACCCATATGACCAGCTCCTGTCTGAACCCCATCAGATATACAAACACCTCCAGCCTTCTGGGGCACTATCATAAACTGCTGGCAATTATCCAGGTGCCAGTTCTACCGCTCTACTAACACCCTGTATAGTTTCTGTAATAAACCCTATAACACGCCTAGTGGTTCCAAACTCAAAATACCTTGAACATATTTAGCATAGTGTGGCCCATCAGAGCCAATAGGGTTGACTACGTGATACACTCCACTCGGGAAATGCCAGTAAGATTCATATTCTCTCTGTAAGGAAGGTGTTGGAAACTGACTGTATCTCTATGCTTCTTTGCGAATCCAAAATCAATGATATAAACCTGACTTGCTCGCCTACCAAGACCATTGAGAAAGTTATCGGGCTTGATATCCCTGTGTAGACACCAAGACACACTGCCAGATTCGTTTGCAGCATTATCACCATCATACTCATCAAAATCCACTGTCGATCTGAGCCAGAATAGCAATTGAGGGTATCTGGGTAGTGCCCTTTGGACCAGAAACATGTTGTTGGACACCTGCACAGTAACCTCAGGGCACGATCTCCACAACATATGGTGTATCAAAACCTGGACTTGCACACGTCGACTGTCATCGTCTCTCTAATACTTGACACATCTATTCTGGTCGACACCTAGGCGTAGGGTTGAAAAGCTGTGTTTTATATATTTTTTAATTTCCTGCGAGCGATATCCCACATCCACGCCTTGAACTAAACTTTAGGTAATTATATTAACCAACCGTTATAGGTTGTGTTAATGAAATGAGCCCGAGGCTTGGGCTTTGGGGTTTGGTGTTGGCACTGCGTGCGCTTGCGTGTTTGTTGTTGGTTTGGTGCTAACTCTTGGTTTTGAATGCGTGGAGATTGGCCCTCGGCCAATATAAAATTTTGGACAATAATTTTTTTTAAATTTTGCATAAAACTTCTTCCTAAAGGCCGAGGGGGGCCATGTTTTGCTCAATTCACCAAATTAATTTATAAAAACCCAATTTTGGTGAGTAAACCCAACCTTATATTTGACCCACCAAAGTAAAAAATTTCACCATTCAAACCAATTCACCATTTTTTGCTAAAAAATGCACCAGAACTCACTTTGAAACTTGCGCGCAAGCACTCATCTTATGCTTGGTCAGTGTCGTGCGCTTTTCGCCGCCTTCGCCAAGCATCGTGAGAGAACACATGTGCTTGGAAAACATAAATATTATTTAGAACATTGATCCCCTATTATATAGGGTTCTAACACCAAGCACAAGTTCTCTTCATGCTCCTCCATCGTCCAAGAGTAAATCAAAATATCGTCAATGAATACTTGGACGAACTTGTCTAAGTACTGGCGGAACACCCCATTCATCAAACTCATAAATACCCCTGGGGCATTTGTCAGTCCAAACGGTAAAATAGTAAAATCATAATGTACAAACCTCATCTTAAAGGCAGTATTAGGGACTTCATCTTCCTTATTCCGTAACCGGTGATACCCTGATCACAAATCTATATTTGAGAACACCGTCACACCCTTCATTTGATTGAACAGATCATCAATCCTCGGCAATGGATATTGATTATTTATCGTGTCCTTGTTCAATTGACAGTATTCAATGCAGAGCCTCCATGAACCATCCTTCTTTCGTATGAAAATAATAGGTGCACCCCACGGTGACACACTAGGACGTATCAGTCCCAGGTCTAGCAACTCCTTCAGTTGCATTCTCAACTCCTGTAATTACGGGGTTGACATCCAAAAAGGAATTCTAGCTATTGGTTCTGTTCCTAGTTTTAGGTCTATAGTAAACTCCAACTCCCTCTCTGGTGGCATCCCAGGTAACTCCTTTGGAAATACCTCCGCAAAATCTCTCACCACCGAAAGATGTTCTAAAATTTCCACTCATCCCTTCTTGTTTAATGCAATGATCACATAAAGCTTGCACCCCTTGCGCATGCTCTTCAGTAGCTGTAAGGAAGAGATGAACCTTAGGGAAACTCCTGAGTTCTATCCTATAATCACACGTGTCTATCCCTCATCATCAACCAAGCTCAACCATTTCATCTTACAGTTGAGTATCGCCTCATGCGATTCTATCCAGTCCATACCAATTACAACATCATAAGATCCTAAGATCGTGATGTGCAGGTTGACCCTTGTGGCAAACTCTCTCAGGTTAAGGATACAACCTATAACATTTCCTCCAACCTTTTGTTTGGCTCTCGAGACCATCTCTACGAAGTTAAACTCATCTTGTTCGACGACCTTTACCTTAATCCTTTTTAGCACTGCACCGGAAATGAAACTCTCAGTAGCACCGGGATCTATCAAAATACTAAGGATCTGGTTAGGGATGGTACCTGTCGTCTCAAGAACAGTCGACTAATGCTCTTCCTGGTGGTTATTCACTGCTGCATGAATCTAATGGGCCTTGCCCATATCTCCCACGGTAGTGGGTTTGGCTAAGTCGGATGCTCTAGTCCTCTCCACCAGGTAGTCGTGTTGGTCATGTGGCTCCCCACACATCCAACACCCCTTCTTCATCCCAGTAGTCCTAGTACCCAAAGTAGAAGGTGATGGCCCTCCAGCCTAGAATCCTGGTCTGTTATGCTGAATAGGCCTAAACTGTTGATGTTGCGGTCGATGTTGTTGTTGATGCTATGGTCCTCGATAAGGTGTTCGCTGCTGAGGTGTCGGTCGTTGAGGTGTAGTGAAAGAGGATCCCCTCTGGAAGCCACGATATCTCGACATATGTTTGGCTGGTGTCTGATGCTGCTATGCTCCAGAAGACACCTGCCCTGCTGGTCTCACTGGAGTCCTGTCCTGAGCCTTACTGATAAAGTCCTCCTCTACTAAGAGGGCCTTCTGGATGACATCATGCAAGGTTTGAGGCATCAAAATCCTGACCCTTGCATGTATTTTGTTGTTAAGGCCGAACACGAACCTATTGACCTTAAGTTTCTTAGTGTTAAGGTGCAGAGCATACCAGAGCAGCTCCATAAAACGGGACTCATACTCAGGAACTGTACGACCGCCCTATCGTAAGGCATTGAACTCATTGAGTTGACGCTCAATGAATTCCTCTGAAAGGTACCTCTCTCAGAACCATTCCTCAAACAGTTCCCATGACACGTCTTCGACGGCCATGTTTAGCTACAGTAGGAGCGTCTTCCACAATAGAAGAGCGCTTCCTTTTAGTTGGAAGAACACCATGCAAACCTTCATGTTGGAGGTATAATCTCAAAGTGCAAAGAACATCGCCATATTCTCCAACCATGCCTCAACGGCTACGCCATCTGGGGCACCAAAGAACTTGGGAAATTTGACCTTCTTGAGTTCACGGTGAACGCTACAAGTATCGACTGGAGCGCACAGTAGAACCTCAGGGGGGTGCTAGTGCCCTGGCCTCATCTCTGTCCAAACGGATGATCAGTGCCTCAGACATGCACTGAAAAGATCTCATCATTCTGACCACATCACCAACTGCTATCTGATCCTACTCGACAACCTGTTCATCTCCTTGGGGGTTAGACCCCTCAGGCATGGATGCTATTGGAGGCGTCGCACGTCCTCCCCTAGCACCCCATCGTCTGCCTCCGCGGAGTCCTCTAACCATGATTACCTACACGAATACAAGTCAACTCAATTAGCAACATTATAATCAAATCATATCAATGAAATACGTAGCGATCCCAAGTCATGGGTTGAAATCGCTCTGATACCGTATGTAACAAACCTCCCATTTCATTACGACAACAAGCCTCACATAACAAGTGCAATTTTTTTTTTTGTGTGTGTATGTAGGAAGGGAATAATGACATTATACTGAACATCGCAACATGAAAACAAAAAAAAAGCATGCAAATCACGCCATAACAAACATAACGACCTAACATAAAATCACATCAAGCAAATGGAAGCAATGTATGACATTCAACCAACAAAGAATAAGAATGACTACCAGCCCGTCCTACCCTGCAATGGTTAGGACCTCCAGGACACATAATCAACGTTCAAGCCTAGGTTCCCATCAATTTTGACCATTTAAGGTCTCAAGGTCGGTGATTGTTCTGAGGAACAAGGACGTGTCTACATCCTGCCCAACACAAGTAGACCAAGCCTACTAAGATAAGGGGAATCATCCTAACAATCCCACGTACCCAAAATTAATTACACAAGTAACTACAACCCTTACAGTGAGAAACCAATCACATTAAATGTTTACAAAACCAAGTACAAATATTAATTAAAATGAACAACACCCTCAACGGGAAGCGCAAGCTAAAAATGACTTCCTCAACAACCCAACCATTAATCAAGGCTAAAAGGTCAATATCTATGATTTAAATTAGCATTAATTATAGATCAATTAACCAGTCTAAATTCCATTAGTCAATGAGTTACGAGACGAACTGAACATGAATTACGACTCAATTTAGCGTGTCTGAGTTACCAATTAGGAAATATCTATAAATCCAACTAACATCAATTACATATCTAAATTAGCAAGTCTAACATTTTCAATCTAGTCTTTACTCACCATACAAATTTTAATATTTATTACAACCTAAATGGACAATTCTATATTAATCTAAATCCCCATCCAACTAGCCATAATCTTGAATAACAACATTAACATTCTTAAAGTGGAATGCTACCATTAGCACTTATAAGAAATTAAATATCAACATTTAGTCTAGCTATATTGATCGAACTAACAATGCTAGCGGTCTACTATCATACAGAAGGGAACTGCTAACTATTAACAATGTTGTATCAATTTAACAAGGTGATTATCATAATAGTTACATGACAATTAATATAGCATTAACAAGATAGTTTACATGATTGTTTTCATAATAAGTAATATAGCAATAAAAAGGCATTTAACATTGTAGTTAACATACAATTAACATAACATTAACAAGGCAATTTGTAAGACTGTTAACATAACCATTCATAATGCAATAGCCAGGCGATTTGTATAACTGTTAACTATTTAAATCACTGTGGCATTTAATCAATAGAAGGAATCTGCTGACCAATAACATTGTTGTAGCAATTGTTCTGGCAATTAATAAGGTAAAAATATAGCATTTCATATTGCAATTAACATGTCCTTTAAGAGATAAAGGAAGTTGTTAACCATAAACATTGCTGCGTCAATTATTCTAGTAATTAATAAGGCAACAAAATAGCATTTATTATTGCAGTTAACATGATAATCAACATGGCCAATAACATTGTTGTGGTAATTAAATCATGGTAGAGAGAACGTTGGGTATGCGTTAAATGTGAAGGAGGATAAAAGGGACAAACAAAACTCCAGAAGGACCAACTCATGGTCAGTCAACAACAACTCAAGCAATGATTAAGGCAAGTTGTGGTCAATTAAGACGACAACACAGTGAATTTCTAATTATCAAAAACATGGTCACTCTAGCAGGTAAAGTTGTGATTTAAATAGATAAAATCATGGGTGATTTCTACAACAACACAGTCAACTTTTGATTATCAAAAATGTGGTCATTCTGACAAGTAAAGTTGTGATTTAAATGGATAAAATCATGGATGATTTCTACAGCAACACTGTCAACTTCTGATTATCAAAAACGTGGTCATTATGGAAAGTAAAGTTGTGATTTAAATGGATAAAATTGTGGGTGATTTCAGCATGCAACACGGTCCATTTTTACCTTCCAAATCGTGGTCATTCACAGCAAGAAATTTGATGAATTGAAAAGCAAAAACGTGGGCATTAACATGAATCAAATGGAAGCAAAATTTTAAAGCAAAACACAGTCTTCATCAAGAGAAAAATCGCCCCTAAGGTAAAATGAAATGCAGACAAGAATAATTCCTCTTTTCCATCGCCATAATACAAAATAAAAATGCAGACCAGAAATCATTTCGTTTTTCATTGCCAGAATACCCAATGTAAAATGTAGAGATGAATTCATTTCATTTTTCATTGCCAGAATAAACAAAGTAAAATGCAGAGATGAATTCATTTCGTTTCTCATTGCTAGAATACCCAAAATAAAAATGCAGAGATGAATTCATTTCATTTTTCATTGCCAGAATACCCAATGTAAATTTCATAGATGAATTCATTTTGTTTCTCATTGCCAGAATACCCAAAATAAAAATGAAGACTAGAAATCATTTTGTTTTTCATTGCCATAATACCCAATGTAAAATGCAGAGATGAATTCATTTCGTTTTTCATTGCCAGAATACCCCAATACAACACAGACAATAGTAAGAGAATGCAAGGATCCAATGGGAAGGGTCATGGAATGATTGCAGGGGTTCTATTAGTCAAGGCATAGAGAAAACCAACCATGACACAAAATAATCCACACGCAGAGGTCGTTGCCAGATGGCGGAATCAACAATCAGCTAGGGACAAACATCAAGGGTAGACGACTAATAGGTTCATCCTTCACTCATCATCCTCACACAGAAAAGCAAGGTGTTGAGATCCATAGGTCTTTTAAGGCTAAGGCGATGACCATAGATCAGGCTCTTGCTCGACTACTCAGACAAGGACTGGTGAGCTAGGGACGAAGGCTAAATAACCATGAAGGTCATAATCAACACAATAAGTTGTTCAAGACGTGCGGGGAAATGAAGCCATGGGACCCAATCTATCATCGAGCTAGGCTAAGAAAATTTCAGAAAACCATCTAGACAATCAGTTCACTCACCCAAGTAAAAATGCAAATTCATGCATAAGTTCTAAAATAATTTACCATACAAAACGAAGAAAGAGTATCGTTGCCTGTTCGGAGTGGACGTTCCACGTGCTCCTTGAAAATCCCGTGTGCCAATCCACGAGACTACACTGGTACCTCCCAGCCAATGCTACGGGTTCTCTTCTTCCCCCTTAGCCCCCCGAGCCACAAAGGGGCCACACACTCACTATCCAGTGATTTCGACTAGCTCTGAGCTTGCCTCACAAGGCCGAGCTACCAGTCCTCACCAAGCTGGGTATCCCAACTCCCACAAGTTAAGTCAGCCAAGTAGATATTTCTGCAGCGTAGTGTTATTTAAACAAAAGAGATCCAACCTCCATGTCCTCCCTTCATTATATAGAGTTTCGTGGTTCCTTACTTTCCAAAAATCTTGTTTAGTTAAGTTTTTAAAATTTAGTTCATAAAAATTTATCCTCATACAAGTGTCACCCATCCCCTTAATTCCTCCATAAATTAATTTCTTTAATCAATTAATTATCTTTATTTCCCTCAACCACCTAGAGTTACTTCTAGAATCACTCATAGGTGTCCCCAATTTCTCTTACAGGTTTTAATGACTTTCCCCACCATTAAATTGCTAGTTCAGTTTAAATTAGAAAGCTCTTAAATGGTAGATACTTTACTAAGTTTGACTTTCTGCTTTTTCCCTTATGTTCCCTTTTTCACATTTTATGTTTACCTATTTTCCTAGTTTCCTAATATTTTAGATTTTCCCTCTTTGCCCTTTTTAATTAGAACTCAAAAAGGCAGGTGTGGAAATTAACCCTTTTTCCCTATTCTCATTTAATTAGTATATTTTAAATTATCAAAAATACAAAAGAAGTAATTCCTTCTTTTTTTTTTAATTTTATTCCAACAGATTTATTTTTTCTTGAATAAATTAAATTTCTTGGTCCCTCTGTGTTACAAGATTTAACGAAGATCATACTCTTTATTTATTTTGTTTTTAAATTTTATTTTAT
>JZKD02S2084044.1:44100-89677 GCA_000966675.3 Picea glauca | reverse complement strand
AAAACTAGCCTTTCTCGAATTAGAGCATAGACAAAACCCTCATTCCATACTTAGCCAGTTTTTGGATCGCGGGTTCTCGGGCTGGGACCTAAAAAGAGGGTTTTTGTTGTTCGATGACCTTCAAATAGCATCGAGAGTTCCATGATTTACAAATTGATAATGGGACCTGTGGACTATTTGAATTTCAAGGGGCTCGTGTCTCAAAAATTTAACATTCGGGAATTACTTTTCTTTACATAGGTTTTACACACGGTGGTGGAAAAATGTACAAAACATATATTATCAATGTCTGTTACACAAGGTGGTGGATAGGCAGACCAAATAAATAACATTCCCTGATTAGTTTTCCTTAAAATAGGGGCTCGTGGATACAAGAAATTGGAATGTATCAAATTATAAGTTCCTAGAGAGCATTGATTGTACATAGAAAAACCATAATTTTTTAAAGTAGATATTTTATTTTATACATAAGAAATATGTAATTTTATAGAGCATGTACAAAGCCCTCATTCTATATAGTGTGGTGGAGCCCAGATTACATACTTAGGCAGTTTTTGGAGCGCGAGTTGTCGAGTTGGCCAGCTGAAAATTGGAAAAAAGATGAAACGTGTTACATATTCCAGGAAATTTAAAGAAACATATATATGTGTGAAATATGATATGTCGAATTTGAGTGAGTGATTTATGACTACTTTATTTTTAACAAGAAAAAAATAGAATAGAGATCAAATAAACAGAATGACTTCACATTCATCATAGTTGAAGATAAAAAATCCAGGAAGACATAAATATATAAGAAGACAAAAGAGTAGTTTTATTTGGAATATATGAAAAAAATAATAGTTTGTTACATATCCCTGGAAATCTAAATGTGTTTGTCATATAGACTAGGATTGGGGCTCCCATAGACCATAACATATATATGTACAATAAATAGGAGTGTGGAAAGAAGTTGTACACGCTAGAATGTAATACCTGAAAAGTAGAAATGGGAAGATTAGTTTTTGCCTATAGATTTCTACCTAGAAAAGGAATAACTTGATTGATAAAGAAAGGACTATCACTATACACTTATAGGGATGGTACATATAAGTAATTTTTGTGTTTGGTTGGTGATTACTTTCCCTGCTGGTTTTTGTGGGAAACCTACTTCAATAACTGGATTGATACACAGAGGATTTATGCATTTGCATGTTGGATTTCGTGGCTGATCCACTTCAAGTTATCTTAAATATAGCTTCTCAAGGGGGCAACATTGATGTCATTGTGGATTCGAATGTTGAAAAATTCATTTTCTAATCCACTTAGATCAATTGAAAGTTTACAAAGACCTTCATGAATGTCTTCATTCTATAGCGAATACCCAACTAGCCAGTTGTCCACCTCTTCTTCATGATATTCAACAATTCTGTAAAAACTTTCTAAAGACAAGGCCTTCAAATTATCAACTTGTTGATCAAAAACTTGCTTTCTTAACGTCAACAAGTTGAGGATTAAGCTGGGGTCTTGGAAGCCATTTGTATTTCCTGCTAAGTTTATTTTGGTGAGCTTTGTGAATAATGTTTCTTTCTTTGATATTGCTTGTTCACACGATTGCAACAATAGGTACAGGTTCTTCACTTTCTGTTTCCAGCATGCTTCTAATTGAGTGAGCCTTTTTTTGGATGGGATATCATGTTGTCTTCTTCTCATCTCTGGCATGTTGTTGACATGAAAAGTGAAAGGGATGACCGAGTGCACATAGAAAGTTTCTTCATTCTTTAAATCTGTCTATAGAAGTAGGAGAAAGTTATGTGCCCTGCTCCCTAGGGAATCCATATTCTGTGATGTTTCCCAGGCCTTGGCAATCAATTCTATTCTTTTGTTAATAATTTTCTCCACATATCATCTACATGATGCGAGGAATATGGAGGACCCTTTTACATTTGTTGCGGGTGCACATAGTCGCAGGCATGGCTATTTCCAAGGAACTACCAAGCAATGGCATAGGAAACAAATCTTCCTCTAATTCCTTAACCCGGTTCTTTAGTCTGGAATTTTTGGCTTCAATGAATCCAACGGAATCATGAAGAGCATC
Organism: Picea glauca; assembly: GCA_000966675.3. NCBI lineage: Eukaryota > Viridiplantae > Streptophyta > Pinopsida > Pinales > Pinaceae > Picea > Picea glauca. The sequence goes on along the minus strand of JZKD02S2084044.1, from coordinate 87,600 downwards.
TTCATTTTCCCTGTGAAGTTCAAATATTTTGGATGCGTGCATATTGGGAAGGTCAAGTTTTGAACAATGTTTTCTTTTCTTATTTTTTACATCTATTTTTTCAATGATTAATTTTTTTGATTCGGTTTCAAAAACAACGCTCTGGAATACGAAGGATTGATCTGCATAAAAAAATTTGGTACCAACCATGTCCATTGAGTAGGCATGCTGAATTGCGTGTGCCAGCTGATCAAGGTTGCAGAATATGATTTCTAGATCAACGTCAAGATCCATGTTCTGACGATAAATTTTGGGCTGCTCCACCTCCCCTACAATTGTTTTTTCCGTCCTTCTACACGGGAATCTCTTGAGGAAGATGTTCATTGTATCTCTACAAAAATATTGTGGAGTTGCTGACAGTAGTTTATCGAAAGGTTGGATGGCTCTAGACACTGCTTGAAATGAAGAAATGGAGGGGACAACATAACCCCCCGCAAACATTGCTTCAATGCTTGCGAATGGAAAATCTCCTCATTAATGACAATATCTATGTGTGCTATATGGTGACCTATTAGAAGTAAAGAGTAGTTATTGAAAACTTAGAAGTGTGAAGTTGAGGGCTACGATGAATAACATTTAAGGATTGGAGGTTTGGTGAACGAACCAAGTTGGCGGCGTGCGAACAACATTGCATGGTATTTGAAATTAAGACTGGGAAGCGATTGGAGGTTTCGTGAAGGAAGCAAGCTGGCGGTGTGTGAATGAAATTCCATGGAATTTGAAATTAAAACTAGGAAGGGAGAAGAAAATGATTCCCAAAAATTGCATTAATGGAAAAACTTCTCGAGCCTTCTGCGCATCAATGACAACTTATACGGTAGCTGTAGGATGACCGGTTAGCATTAAAGATTTAGAAAGAAGATATATATATATATATATATATATATATCTATATATATATAAACAATGTTTTTTATTATGCACATGTGCGAAGGTAACAACCACGAGGAAGAGAAAGAAAGGAAGGAATGGCCAAGACGGAAAGTGCATGGTTCGAAATCGCAGGTTTTCGAGCAGGCGGATTTAAAAGAAGGCCTCTATTGTTTGGTTTTCTACAAGTAGCACACAAAGTTCCGCGATATACAAATTGAGAAGTGGACTTGCGGGTTGGTCGAGATTTAATAGACCATCTATAGTTTCCCAATCGCGGGTTCTCGGGCTGGTGGGGTAAAAAACGACGCTTTATTGTTTGTTGCCTTGCAAATATCTTATGATAATAAATTGATAAGTGGATTTGTGAAGTGACGGGCTTAGCATTCTACTACAGGGCTGGTGGGATCCCACAAACGAGCAATACATATTTGTGGGTTGTACATTGGGTCGATTTATGCCATATAGAAATTCGGTTCTTAGGCTGGCGGGTTCAAAATTGCCTAAGCAAAGCAAAGGGATCCATCCAAGTCCCACTGCACATTTCATAATTCATGTGCAACACCAAGTTTGTGATTACCAAATCAGTGTCTGTAGAAACGAGGAAAAAGTAAATGTGTGCCTCTATAAAGTATGGACATGAGATTTTATAGATCGTGTACCGATATGGCATTCCATACTTGTGGGTTCTCAGATGGGAGGGGTCAAAAAATAGTCCTCTATTGTTCCTTGTTTTACAAATAGCACATACAGGTCCGTGATATACAAATTGACAAGTGGACTTGCCAGGTGGCTGAGAATTTATAGAGCATGTACAGTTTGTGCATCGTGCGTTTTCAGGTTGGTGGGGTTAGAAACGGGCCTCTATTGTTTGGTGCCCTACAAATTTATTATGATACACAAATCCCTTATTCCATACTTAGCCACTTGTTTGGATTGCGCACTTACGAGTTGCACACTGTGCCTCTAATGTTTTGTGTCCTGCAAATAGCAATTATAGTTGGGCGATATACATATTGAGAAATGGACTTGTGGGCTGGTTGTCTCAACATTGTAGTTTTGCTGGATGGCAGACATGCAACGTAGCAACTTCTTGACGCAATAAAAAGAATAATAATAAAAAAAAACATACCTACAAACAAGTTTGACAAATTCAGATAAAGTAAAGGAATCATTGTTTACTATGGAAAACAGGGAGAAAAATAATGCACCTTTGCATTGATTCATGTACATCTCTGGGTAGGAGTTCTTTGCACTTTCTAGTTTTCCTTTCTGTTTCTATCAAAAAAAGTACAAAGAAAAAGGGATATGAACATAAGCTCAGATGTTAAGAAAAAGACAACTACTATGTACATATACAAAAAAAAAAATGAATAAGATCAATAGAGTCACAAATAGTTTTTTTGAGGATGTACCTTATTTTTTCTTTTTTTTGCACAATGTATATTTTATAATTAGAGTAGAAGACCATCTGTATGCTCACCAAAACACTATGTGTAGAAATCAAGGGTACATATATGCTTTGAAACATAGAAATATGAGTTTGCAATAAGTTTGATGTATATGTCATAATTCAAGTGCAATACCAATTGTATCGTGATCAAACCAATACGTGTCTAAGACAAACATATTGTACTGAGAAATAGGCACATTGGACCAGACATGGTCAATAAGTGCGTTTGTAGATGGGTTGTGTTGTTGAGAAGAAAGCACAGACTATATTTGCACATGTAGTTTTGCAATTCTTTTCTTCTCCCAGTATTTTGTAGCATGTCAATATTGAATTCTCCTACAAGTACAATGGATCCATTCACATGGAAATGGTCCAATGCATTGGAAATAACATTTACTATGTTGGAGAATGTTGCATGGGGAGCAACGTATAGATTTAGTATTGCAACTTCTGTTCCATGGGAATTTTTTTTGGCAAGCACCAGTTCAACATTTTTTTCTTCGATATGTATGTGGTGCAAAATTGGTACATGTTTTTTCACCAGTATCATCACCCCATGTGTAATGTAACTTGATATGCAATTGTGATTTGGGAATTGTTTGTTCTGCATGCATAATACCATGTGTGTTTCCTGGAAGCACAAAATATCGGATTGGATTAAATCATAGTCATTCAATATATCATACATGTGTGCATTTAAGCTACATGTGTTAAGCGAGAGAATTGATTCAGATGAATTTGTTTGTATGGATTGGTAATCATAATGAAGTTTCCATTTTGCAGTGGTCCTGAGTTGTTCCATCTCAATATCAACTTTTTGTTTCACTTTGAGGTTATCTTTTGTCAGAGGAATTAGTAAACACAAGGAGTTTATGCTTCTGACACTGGACAATGCTGCGTATACAAGTCCATGTATCTGAATTCCAGTAGGCTAAAATGAAACATTAAAGACAACTTGCTTGCTTGTCTCTTGTATATATGCGTCTCATGGAACTTTATCTGAAGGACATCTACTTTTTATGTCTTCATATAGCCTTTCAGTATTCCATCCGCACCATTCACTAAGCCATCTTGTGAATCATAGTTACAGGCATATATTTCAACTAGCATTTCTAATTTCAGTGCAAGGTGCAAAGGTAAAGTGACTTAATGTTCATGACGTGGGACATTTCCATGGTTGTCTTCTTCCAAGTCAATTGAATTGATGATGATATCATCATCGGGCATGAGCGACTGCATGTGGCTATTATTCTTTGAAACATCCTTATTTATGTAGAACAGGTACGGGAACGTTGGATCTGTTGGTGCAGACCATAAGCACCTCAAATTGATATAGGTAAAGTCATCATATGTTTGGTTTTTTTTGCGCATTCTATTCAGAATTGTAGTGAATGTTTCATCTGTCTGGCACATTGTAGTATGCAACTCAAAGAATTTAATATTGTCTCTCCAGAATTCATGGGTCACTATTTCCATGTTAACGATAGGTTGTTCAAATATCAAAGAATCTTGGATGGGGTGTGCCTGGTAAAGATCACCACAGAAGATCATGTCAATGTTTCCAAAGTATTTGGTCTGCACATTTTTCATGCTTCTTAGCCAGCTGTCAATGGAATACAAGAACCGACTGCCAATCAAAGATGCTTCATCTATAAAGACAAGTTGGAGTTCCTCATAAATCATAGATAATGTATCCAACATTTCCTTGCTAAGTGGAAGAAACTGCGACTTGTTAAAAGGAATTAAAAATGCAGAGTGGACTGTTGTTCCACCAACATTGTATGCAACTTTTCCTGTGCATGAAACTATTATGCCCTTTGTTTTCATAGGATCATGGCAATTGTTTGAATCATAGATTCGTATAATCATTTGGAACAATGCTTTAGTTGTGAATGTCTTGCATGTTCCTGCTTCTCCTATAAGGAACACGCACACATGACTGCTCATGTTCAACCATTTTTTAAGGGCAATTTCCTTTACAATTGTTTGTTGTTCATGATTCAACAAATGTATTATTCTATGGTATTCATTATTTTCAATCAGGAAAGGATGTTTTGTAACTTGAAAACCAAGGTTGATACATTTTTCACTTTCAGTCGTTGGAGGACGAGGAAAATCCACTTGTAATTCATAAGACTCAAAAGGATTTCTAGTTGTTTTTGGGTTTATGAATGTCTCATCATGATCACTAAGGTTTTCTAGGTCATTAAGTGAAACTTCTAGATCGCCCTATGTTGGATTAACATTGTAGGTAAATCTAGCTTCATTGATATGCACTATAGTCTCAAAGGAAACATAACCAACCTCCCATGTAGAGATGTTACGTATTAATGTCTCTTCGTTTTCATGGAACGGAATGTACAACAATAGTTTTTCTCTACAATAGTTTTCATAGTCACAATGTTTATTGTATTTGACAAACCGTATAACGGAGGGTTTTTTTCTTTTTGATATGGGTGTACCATTTTTTTTGTAATGCGATATGAATTCTTCTAAGTAGATATGCCTAATAGAATATGGACGCTGGATGTGATAATCAATAATAGAGAGACATATGAAGTCCTCTGAATTGTCAGGTTCTTGTTGCAACAAAAATGGTGGTTTAAGAATAAATGTTTGTTTTTCAAGTGGAGATGTGTTTATGAAGAAACATTTTCTTGAACTACAAGTGAGGGGCAAAGAAAGGGAAATGTGAACTGCCTACTGAGAAGACACTTGTTGAAGATTAAGCAATGTGTTTCCAAGGGTGCGTATCATTTGTATGGCATAAATATGACTTCTTTCATGTTCTTTGCGTATTTTTTTGAATGCAGATGTCATAGATTTTTCAATCTTCGTCATATACAAGGTGAAATAGGATGTTGTAACATATGCATTCAACACGTACTATGCATTTGTATTTTCTTTCCACATAACTGGCATGTCCTTGGAGAAACTGTTGTTCCAAATATGGGAGAGTTTTCATTTAAGGAAAAGTGTTGGTTTCCTAAGCGTTATTTGTATGGCTTGGATGTACTCATCTTTTGATAGATTTACCTGTGTCAAGAAAGCATAAAAGCTCATCATTTCGTCAAATCCTCCTTTTTCTAGAAATGCGAACAAGGATTTAGATTTCTCAACAACAACACTATCCTCTAAACTAACTGGCTTTATGATTCTTGTAGCTCTCATTGGCAGAATGGGAAAGTTGTATCTGCAATGCGAACTTTTTCGTTTTCTACAACTTCTTGTATGGTAATGTCTATGGAATTTCACAAGGTCTGGTTCCAAATGATCTGTATTGCATGTTATGTATCTATCCACAAATTGTTTGATCTCTAAATTGTTATCATCTCCATAGATCGGTGCACCCTCTATCCACAATAGTGCGTGGTCATGCTCATTTCCCCTATTATGGAATTCAATCACAAAAAAGTAGTCCGATATTTTTCCAAAAAACATTTCATCATGGCATATCAATTGTCTCAAAGCATTTATTCTATGTCTATAGTATCGAGTACATGTCACCTAGTCTTTTCTTATGAGGTAGTCAATGTCGTTATTTTCTAGTGTATAGGTTTTTTTTTTACGTTTCCTATTACTATGTAGGTCAGAAATGGTATCCACCGATGGATCCAAGCAATTCTCTGCACTTGTAAATGTGATGAAAAATGTTGGCGGCCCCAATTGTCGAATCATTGCAAAAAAAAAAAAATTGTTTTGTTGCAAATAGTCAGGAGAGGTGTAGATGTTCTTGAAATATATGTATCCAATATCAGATTTCAGAATTATTTCAAGGTTTACTTTGTACTTCACATACTTGGCCAACAACTTTCTTCCTTGTACCCACATTCGAACCCACATGCAGGACACAACCTGCTCTATTATTATGCGCATTGTTTTAAAAAACAAATTTGTTATGTGACAGGAGAAGTAACTGCTTGAATGTAGTAGATCCTATCAGAATATTTTATGATAACTGCATCGTTCTGTAATATCAGTGCCACGTGGATCTTTGTAGAACAATGTTGGAAATTTCATTTCCTCAGCGAATTTGTCCTTGAATATTCCAAGTGGATGTTGCCCCACCCCAGGTGTGATTTCGACAATTTTGTCTTGCAAGTCACGAATGCACTGTGAATCAGTGAATCCATGGACCAATGTTTTAGCAGGTGTTTCATTCTCCTATTCATCACTTCTATCAGAATCACTAGGATTTTCGAGAGTCTCTGCAAAGTTGCCATGTTCTTCTGTGAGAACAATGTTCCAGTTCACATTTATGCAAATGTTCTCTACTTTGTACAGGGCCCTGGAACATAATTTATTTAATGCTTTCTTAACAGCATGCACACACACTTTTCCTATCTAAAATGCATTTTTGTATTGCAAGCGTCGTTTTAGAGCCACAATGATTGTAATTGTATTGTTAATGAACTGTGGAGACGCTTTTTTCACAACATCTAGCTGAATAGGCACATTAATAATTGATCATGTTAAGCCCATCTGGTGTCATTTATAAACCTAAGGTCTGATTTGAGCAAATGCAATTTGCGGAGAAACAAGTCTCTCCTCAAGTTTTGTAAGTGCACTTACATCTGCTAGTGGTGAATTATATCTTATTCGGCCAGGGGTTGCAAAATGTGGCAATTTTCCATTTTCAAGTGATCGTTTGCATGGAAGACAAACTTTTTTACTGGAAAATGGTTTAACATGGACTGTCAGCCAGAGGTATTCTTCTTGCAAATTAGGCATGAAAGAATGATTGTTTTTGAAAAATTCAATTGTTCACAAATTGCACATGCAATGGAAGGAGTGTCTTTCATTTGTTTCATGTAGGTCTTTCTTGCATTGTTTTTTCACAGGGAAGTATGGGTAGAAATAGTTTCCTATTTATAATGTACACCACAAAATGCCATAGTTGCATGATCATTCTGGGATATTAAATCACACATGTTTATGTTCTGTTATGCACGGACACATTTCTTTACATTGTCATATGTGAGTTTCTTTCTAAAAGGAAGTGTAGCAATGCATTTTTTTCTCTCGCGCATGAACTTTTTCAAGTTGTGGTAACTTACTCTACGTTTCTTGCCCAAGGGTGGGATGACCTGGTGGAAATTGGGGTGAATTTCACACTCACCCAATTTCTCATAAACTATTTTACATTTTTTGTTCAAGGCCTCTATTTGCTTATCAGAAGTCGGACGAATTTGACGAATATTGTTTTTCAAATTGTGATAACTTACTCTACATTTTTTTTTTTTCGAATTTGACGAATATTGTTTTTCAAATTGTGATAACTTACTCTACATTTTTCAAATTGAATCGGTAACCCAAGAATGCACAGTCTCAGCTGGCGAGTCCAACCAAACCTGGATCTTCACCCTGAATACCATAGACAACCATTTCAAACAGAATCTGCAATCCTCCATGTTCCCTTTTTGATATGGAAGCACCATGTTCATAAGGTATTCCTGCCAACATCCAACTGCTAGCATATTTTCCATGAGATATGGGAAAAGGTGTTGATGGAAGAACCTAAAAGCCTATTCGCGTCTGCCTATAATCGCATTACAGAATGATGGTACAGTGTAAAGATGTAGTGACTGAACATTGAACTCGACTGCTACCAAACAACAAATTTCATTAAACAGACTATGTCCACAACTAGACACAACATTTGTTGCCAGTTGTAAACCATAGCAATCTATGCCATCCAAAATTTTCTTCCATTGTGATTGAAGGTCTTTGCAAATAACAGACAAGTAGATACGAGGACCTTCTATATTTCATATGGACATTTTTTTGTACAACATTGGTTCATAATGGCCACTGAGGGAATCAACATCATGGAACAAGATGCAATATGGTTTGTCAGATGCAGTTTTGTTGAATAGTAGATATCTTGTTTTTCTTGTCAATTACCATATGCCAGCTAATATATTCATCCAGTTAGACAGCCACCAAATACAAAATGTATCTCCCTAAAGTCCCCTCTGATGTGCAGGTAGAACTGGAGATGCAAACAACCACATCTTTGAAAAATACGTAGCCACATCATGTATTCCATGCAACTGCAGAAGAAAATCAGATTCCATTTCGTATTCATAGGACTGCAAAGCCTCAACATCGCCATTTTAAAAAAAGGCCAAGAAATAATCTATCAATCCATTGCGCAGCTCGGTCGACGAATACTAGAAATGAAATAGAACCTGGAATGTATCGAAAAGGCAATCCCCAACAGTATACGAGAATGCATCCAATCTAAAAATGTCATTCTTATGAAAAACCATGGCAATGCTATCATGTACAATGGATTATGTATCTTTTTCATACGACTCAACATCTATTACCTCTTTCATCTTTTAAAGTGTCATTTTGAAGTTGTTTGCTAGATACTTTTAGATTCTATCAAAACAAAGAAAAGCACAGGAAAAAAATAAAAACTAGAAAAAGAAAAAATAAAATCAAAATAGTGCACCAATCCCCGTATGTATCTTTAAACCTTCATCTCAAATTGAATCCCCCCTAGTTACCATAGAAAATGAGAAGAAAATAGACTGACACTGGAAACTGAACCAAACAGAAGAAAGACCACAAAAAAATAAAACCATAACTTAACTCAGCAGAAAGAAAACAGGAAGACTCATTTTTCCGGCCCACGGAGTAGAATCATACACTGCATCTACACCCCGCCCGATGGTTCCCTCTTCTGATAACTCCCAACTACTTTTCGTAAAGCCCTCTACATTGCAATTTTCGGAAAAACTATGGATGCAACATTCACCATATGAAGACGCGTTGTTTTCATCAACATAAACTAAGAGCAAAGACAAAAATGGTCTAGAACAGAATATTGAAAATAAGCAAGAACAAGGAAACTTACCCATCAACAAAGGATGAGAAGACCTCAATGAAAAAAAAATTACAAACCGCAACAATCGGTCCAACAACTTTCAAAGTTGAAGAACACCAAACTAGTGAACAACCATGAACAACTCGAACTGCAAGTGCAGAACCTCAACTTTGCAAAGTTGAATCAAACAAGAACCAGAATCATGGAACGAAACGATGAACAAGGATGGAGGAGAAGAGCAGGGATGTCGCGCATGAACAAAATTGTGTTGCAAGGCATCTGTACAATAAACATTTAAGACTAGTAGAGATCTTAGGTAAACAGTTAAGACAATAAGGACCATCGAAGGGCATAGGCCTGTGAAAGCATTTAACAAAATATGCAGCATGGAAGGACTATTCTCTCGAAGCACTCAACAATAAAGAAAAAATCAGACATAGCAATATCGTGGAGAATGTATGCCAACCAGCAGAAAATGCTAAGGGAAACATTCTAACTAATACTAGCATTAATCCACGTTCCACGAATGCATAACAAAATTTATGATTCAAAAAGACCATATACTACCAAATACTTTGGAAATGCAAACATATTTTACATTGGGAATAGCAAAGGCGGCAATAAGACCTCTAATCTATTGTCCAATTAGATCTTGACAAACATGATACTTTTTATTATATAAAAATTGATATTTTCACTTCCCTTGTTCCAATAATAGACAATAGGGAAATATTTCTGGTCAACGCACAAGCTAATTCCATGTCAATGATTTATCGATCACTATAGTCCATGTATGCCTACAACAGGGACTAATAACACTTCATTTAAGATGATTATTCTTTAAATTGTACTCCCTAATGATATATGTCAAAGTTATTATCATCGTATTTTATATTTGATATTGGTCAATATAATTTTATGTTTAATGAATGTTGATTTTTTCATAAATAAATATTAAATTGTGGAAATGAAAGGTTTTAGATGTAGATATGCAATTATGTTTCTTAAATATAATTTTTCAACAAAGTAACAATTTTCAATAAAGTAAATATTGACACATTTTATCATTTTGTAATAATATTGATATTGACTTTGTTTAAATTTAATGAATGCTCATTTTTTCATAAATAAATATTAAATTGTCGAAATGAAAGGTTTTAGTTGTAGATATGTGATTATATTTAATAAATAAAGTAAACATTGACACATTTTCTCATTTTGTAATCATATTGATATTGATTTTGTTGAATGTAAATATAGATACATTTTCTCATCTTTTAATCATAATGATATTAACTTTGATTAAAGTTTTTTTGTTTTTTAAGGTACAAATTTCTATTATATAAGGTTTTTTTTAATTTTTTTTGTTTTTTAAGTACAACTTTCTATTATATAAGGGTTGCACGAAAGCTTCTCACCAAGTTCAAAAGATTTTATAAAATTTGACTTACTTCCTATACATTTCCCTAATGTTAACATATTTACAATTACATAAACCTTTATATAATATGTCCATGTAATGCCATTGCAAATGTCCTTTAGATATTGTCCTAAAAAAAATATAAATTTGTAAAGCATTAATAGTGGGAAGACTCATTGTTTGGAACTTCTTGCACTCCTCCGTGAGAAGGAGTATTTTCTTCGATGTCCATTGGAACTACATCCCAACCCCTATGCTTGTCTTCTGGTATTATAAGGTGTGACATTGTAGATGCTTGGTTGATTGAGGCTTACTGAGAATTCTGAGAAAAAAATACTGATATTAATGATTAACATTCAATCTCAAGGATATATATGCATTGAACAAGAATGGAAACAGTATGATCAATATCCAATAATTTCCTAAAACATGTTGAAGGTTGGAATCGTTGGCTTCGGTCATTTCCTCATGTCATCTGAAAATGCATTTAACATCTCTCTGAGAGGGATCCATTTTTTCCCAACTAGAAAAAAAAATAAAACACCACTCAAATTTTATCAAAAATGTAACAACAAGTGTAGAAGCAACTGTTACAACAATTGTAAGGGAAAGTGTAACAACAACTATAATATCAAGTGTAATATCTATTCTAACAACAAGTGTAACATCATGACTATATTTCAAATTGATGAAACCTATGACGAAAACACCATACATCGATGCCACAAGGGAGAAACTTGAAGAATGGAGCCATTACACCATGAAAATGTGATTCATACATACCCATGTATGTATGATTAACCTCACACAAACTCAAATAAATGCATTCGACTACTACATTATCCAGTGATTGTGTAAGCCATCTAAACACATGGATAATGGTTCCCACTCCTTGATAACTATCCATTCCTATCAAAGTGGTTTTCATATCAATTAAGGGAGGGATAATTTTATTCTTAGCCCATTGATTTTGATTATGCCTTATTCCAAGCTTATCGCTTCTTTATCCCATTGATTATCACTTGATTTTTTTCATCCTTAATATGGTACAAGGAGTATTCTTCAAATTCTGACACAAGGGAGAGAGAAAGAGACATGATACCAATAAAGATATTGTTCCCAGCAATATGTTTTTTGATCAGTGATCTCATCACTAACATTGAATCATCCATGATAGAAATATTGAGGATTACTATACATTTAGTGATCTTGAGACCTTCCCATTCAACATATGCTTCTTGACGTTATTAGAGACGTTACCTAGGCCCCACGCATATAAGGCCAATTAATTTCCTCCCAGATCATGAATAATGACCCCATTACTTTCCACCCCTGGGTTATTTCAATAGGATCCGTGGAATAAATGAATATTGGACTGTGGAAGAGATAACCACTCCTTAAATTCTTTCTCATATTTTTGGATTTCCCATTTAGGTAAAGAGAGGCCCATTTGTTTGGGAGAATATATTTGGTGTCTTGTCTTGAATTTTTCACCCATTCCCCTTCACAAATATTGAGTGATTGATATTTCCAACTAAGTCAGTGTTGCATATATTCTGAAAGAAAAGAAATGGATTTGGAAACAATTTATCATATCCACCTGAATTCATCACAAAATATTTTTGTATTCCTTGACAACAAGAGACTCCAACAAACATATTTAGGTAAATCTTTCCATATCTGTTTGAAGTGATTTTTATTCTTCAATATCCCATTGCATTTTCTCGACCACTTTGTGACGTATTCATCACATAAATGTGGCCAAAAAAACTTGTGTAATAATATAGCTCGAGCAAGGTACTAGACCTCTTTGTCATAGAAACAATCCCGAAAAAAGTGTTGGACTGATTCCTCATTAAGAAGACATAAATTATAGTGATATGGCCCTACAAGTCCTTGTTTTTAAATGTTTTATTAGGTGAGAATATTCTTGTGGGAAAAACATCAAAATATATTGATTTTAGGTATCCCATTACTATGGCATATAGTCCTCCACATGCCTCAACATTGATAATTAGCGGATTCCTCTAGGAAATATTGATAACCTTTTCACCATATAGTTTGCATCACCCCAACCACAAGAAACTACATGATAACTATTATGATATGTGCAGTACTGCAACGATGAAATAATGGACTAATATAAAAAGAACATGTGGGAAAGAGGGGAGAGATACAACCACTGTGGCCATGTCCTAGAGTTTTCATTCCATAAATAAAAATTTAAATGTGTATGGATCCCTTTCTCAGTAATCCAAGACCTTAAGGGAGTTAGATCCAAGTGGAGAGGCATTTTCTACCCATAATATTTTTCTGCCATATATTGATGTGCCTACCATTTCCAGGAATCCATGATGGGTTTTCATGGATAGGGGAAATTTATTCAAGAAGAAGATTAAATATTTGTGATACTTTATCAACTTTTTGATTATTTTATAGGAATCTCAGTCTAGTTCATGAGAAATATTCTTTTTCAAATGACTCGTTTCCACCAACCTGGTTTTCTAGAAATAAATCATCACAATAATTTTTCTCTCATTGCTAGATTCATAAATTCAGGATCTCGGATACCCAATCCACCCCTTTCCTTGGAACAAATCACTTGATTCCAATTGAAAAGGTGATTTAACAAAAAAAAAAAATCCTCCCTGCTAGAGAAACTTTCTTATGTTCATCGATATATGATTAAATAAAAAACAAAGAGAAATTATACTAGAGCATAAATATAGAGAAGGATAAGCAAAGACTTATTTGATAAGTGTAACCCATCCAATGAAGTTTAGCCATGGTCTGCCCTAATGAATAAACTTTGAATTTATTTTTTCAACTATTTGAAGCCAGTCCTATGATGTGGAGGTATTATTTTACATAGGGATACAAAGGTATCTAAATGATGATTATTTATCAACCAAGGAAAATTGAAAAATTATGTAAATTGCATGGATTACCTGGAGAAACAAGTTCCATCACATGATCTCACATTTTTTGAGGTTTACCACTACCCTAGAAGCGTCAAGGAACGAATATTGGGCCTATTTAAACATGGTACCAATAGTCACAGAGGAACCTCTAAGAAAGAGGGTATCATCTACAAATTGAGAATGATTTGTATTTTTCACTCTGTGTGCTATCCAGAATCTTGGTAGATTCCCATCTAGTATTTCATGCTCAAGTTTTATACTAAAGTATTATTACATGAGAATGAATAAAAGAGTATAGAGTAGACATCCTTGTTGTAAACCATGGTTTATCTAAAAAAATTATGTCATCCTCCCATTTACAAGAGGGGATATCCATGGGCCACTGATGCAAGAATCCACCCACTTTATAAAATCAAACATGAATCCAAAATGTTCCATAAACTAAAATAGGAAACCATAACTCAAATAATCAAAAGTGACAACGATTCCTTTAACTTTGGTATTAACACTTGAATGAATAGCCTCGTAGACTAGAACAATATTGTCCATAATTTTTTTTTCTTGCATAAAACCTCCTTGATTAGGGGAAATGATTTTAGGAAGGTTTTATTTTAATCGGGAGGCCATGATTTTGTTGAGGATATTATAGGAAGAGTTTCACAACAAAATAAGATGAAATATGGAGAAGGAGGTTGGATTGGCTTCCTTGGGGATCAGAGACACAAAGGATGAATCATTAATTCCTCCTAGTCTTAAATATTGGTGGGAATAAAGAAGCATGCATTTAAGATCATTTGTTGAAAACATTTCATACTGAGAAATGGGTTGAATAAGGTAGGAATTGTCTTCAATTGTGACAGTAGAGGGAATGTGTGTAAGGAAGGAATTAAAATTACATGGGTTTGCCTCTTTGGATTGATAATGAAAATCAGTAAAATGGACCTTACTAGCCCCTCTTATGCCTTCAAAATCAGTCACTTTGGTTCCATCATCTAGAGTAGTGTGAGAGACATTGTTCTTAGATTGACATGCCTTAGCTTGATTGTGAAGTAATTTGGTGTTTTTGTCACCATCGTTGATCTAATGACTTCGTGACTTTAATTGACATGACTCTTCACTATTCCTTAGAGTTGTTTGATATTGAAATTTTAGTTTGATTTCACTTTTTTGTAGCTAGAGAGTCATTTCTCTATTCTTAAAATCTTTTGAAAGTTTTCTTAATTGCATTTGATTTCTTATTTTTACTTGGCCGATGGATTAAAGGAATTTTTGGCCCATATAATGAGTGCTTATTCAACAAAAATAAGGTTTTGCTCCCAAATATAGATAGGTTTGTGAGAGATTTAGTTATTCCAAGTGGCTTCAAACAAATCAATCACCTCTTGATAGTTAATCTATAAGTGATTTAAAAAAAAGTGAACTGGAGTTTAATTAGGCATGTCTTAGATGTGAAGAAAAATTGATTTATGGTCATAAATAAGAGGAGGGAGAATAGAAGAATTGATGGTATAGTTTTGGAAAAGGAAATTGCTATGAACAATCAAGCGATCGAGGTGAGTATCAATATGGCCTAGTACATTACACATATTGGACCATGTATACTTTCCTCTTTGTGGAGTATATGGAGGACATCAATCATATCCCAATACTTGATTAGTTCTTCCATTTTTTCATGAAAGGGGTCACATCCAAAAATCACCCCTCATTTTTCTACACTATTTCTAATGAAATTGAAGTTACTAGCCATAATGCAGTCCAAAAAGAATTACGTGTATTTTAAATTGGATATGGATCTCCATCAATAATATTTCTCTACATTATTGATGGCCATATAAACATTGATAACCACAAAAGGATTATTTTGTTTTTATATCTAATCTTGGTGAGAATCCAATGCTAATTTTTGAAACAAAATTCCATACATACCTTACTGTTATTCCAAAGGTTGCATAGGCCACCAAATGCCCAACTTGAATCTTTAAAAATCACAATGCTAATGTGCAAATTGTTTTTACCTAGGTTGATAGCTTCTTACGCATTCATTTTTGTCTCTTGGATCACAACAGCATGGGGATTTTTTGAATGGATAAGATATTTGAAAACAAAGATATTGGGTTGGCTTCCTAAACCCCTGCTATTATAGGGGACTAGAATATTCACTTAAAAGGGTTTAGATGAGAACCCCCTTTTGATGTTTCATTTCCCCTGGAATTTTTAGGTGGCTTGGATCCCCCTTATCATTTTAGGGATTTTTTTTTGCAATCCAAACAAAATATATTTATTAGGTCATTCTTCTCAAACGTTTAGGGCTAAATTTCACCTATAACTTAAAAAATCCATAGAATCATAGTGTATGTAATGTGTTCTTAAGGCTGTTGCATATTCAACTATTGGGTATGTGTTATATTCTTTTCATGTGTGTATGTGGGCACTTCGTATTCAAAAACTATGTCTGACGATCCCTCTAGTAGTGGTATTTGTGTCGTGCGCATTGAGAGCTTCCTAAGGGGGTCCCAGGGGGGCCAGGTATGCCCCGAAATTTGTTTTTGGGCGGATTTTTCTATTTTTAGTGGTTTTGTAAATTAATTCCAGATTAAGGGATTAGGGTTTTGGTATCTACGAAATACCTAAAAACATTGTATATATTGTATGGTGAATGGTGAAATTTGATATAATGAATATAAGAGATGTTTTCCCTGGTTGAGGGTTTCCGGTATAAATCTCTATGTACTATTTATGAGCCATTGATTAAATTTTATTTTGATTAAGAATATATATGCATTGCTTTACTCCACAGGTTTAAAACCTACATCTTGTATTAGAGCTTGTTTTTGGCTTCAGGGTGATGCCTTTGTTGATCAGGGTTTGGTTTGATCTTCATAGATCAAGTTTATCTTGGGTCTATGATAAAACTAGGTTTAGTGGGAGCTTTTGCAGTGGATATTCGAGTGTTGAAAGAATAATGGAGAGCTCTTCAAGAATCGAGATAGAGAAGTTCAACGGTAAATTTTTTTAGCTATGGAAGCTTATAATGGAGGACCTTCTTGTAGACAAAGAACAATGGATCTCTCTGGATCCTAGTACACAACCTACTGGTATGCAACCTACTGGCACACAGTCGATTGGTACACAACCTACTAGTACACAAACTACTAGTACACCACCTACTAGTATGTCGAAGGAATATTGGGAGAAGTTGGACAGAAGAGCAAGGAGTACTATTCGACTCTGCCTGGCATATTCAATGTTGTTGAATGTCTCGGGAGAATCTATAACCAAGGAACTATGGGATAAGTTAGGGAATTTGTATGAATCAAAGTCCTTGGTAAACAAGTTGTTTCTTTGAAAGAAGTTGTATCACTTTAGGATGGAAGATGGAGATTCTGTGATAGAAAATCTAAATGCCTTTAATACTCTGGTAAGTCAACTTGTCTCTATTAATATTATGCTTGCAGAAGAAGATAAGTGTATTACTTTGTTATGTTCTTTTCCAAACTCTTGGGATAATCTGGCTGTAGAAATTGGTAGTACCACTCAATCTACATTGAAGTATGAGGATGTAGTGTCATCCTTGTTATTTGAAGAGATGATGAAAAAAAGAATGGATGGTGATAGCACAGATTCTTTATTTGTAAGAGGTCGTACCCAAGACATGAATCCTGGTAAGTCTTCGGGGGGGGGAGACCTAAATCTACAGGTAGATCTAAGTCTCTAGGAAAATCTTTAAGGAAAACAGGTCATTATAAGAAAGATTGCAATTCTAAAAAGGTTGATAAACCAAAGGGGTCTAATAGTACCTCTTCCATAGAGACAAAAACCTCTATTGAAGAAGGAGGTTATATTTACCTGGCATCTATAGGTACACATGCATATTGTGATGTATGGTTGATTGACTCAGGTGCGTCATACCATATGACTCCTCAAAGGGAATGGTTCTCTGAATATGAAAAATATGATGGTGGTGATTTATTCCTAGGAGATGACTTGATAGCCAAAATCATGGGACGTGGAAGGGTTAATTTGTTTCTAAAATATGGAAGGATTAGAACTCTCCCCGGGGTTCTTCATATTCCAAAACTAGTTAGGAGCCTAATATTTGTAAGCAAGTTGGATGATGAAGGAGTGGATATTGAATTTGGAAAGGGAACTTGCAAGATGGTACGAGGAGCAATGGTGTTGATGAGGGGAGTTCGGTGTGGAACTCTATACAATTTGTTGGGAAGCACTTATAATAATGGGTGTAAAATTTTTTTTGTCCCTGAGAAGAGAAATGAAGGAGACAAGACCAATATTGTCCCAGAAAAGAAGACCATGTTGTGGCATCAAAGACTAGGGCATATTGGAGAAAAGGGCCTTCGAACACTACACGGTAATGGTAGGGTTGAAGGTATGGATAATTTCACTCTGGATTTTGATTTCTGTGAACATTTCATATATGGTAAACATAATCGAGTAAGATTCCCATCTGGTGCTACAAGAGAAAAGGGGATCTTAGAGTTGATATGCAGTGATGTGTTCGGAACTGTTCCTATTGCATCACTAGGTAAATATGTGTATTATGTTTCATTCATAGATTATTTCTCAAGTAAAAAATGGATTTGTTTTCTTAGAAAGAAATATGAGGTATTTGATAAATTTAAAGAGTTTAAGGCTCTGGTATAAAATCAGACAGAGAAGAAAATAAAGGTATTGAGGACAAATAGTTGTGGAAAATTCTATTAAAAAGAATTCGAAGAATTATGTAAGAAGTGTGGTATAACAAGGCAGAAAAGTAATCCTTACACACCTCAGCAGAATGGAGTTGCATAAAGGATGAATAGGACATTGATGGAAAAGGCAAGGAGCATTCTCAACGGTGTCGAGTTAGGACATAAATTCTGGGCAAAGGCAGTGCGTACAACATGTTACCTGGTCAATCGATCACCTTCATCAATGTTGGATGATAAAAATCCACATGAGGTATGGACTGGAAATAAACCCTCTCTTCAACATATTATAGTGTTTGGTTGTGATGCTTATGTACATGTTCCAAAGGAAAATAGCAATAAGCTCGATAAAAAGGCTAAAAAGTGTATCTTTATTGGTTATAAAGATGGTGTGAAAGGTTATAAGATATAGAACCTAGAAATCAAGAAGATTGTTTACAATCGAGATGTTATTTTCAGAGAGGTAAAATATGTTTCCAAACATCAATTCCTACCAAGGCCAGAAGAAACTGAGAAAATAGAGTTGGAGTTGGATGATGCAAAATCTGAATCATCTGAAGAAGATGAAGTAGAAGAAGAAGAACCTCATACCCCAGTATTGAGGAGATCAGTAAGGGAAAGAAGGAAACCAGAAAGGTATAGTCCACCTGATTTTCATTCTAATTTTGCTTTATCTATTACTGATGATGATCCCAAAACTATCAGGGATGTAGTGAATTCATAGGATAATAAACTATGGAAGAAGGCCATGGTTGAAGAAATGGATGCCTTGGATAAGAATGAGGCATGGGATATAGTTGAGTTTCCAGCTGGAAGAAAATATGTTGGTATAAAATGGTTGTTTAAGAATAATTTTAACGCAAAAGGTAAAGTGGAGAAATACAAAGCTTGGATAGTAGAAAACAGTTATTCCCAAGTAGAGAAAATTGACTTTGGTTATATTTTTTCTACTGCTGACAAGTTAACATATATTATATTTCTTCTATCTATTGTTGTTTCTTTTGATCTTGAAGTGGAACAGATGGATGTGAAGAAAACATTCCTACATGGGGATTTGGAAGAAGAAATCTACATGAAGCAGCCAGAAGGATTTGTAGTGAAGGGAAACAAAGAGTTGGTCTATAAGTTAAAGAAGTCACTATATGGTTTGAAGCAATCACCTAGGATGTGGTAGCAAAAGTTTGACACATACACCCTTGGATTGGGATTTGTGACAAATAAGGTTGATCACTATGTATATTCCAAGCAGGTTGGTAATCACTTCATTTATGTAGTGTTGCATGTTTATGACATGTTGTTGGTAGGAAATAACATGGATTTTATCAAGGAGGTGAAAGCACAACTATCCTCCAAATTTGACATGAAGGATCTCGGTGTTGCTAACTTCATTTTGGGAATGGAGAATAAAAGAAATCATTCAAACATGAAACTCTGGTTGAATCAGAGAAAATATCTTGAGATGATATTGCATAGGGTTAATATGCATGGAATTAAACCGTTCAAGGTTCCTATTCCTATAGGTTTAAAGTTATTTGTAGATCAGTGTCCCAAGACACAGGAAGAAGAAGAGGACATGTCCCATGTTCCATATGGTGCAGTTGGAATTTTGATGTATGCAATGGTCTGTACTAGACCGGACATTGCACATGCAGTGGGATGTTTGAGCAGGTATATGTCAAAACCAGGGAGGGAGCATTGGACAATAGTAAATATGGTCTTCAGGTATTTGCGTGGCACTACCAATTATGGATTGTGCTACCAAGGAAGACCAGGATTGGACAGAGTGGTGGAAATACATGGATTTGTTGATGCATACTGGGCTGGATATCTGGATCACAGAAAATCTAGAAGTGGGTATGTGTTTAATCTATTTGGAGGATCAATCAGTTGGATGAGAAAAAGATAGACTGTAGTGGCACTCTTAACTAAATAATATGAATACATGGCAGCCACTCATGAAAGCAAGGAAGAAGTATGGTTACAGATATTGTGTTCAGGTATTGGTTTGGTACAACAAGCAGTGATATTAGATTGTGACAGTTAGAATGCAATATTCCTGGAAAAGAAACCAACTTATCATTCAAAGACAAAGCATATTGATGTTCAATATCACTTTTTGAGAGACATGATTGGGTAAAATAAGGTGTTGCTGGAAAAGGTTGACACTTTGAAGAATGTTGCACATTCATTAACAAAGTCTGTGAGCACAAAAACGTTCTCCTGGTGTAGAGTAACAATGGGCATTGTTGCCTTGGACTGTTGACTATATAATGGTGTGGATCCCTGGATGAAAATAAAACAACAATTGGGAGAATGTTGGGTATGTGTTATATTCTTTGCATGTGTGTGTCTGGGCACGTCAGATTCGACAACTGCATCTGATAAAAAAGAAATGGGCGGTTTTTGCTATTCTTAGCGATTTTCTAAATTAATCCTGGATTAAGGGAGTAGGGTTTTGGTATCTACGAAATACTTAAAAACATTGTATATATTGTATGGTGAATGGTGAAATTCATTATAATGAATATAAGAGAGGTTTTCCCCAGTCGAGGGTTTCCAGTATAAATCTTTGTGTAATATGTATAAGCCATTAATTAAATTATGTTTTTCTTAAGAATCTATATGCATGGATTTACTTCACTAGTTTAAAACTTACATCATCTTCATGATCTCTCTCTTCCCATTCAATCATTGTGGATGGAGGCATTGCAAAATGTAAAGAAAACACTCCACCAATCACCAAGTCAAAATTGAGTAATATCTAATATTTTGGGAGGTGGTTTCACCTAGCTTTGGTGATAAGTGTGACTGTTCATATCCTTTTTTATCTTAGGGTGATATCGATCACCCCTTTCTAACTATCCATGTTTGAATCTGTAGTTTGACTCATTTTGGGGTCCCCCAAATTCCAGATATGTACTAAAAAAATTCGAAAATGCATTAAAAAGGAAGAAAATGCTATGATGATTATTTGGTCTTGTTGATTTTGACTTCTGTTGGTTGAATATCTTACAATATACTATGAAATATTTGGGCGGTCAGAGGGTTTCCACTCAATTTTGAAATTTAACCAAAGGTAATTGTGAAAATGACTTGGCTCCTCCCATAAAATATTTTTTTACCTTTTGGGATTAATAAAAACCTTTTTCAGGCCTAAAATAAGTAATTACCTGCCATTTATCTCATTTTAGAGCATTTTTATGACGTTTGATGAGGTTCTCATGTAGAATTTTAACAAAGGGTCTAGTTTGTTTACATTTTGCAGGACTTATTCACATTATTTAGCATTTTTCATGACATCCACTGAACTTGATGTATGTGTTTGAGACATTCATACAGGGATATGTTTTTCCTTGTATATTTTTATTTCATCATTAACCATCACTTTTCCATATCAAATGATTTAGGTTTTATCTTTCTAGGTTGTGAAATTAGCCTCTCCATATTGCATGTCGTAAATTGCATGGTACTTCCTACCCTTGATGGGAACCCTAATTAGAATATTGATTGCGATATGTTTCCCCTGCTGTGATTTTTTATAGGTTTGGGAAACCTCCTTTACACCCGTCATGAATTAAATTTAAGCCTAATTGTTCTCTCTTCATATTTTTTTATGGATATCCCGAGGGGGTTACCGTCTTTTATGTTACTTTACTATTGCACATTAATATTTTTTTTTATGTCCTACTCCCAATTATTGCACTATTGTTTTCTTTGATCCTGCTTACTACCATCACATTCACACTTGACCTCTTTCCATTTGAATTATCTTAATTCCATTTTGTGACCCTTTATCCATGGAGAGAACAATTATGATGAGTGGAGACTAGAATTATGAGTACCATTTTTCATTCACTTTGCATAGGTCAGTTCCATGTGATTGGAACATAGATGCATTCCCATGTTCTATGCATTCTCTATGGATGAGATAAATTTTAAATATTTTTCATCCTCGTGAAGCCATGAAAAAGACACTCTATCATGTGCACTTTTAACTCCTTTTTGGGCTGACAAAAATTTAAATAAAATACACTGTCAAGCATAATTTTATCTATCTTTTGTTCTTGTAGTACGATGAAGGAGACACTCATAATAAAAACTAGTGGGGTGGTTTTTCTTTACCATTCATTTGTATTCTAAAAAGTGGAACCTTTCAGTCATATCACCCTTGAACATGACACATGTTTTCAACTCAATCTAATAGTTGAGCTATAACTTCCTTAGGATTCATACCATCAACACGAGTCACATACTCCTTTGACTAGTTACACTTCCAACCACTATGGAGAGTGTTTCACTTCCTCATGGTTACTTATACCTTTATACAATTTAAACCTTGATCTCCTACACATTGACATGTTTGCATATGAACTTCCCTAGCAATAACACCATCGAGTTATGGAATTTATTATATTTCATCCTTGCTAGGAGCATACTACTAGCCAATGTTTAAAACATTGTTTGAAACACAGGTTCTTGAAATGCATAATAGCTAGATATTTTCCCTATCCATGTGGCCAGTGGTTTGAAACATCTATGCTATTATTCCCTTATGTATTTAATATATTAATCACATCTTGTTGATGGATCATCCTCCACTTTCAAACCTCTAAGAAGTTGTAGAGGAATGTCTTTATTGGTCGTTGAATGATCTTGCAATGGATTTAAATTCCCCAAAATTCAAACAAGTTTTGCTCCAAAGGATTGTGCCTGTACCTAAATTGCATCATCGCATATATGTTTGACTAATAATTTTAGACAGACACTCAAGACTCGATGCACCTACTTATGGCTAGTGATAGTGTCAAAATCAACCACTATGGAAACCAATATGGCTGGGGAACTCATCATTTCATAGAGAGTGGATCATACAGTTACTTTCAAAAATATAGTTCGAGAGAATATGTAACAACTCAAGAGATGTTAGATGAATCCAAAATGATTTTCATAGGAGAGAAGGAGATAACCAAAATATCCTTGAACTAGACAATGATGTTATTAGAATTGAAACCCCCATGAAAAGATAAAGTGAGAGCCAAGGTTATGGAGATCACTAGTGTAATACATCATGTAGACATCAATATATTTTCTATAATGAAGCACATTAGTTCTATTATTAGTCCCCTATTCATTAATATTTTGTTGAATTTTATATATGAGAGTTGATCAAAACTGGTGGGATTTATTATGTGTGTAGATGAATATTGTTTTGGAGTAGTCCATGAGGATTTATGCCCCTATTTATTACATATTCAAACAAGTGAATCGAGCTATACATATATGGATATTTTTAATACCGAAATGAATGTATATATTCATCAACATAGTGAGCATACGCAAAAATCATGATATATGAGGAGAAGCCAATGCCTATAAAATCAACCCAAAATGATTCCACATAATGAGTAGTAGCATAGAAAGTATGGAGTCATATTATTCATTTAGAAAATTTTAAACCTCTAGGTGTGGTCTCTTCTACTAGAAATTATATATATCCAATATGGTCTCTTGTGAAATGGATAAATAAAAATTATTGCACATTTTAAGGACCCCAACCATCACAACTACAAGCGAAGAAAAATTGCAATTTTTTATTATATTTTAGGCAAGAAGGAAATGACAACAATAGTTCAGCAAAAAACCTAACAACGAGCCCACACATGCAGATCATGCAATAAACAACAATGACTCAATGCACTGCACAACGATCGACGGGGTGAAACATGCGTAAATCAAAATATAGAAATGAGTACCCTCCTGACACAAACATGACCATGCCGACACATTAAGGACGACATCACAATCCCAACACAAGGGCCTCGACAACCAGTAACTAGAACCTGTATGGCGCGCTAGACCAAATGCATGAAGGAATTACAATCTCAGCGCCAACAACAACCACAACAAAAAACACCCACACCGGGAAGCACAGACTCTGACAAAGTTATCATTCGCCTATATCCATCAAGGCACGTGATGATCTCCTCATCAGGAATCATGTCGTCACCAGGCGTTATGCGTAACAACAACCATGGTGCAACAACCTAATTGGAACCTTAACCCAAGAAAATGTCAACGCGGTAGGAGACCGACTTAGCTTTCAAACACCAGATGACAGACCCAAGCACCCAATCGACATGTCAACAAGATGACTAAGACATTCATATGACACAATAAATTCCTTGTGCAACAAAATCGGTCTGTACACATTAATTAATTGTCATTAAAACAAAAGTTCGTTGCATCTATCCTTCAAATCCCAATACCATATAAGTAATTTCCTAAGGAGGAAATCACTATATATATAGATTTTTTTTTTTTCTGAAACAAAAGGAACCTGTCTTTAACCAGAAATGTCATGGTCTCTAAATACATTTGTTGTCTATAATTGGATTTACGGTCTAGTAAATATAGGTGATAATGTTGTAAATTAAATACATGATATCTCTAAGTTGAATAGATTATAAAGTTGTCATTTAAATATATCAGGCATAAATGATCTATGACATATTGGAAATAGTGTAAACATGTCTATAGGTAAATTTATATAGCAGAGTATAAATATATAATAATATATAGCCAGTAAATAGGCAATGTAGATTGTGAATATATTATGTTAATATATAGTGTTAATATATAGTCCATTGAATACTTATTAGAAGGACTACTCCTGGGCTTAATTCCTAAAGAAGAATACAATACTTAAGAAATCTGAACATCGTGGGATAGGGGAGCTTTTCCTCGATCTTGTTCCAAAGGATGATGTAAGAAGTGTTTTTCTAAATGGTAATTAATATGTTGAGCAGAATACCAAGGCATTTTAATGAATGAAACTTCACTAACCCAATTTCACCCAACGTGAATATTGCATAAAAATACGAATTTCGTATGACAATTTTCGTGTCACAACGTGTAGAATTTTATGACAAGTTTTCTCAAAAGGGAAAAACGATTACGCAACAAGAGGTTTGAATATCCAAGTGCATGATCACCTTCCTGGATTGACTATGATGGATAAGTAAGTTAATTTCTAGGAGAAAACATGACAGTGTTGGGCGAATTATGATACCACTATGCCATTAAATGTATAAATTCCTACCATCTATATGGCAATATCTAGCAATAAAATAGTTGTTGTTTAATGAAAAAGCTTCCTGCCATTTGTATCACACGATGTCTATCAATAAAAATGGGTGAAAACACAATCAAACATAACATAATCAACATTGTCTACCCCATAAATCCCCTCTATCAATCGCCCACCAAAAATGTCGACGTTCACCTGAAAAACACTGCCATTACACCTGTAGAAACACAACCGTTACCCCCAAAAATATGCATCCAGTACACAAGTGAAAACACAAAAATTACATAGAAATACACAGTCTGAAATTATATTAAAACCGCATTGGAATTTGCACTCACAATAGAGTAAGGTAATGTGATGTTGTTGTCATTGGAACAGGTAAAGTCACAGTAACAAATATAAATTAAAAAAAAAACATTGAAATTTCCACTCAAGCAAATAAATTTAGGTAAGTTCGTGGTCATTGGAATATGTGAAACCACAGGGATATCCTCAAGGATATTACGGTGTCATATATTAATAAATAATAATAAAACTACATACTGTTGGGCGTAAAAACTATGCCCATCGTTCACTATGCATGTCTTTTAATGAGAATAATAATAGCCCTATATTATAGAATATATCATTGTGCAGAATAACAAGAACACTGTATAACTCTGTGCATACATTAAGAAATAACATTAACTCCATATTAAATAACTATATCCCTAAACCTATATTAAATAAGTAATGATAACTATATATCGTTGGGCATAAAACTATGCCTATCATTTGCTATCACTATCTTTCAACCATAGATAGCAATAACACTATTTTAAATAAATAGGAGTATCAAATCACAACATCAAAATCATTGTCAATGTATCATAAATCATTGAGTTTTAACATAAGAGTGGCGCTAAGTTTTATAAATAAAATCAAAGTCAATAAAAAGGGAAAAATCACAGTCCATGAAGTAATAAATCACAGTTTGATGAATGTAATAACTAAAGGGAAAATTTTCCAACGAAATGAAATAAATTGCAGAGGAAAAATCACAGGCTAGATGGATTACAAACACAGACCAGAGGAAAGTAATAAAACATATTGTTAAATAAAAGAAAAGAGGGCATTAAGCGGTTCGCTGGGAGGAATGATAAACAATAGTGGGATTACTCAATCACAAGAAGTCGTATGACTATCCATCAACTAGGAACAATCAATAGGGGTAGACAACTAGGCAAATACATCCTCCGCTCATCATCAACACACAAAAAAATAACGCATTAGAATCTATAGGTCTATTAAAACCGAAGTGACGAATGTCGATTCGGCTCCAGGCTGATTTCTCAGACATGGAATGATGATCTAGGGATGACGACGAAAGATAAAACACAACCTCTTCATAATAATCATTAAAACAAAGAGAATAGTCATAGAAACCAGGGATTGAGTTCTAAGGAAATCAATTCAAGAATCGAGCGTAAAGCTATGATGACTTTAAGTTATCGATTAAAAATGCTAATTAAAACACTTTTCTTTACACAATTAAATATACATAAATGAAAGCGCAAGATCAATACTAATATATCATTCAAAATAAAACCATGCATACCGTAGCCCAAGGTGACAGTTCTGAGTTGTTGTCCTACGTGCTCCATCCATATCCCTCTTGTCAACCGATGTGACTTCACTGATACCTCCCAATCAACGCTATGGGTACTCATCTTCCCCCTTATCCCCCCAAGCCGCAAAAGGGCCACGCACTCTAAACCAAAGAATAACTAGCAAACAACTCACCTCTCAAGGTTGATCTACCACTCATTACTCAAGCTGGGTATCCTAGATCCCACAAGATAAGTCAGTCAAGACAAAAATTCTACAGCACAACGTTATGTATCCAGGAAGAGATCCATACTCCTCATACTCCATCCCTTATATAGAGTTTCTAAGTGATTTCTTTCCCAATTCCCCATTTAATTTATTTTTCGATAAATTAATTCAGAAAACTCCTCCCCCGTACACATGTCACCCATCCACTTAGTTGCACAACAAATTAAATTCATTAATTAATTATTTACTCCTCTTTCCCTCACCCACCTAAAAGCATCCCTAGAATCGCTCCTAGGTGTCCCCATATTCCCTTACGCATTTTAATGACTTACACCCTTACTAAATTCCTAGTTGAGCTCAATTTAGAAAGTTCTTAAAGGCAAGATTCCTTACTAAGTTAGTCATCCTGCATTTTCCTTTGTTTCCCTTTTTCTTTATGTTTCCCCCTTTTGCCCTTAGTTTCCTAATTCTTTTTAAGTTTCCCTCTTTTCCCTTTTTATCTAAAACTCAAATTAGCAAGTGTAGAAAATTACTCTTTTACCCCTATTTCCTTTTAATTAATAAATTTTAATTATCATATGTAGAAAAACAATCAATTCCCTTTTAAAAAATTTATCCCTCAAGATAATTTGATTTTAATCAATTAATCGAATTTCTTACCCCCTTTTCGTCACATGCTTAATGATGATTATTATTTGTTTTTACCACAAGTATCACTTAGACCTAGATTTTAATTTTCAAGGCTAGGCAACATTTTTATTAGGGAATTTGTTTTTAAATATTTCTTATCATATCATTCGTTCTAAGGCCATATAGGTTTATTCACTTATTACTTAACAATGAGACATGCCCTTCTGGACGCACTAGGTGATCCAACAGTGCCAATCGCCTCATTTCATTTCCCTTGCACGACGTTCCCTTCAGGACGCACTACATGCTCCAAGGGTGCCACTCGCCTCATTTAGTTTCCCTTGTGCAACATACCCTTTAGGACACACTAAATGCTCCAAGGGTGCCACTCACCTCATTCGGTTTCCCTTGCATGAATTTCCCTTCAGGATGCACTACGTTCTACAAGGGTGTCACTACCCTGTTAACTGATTTGGTAGACATCAAAAACCCCTGGAGTCTATAATCTACTAGGTGATCTTGTGGGGGACTAAGGGAATCTAATAAGTAAGGCCCCTACCTTATTGTGTGCCCCTTAGAATCATCGTGAGTGACTGTCACAATATTCCCTCACAACATCGTGGGTGTTCTGGAAGTAGGTAATCATTAACCTTCATTTCGAGCCACGAAGAGAGTGTTAGTAGGCTTTGGAAGGGATGTTGTCCACACCTCCCCCTCAACATCTTTGGTTGTCATGCATGACCCCTCTACTCCACATGTGAGTCTGGTTGACAAGATATTGTCAACCTGCATCATCAACGAATCATGTCAGAAATAAAATCAATCATCATAACATCTAATCATATGTGCATATGTCATATCAACAACAATCAAACCCCAAAATTCCACTCTCTAACTCAATCTAGTGTCCAAGGGGTTTCATCGATGCCTCTGCATCCTCGAGGTCCAAAGTAATACACACTCAGGAGAGCCCATTTAATAGCACCTATTTATGTAAATACACAAAATAACATATAATCACATCCATAATGCCTCATAATCATAATCAATGACCAATAGCATAATAATCCATATCACTTGCAAGCAAGTGTCCTTAAAGAATAAGTTCGCTTAGTGCGTGCAAGAGCAGGATGTTACATATACCCCCTCTTGGTCTAAACTTCGTCCCGATGTTTCATGATATATAAGTGTTGAAATAATGGGTATCACAGTATCTTAAGTCTATCAATCAAATAAAAATGAAAACTGTTGGTACATATCATATGCGTCCTCCCACGTCGTCCAGTGTGGACTATAGTTGTCCCACTGTATCTTGACCTGATCTATTTTTTTACGTCGTAGCTGTCGAATACGATGATCTAGGATGTGGATCGGCTCAACTGTGAGTTCCCCCTCATCCGATACCTACAAGAAACTCATGTCAATAACATGTGTAGGATCACTAATATAATGTCTCAAATAGACACGTGAAAGACATCGTCCATACACCTCAAAAAATCAGGCAAGGCTAGTCGATAGGCCACATACCCCTTCCTTTCCACAATATCGAAGGGTCCCATGAACCTAGGAGAGAGTTTATCTCCCTTTCCAAACTTGATCAAACTCTTATGAAGTTTTATACACAATAATATTCGATCTCCAACTTTGTAACTACAGTCGACACAACATGCATCGACATAACGCGTATGTCGATCGTGCATTTCTTTGATTTTTAGTCTTATTGTTTGCATTTGCTATTCCATTCTTGGATCATTTCTAGTCCCACCAGGACCCTATCCTCAAGCTGATACCAAATCAAAGGGAGTCTGACATGGTCACACATAAATAAATTCAAAAGGCCCCATCTTAATGGTGCTTTGCTAACTGTTGTTATATGTGAATTCTACCAGTGGAAAGAATTCCTCCCAATTCTTTTATTGGTTCATCACATACATACACAACATATCCTCCAAGACTTGGTTTATTCATTCATTCTTACCATGTATCTCCACGTGATACACATTTCTAAAGTTAAGTTGGGTTCCCAAGGCCTCTTAGAAACTAGTCCAAAATCATCCAGTAAACATCGATCCTCAACCAGATATAATCCTCTTAGGCACACCATGCAACCTCACAATCTCATTGATGAAAACTCTAACTATGTCAGGTTCCTGATATGTCATATGCACAGGAATAAAATGAGCACTCTTCATCAGAGTGTCGACTATCAAAAAAATAGAGTCGTGCCGCCTTTATGTCAATGGCAATCCAACAATGAAATACATCAAAATGACCTCCCATTTTGATTACAGAATAACATGTGGCTATAGTAATCCCGCTGGATGTCTATGTTCAACCTTCACCTACTGACATCCTAGACATTTGGCCAGGTAGTTGACTATGTCTGCCTTCATTCCTTTCCAGAAGAATAAGGGTTTAAGTTCTTCCCTCATCTTCGTGACTCCCGGGTGAGCCATGTACACTACTCTATGAGCCTCGTTTAGGATCAAAATCCTCAAATCATCATTCACTGGTACATAAATTCAATTTTTAAATCTTAGTAGTCCATCATCGTCCAATGTAAATCCTTCAAATCTTGGTACCATTGTTGTGTTTTGTCCGATAAAATACTTGACCTCTTTGTACCAGTCATCGTCGTACTGTAAAGTTAGAATATTTTAGCGTAGATTCTTCTGAAGAGGAAACACGGAAAAGATGCATGGTCTCTGATGCAATGCATATTCCACTCAGTTCGCTATTCGTTTTATGTAAGCAATGTCAAAATCGTACTCACTAAGAAATTCCGACCAACGTTATTGTCGTGCGTTCAGGTCGCTTTGCGTAAAGATGTGTTGTAATCCACAGTGGTCCATTTTTAGTTCAAATATTCATCCAATAAGGTAGTGTCTCCAAAATCGTAAGGAATAAACAATGGCTAACAACTCCAAATCATGTGTCACATAGTTCTCCTGATGCCTTCTCAATTTCCTCGAGATGTAATTGATCACTCGACCGTGTTGCATCAAGAATCCGCCTAAGAATTCCTTGGATGCATTAGTGCATACCAAGAAGTCCGTGTCCATGTTATAGACTTTTAGTATCAGTTTTTCTCTCAATATCTCCTTGATCCTCCGAAATGGCTCCGTGCATTTCTAGGTCCAAACAAAATTCTTGTTCTTCTTCTGCAATTCCATGATGAGATTTGCTATCTTCAAAAATCTATCAATGAACTGTCGATAGTATCCTGCTAAACCCATGAAGCTATGCACTTTCAGGACATTCTTCAGTGCATTCCATTCGATAATAGCCTCGACCTTTGCTGGACCCACAATGATACCTTCGCCGAAGATGACATGCCCTAAGTAGTGAATCTTCAATCGATAAAGCGAGCATTTGGACAATTTCCCATACAATATGTGTTCTCGCAGACACTGAAGTACCAAGAACAAGTGATCGTGATGCTCATCCATCGTCCAAGAGTAAATCAAAATATCATCAATGATTACTTGGACAAACTTTTCCAAGTACTCACGAAACACCCCGTTCATTAAACTCATAAATGCCCCTGGGGCGTTTGTCAGTCCAAACGGTAAAAAAATAAACTCATAATGTCCAAAAATCATCTTAAAATAGGTATTAGGGATTTCATCCTCCTTGATCTGTACCTGGTGATACCTTGATCCCAAATCGATATTTGAAAAAATTGTCGTACCCTTCATATCATAGAATAGATCATCAATCCTTGGCAACAGATATTGATTCTTGATCGTTTCCTTGTTCAATTGATGGTAGTCAATGCAGATTCTTCATGACCCATTCTTCTTTCATATCAAAATAACAAGCGTGCCCCATAGTGACACATTTGGATGCATAAGTCATAAGTCCAACAACGCCTTCAATTACATTCTCAACTCCTGTAACTCTAGGGTTGACATCCGATAAGGCAATCTTGTTATTTGTTCAGTTCCCGGTTTTAGGTCTATGGTAAAATCCAATTACCTCTTTGGTGGCATCCTAGGTAACTCCTATGGGAAGATGTCTGCAAATTCTCTCACCATAGGAAGGTGTTCTAGACCTTCCGCTACTCCCTTTTCGTTTAACGCAAGAATGACATAAAGTTTACATCCCTTGTCCATGTTGTTTTGTAGCTGCAAGGAA
Source organism: Picea glauca (assembly GCA_000966675.3). NCBI lineage: Eukaryota > Viridiplantae > Streptophyta > Pinopsida > Pinales > Pinaceae > Picea > Picea glauca. The sequence goes on along the minus strand of JZKD02S2084044.1, from coordinate 55,687 downwards.
GAGATGAACCTCAGGGAAACTCTGTAGTTCTATCCCACAATTACACATCTCTGTCCCTCATTATTAACCAAGATCAACTATTTTGTCTTACAGTTGAGTATTGCCTCATGGAATTCCAACCAGTCCATATCGATAACGATGTCATAAGATCCTAAGATCGTGACGTATAGGTTGGCCCTGGTGACAAAATCTCCCAAGCTAAGGGTACAACCCATAACCTTTCCTCCAACCTTCTATTTGTCTCCTGAAGCCATCTCTACAAAGATAAACTCACCCTGTTCGATTGCCTTTACCTTAATCCATTTTAGTGCTGCACCAGAAAAGAAACTCTCGGTAGCACTAACATCTATCAAAATAATAAGGTTCTCGTCAGCTACGATACCTAAAATATCGAGCACAATGGACTGGTTCTCTGCCTGGCAGTTGTTCATCGATGCATGAATCCAATGGGCGTTGCCAAAATTTCCCACGGTAGTGTGTCTGGATGATCCAGATGCTCTAGTCCTCTCCATTGGGCAGTCACACTGGTAGTGTGGCTCCCCACAACTACAACACCCATTCTTCGGTCTAGTCCTCCTGGTACCCAAAGTAGAAGCTGACAGCCCACCGACCTAGAATCCTGGTCTACTTTGCTTAAAAGGCCTAAACTACTGCTATTGCGGTTGATGTTGCTGCTGATTTTGTGGTCCCTAGTAAGGAGTTCACTACTGAGGCACTGGTCTTCATGGTGTAGTGAAAGTGTACCCTCTCTGGAAGCCATGATACCTTGGCATTTGTCTAGTTGATGTCTGATGCCACTCCACACAAGATGACACTTTCCCTGCTAGTCTCGTTGGAGTTCTTCTCTGACCCCCGCTGATAAGCTCCTCCTATACTATGAGGGCCTTCTGGACAACATCATGCAAGTTCAGAGACATCAAAATCCTAACCTTTGAACATATGTTGACATTAAGGCCAAACAAGAACCTGTCAACCTTAAGTTTCTCGATATTAAGATGCAGAGCATATCGAAGCAACTACATAAAATGGGCCTCGTACTCGGGCATTGTATGACCGCCCAATCTCAAGGTGTTGAACTTGTTGAGATGACGCTCAATGAATTCCTATGATAGGTACCTCTCTCGGAACCGTTGCTCGAGCAGTTCCCATGACACGTATTCGACGACCATGTTCAATTATGGGAAGAGTGTCTTCCACTATAGAAGAGTGATCCCCTTTAGTTGAAATACCTCCATGTAGACCTTCAAGTTGGAGGTATAGTCGCAAAGTGAAAAGAAAATCTATATATTCTCTAACGATGCCTAGGCAACGACATTGTCTAGGGAACCAAAGAACTTGAGAAATTTGACCTTATCGAGTTCGCGGTGAATGCTACCACTACTGACCAGAGCGTGCAGTGGACCCTTAGGGGAAGACAACGCCCTAGCCTCATCTCTATCCAAACGGTTGATCAGTGCCTCTAACATCTGTTGAAAATACCTCATCAGCCCAACCAAATCACCCACCACTATCTTCTCATGCCCGACAACCTGTTCATCTCCCTGGGGGTTAGACCCCTCAGGCATGGTTTCTACTGGAGTCGTCGCGCCTAGTCCCCTAGCACCCTGTCATCTGCCTCCGCGACATCCTCTAACCATGATTAATTGCATGAATACAAGTCAAATTAATTAACAACATTATAATCAAATATCACATCAATGAAATCTGTAGTGATCCCAAGTCATGGGTCAAATCGACTCGCATACCATATGTAAGGAACCCAGTCGTCACGACTACAAGTGTAGCAAAAGTGAATTTTTTTTTTTTGATTTTAGGAAAAAAGGTAATGACAAAAATAGTTGACCACACAACCTGATTAAGAATCGACTCGCTCAGATTAGGCAACAGAAAACAATGAATCAACACACTACACAATGATCAACTAGGTGAAAAATGCGTAAATCAAAATATAGAAATGACTACCCCCTCGACACAAACATGACCATGCCAACACGCTAAGGACGATACAACAATCCTGACACAATGGCATTGAAAACCAATAACTATAACCTCTATGGCATGCCAGACCAAACACATGAAGGCTTTACAACCTCAACGCCAACCAAAACCACAACAATAAACACCCACAATGGGAAGTGCAGACTCTGACCAAGTTATCATTCGCCTATATCCATCAGGGCGCGCGATGATCTCCTCATCATGAATCATGTGGTAAACAAGTGTTAGGCATGACAACAACCATGGCGCCACAACCTAACTAGACCCTCAACCCAAGAAAACTTCAATGTGCTAAGAGACCAAGTTAGCTGTCAAACACCAAGCGATGGACCCAAGCACCCAACCGACAGGTAAACAAGACAACTAATACATTCATACAATACAAAAAATTTCTTGCACAACAAAATTAGTCTGTACACATTAATAAATTTTCATTAAAACAAAAGTTCGTTGTGTCTATCCTCCAAATCCCAAGACCAGATAATTAATTTCCTAAGGAGGAAATCACTATATATATATATATATATATATATATATATATATGTATGTATGTATGTATTTTTTTTTCTGTAACAAAAGAAACCTCTCTTTAACCAGAAATGTTGTGGTATCTAAATAAGTTTGTTGTCTATAATTGGATTTATTGTGTAGTAAATATAGGTGAGAATGTTGTAAATTAAATACATGATATCTCTAAGTTGAATAGATTATAAGGTTGTCATTTGAATATATTAGGCAGAAATGATCTATGACACATTGGAAATAGTGTAAACATGTGTATAGGTAAATTTATACAACAGAGTGTAATATAAAATAATATATCACCAGTAAACATGCAACGCAGAGTGTGAATATATTATGTAAATATATAGTGCAAATATACATCGCAGTAGATACATAGTGTAAATATATATACATGGGAAATTAAAGGCTGGTCAATACTTATTCGAAGGACTACTCCTGGGATAAATTACTAAAGATGAAGACAATACTTAAGAAATTTGAACATCGTGGGATAGGGGAGCTTTGCCTCGACCCTATTCTGAAGGATGTTGTAAGAAGTGTTTTTCTAAATGGTAATTAATATGTTGAGAAGAATACCAAGGTGTTTTAATGAATGGAAATTCACTAAACCAATTTCAACCAACATTGATATTGCATAAAAATATGGATTATGTATGGCAGTTGTCATGTCACAACGTGTACAAGTTTATGACAAGTTTTATCAAAAGGAAAAAAAAAGGTTACGCAACAAGAGGTTTGAATCTCCAAGTGCACGATCACCTTCCTGGACTGACTGTGGTGGAGAAGTAAGGTAATTGTTGGGTGAAAACATGACAGTGATGGGCGAATTATGATATCGTTGTGCCATTAAATGTATAAATCGTTGCCATCTATATGGTGCTATCTAGCAATAAAATATTTTCTTCTTAATCCAAAAGGTTGTTGCGATTTATATCACAAGTTGTCTATCAATAACAATGGGTGAAAATGGAGTCAAACAAAACATAATCAATGCTGGCTACCCCATAACTCCCCTCTATCATTCACCCACCAAAAACGTTGACGTTCACCTGCAAAAACAGTGCCATTACACCTGTAGAAATGCAATCGTTACCCTAGAAAAATGCATCCAGTAAACAAGTGAAAATGTAGCCATTACATAGAAATACACAATCCAAAATTATATTAAAACTTCATTGGAATTTGCACTCACAATAGGGTAAGGTAATGTCAGTTCGTTGTCATTAGAACATGTAAAGTCATAGTCACAAATATAAATTAAAAGAAAAATCATTGAAATTTGCACTCAAAAAAATAAAGTCAGGTAAGTTTGCAGTCAATGGAACAGGTGAAACCGATGGGATATCCTCAAGGTGATCGCGGTGTCATATATTAAGAAATAATAATATCACTAGATACTGTTGGGTGTAAAAACTAGGCCTATTGTTCAATATTCCTATCTTTTAACGAGAATAATAATAACCCTATATTAGTGAATATATCACTCTGTAGAATAACAATAACACTTTATAACTCTCTGTGTACATTAAGAAATAACAATAACTCCATATTACATAACGGTATCCCTGCGCATAGATTAAATAAGTAACGATAACTATATATCTTTGGGCATAAAACTATGCATATCATTTGCTATGACTATCTTTTAACCAGATATAACAATAACACTATTTTAAATAAATAGAAGTATCAAAATCGTTGTCAATGTATCATAAATTGCCTTAACATAAGAATGGTTTTGAGTTTTATCAAGAAAATCACAACCAATAAAAATGGAAAAATCGCATTCCATGAAGTAATAAATCGCAGTCTGATGAATGTAATAACTAAAGGGTAAATTCGCCAATGAAATGCAATAAATTGCAGAGGAAAAATCAGAGGCCAAATGGATTACAATCGCAGAGCAAAGGAAAGTAATAAAACACAGTGTTAAATAAAAACATAGAGGGTATTAAGTGGTTCATAGGGAGGAATGATACACAATAGCGGGATTACTCAATCACAATAAGGGGCATGACTATCCATCAACCAGGAACAATGAATGGGGGTAGATAGCTTGGCAAAGACATCCTTCACTCATCATCCACACATAGAAAAGTAGGGTATTAGAATCTGTATGTCTATTAACACCGTGACAACCGTCGATTCAGCTCCTGGCCTACTATTGAGGCGTGGACTGATGATCTAGGGATGAGGATGAAAAAGAAAACAAAATTTCTTCATAATAATCATTAAAACAAACAAAATAGTCATAGCAACCAGGGATCGGGTTCCAAGGAAATCAATTCAAGTAGAGAGTGTAAAGCTATGATGAATTTAATTTCTTGATTAAAAATGTTGAGTAAAACACTTTTATTTACACAATTAAGGTACATAAATGAAATAGAAAGATCAATATTAATCTACCATTCAAAATAAAAGCATGTGTATCGTAGCCCAAGGTGACAAATCTGAGTCATTGTCCTGCGTGCTGCATCTAGCTCCCGCTTGTCAACTGATGTAACTTCACCGGTAACTCCCAACCAATGCTAGGGGTACTCTTCTTCCCCCTTAGCCCCCCAAGACGCAAAGGGTCCATGCACTCTAAGCCAAATAACAACTAGCAACCAACTTGCCTCACAACCAGCTTGCCTCGCAAGGTCAAGCTACCACTCGTTACCCAAGCTAGGTATCCCAACTCCCACAAGACAGGTCAGTCAAGAAAACAATTCTACAATGTAACATTACGCATCTGGGAAGAGATCCATACTCCTCCTCCTCCATCCTTTATATAGAGTTTCTAAGTGATTTCTTTCCCAATTTTCCATTAAATTTATTTTTTGATAATTTAATTCAGAAAAATCCTCCCCTGTACAGATGTCACCCATCCCCTTACTTGCACCATAAATTAATTTCATTAATTAATTATTTACTCCTATTTCCCTCACCCACCTAAAATCATTCCTAGAATCACTCCTAGGTGTCCCCATATTCCCTTACACATTTTAATGACTTACACCCTTACTAAATTCCTAGTTGAATTCAATTTAGAAAGTTCTTAAAGGAAAGATTCCTTACTAAGTTAGTCATTCTGCTTTTTCCTTATGTTTCCCTTTTTCTTCATGTTTCCCCCTTTTTCCCTTAGTTTCCTAATTCTTTTTAAGTTTCCCTCTTTTCCCTTTTTATCTAAAAATCAAATTAGCAAGTGTACAAAATTACCTTTTTACCCCTCTTTCCTTTTAATTAATAAATTTTAATTAGCATATGTAGAAAAACAATCAATTTCCTTTTAAAATTTCAATCCCTCAATATAATTTGATTTTAATGAATTAATCGAATTTCTTACCCCCTTTTTGTCACATATTTAATGATGATTATTACTATTGTATTACCACAAGTATCACTTAGACCTAGATTTTAATTTTCAAGGCTGGGCAACATTTTTATTAGGGAATTTGTTTTTAAAGATTTCTTATCACATCGTTCGTTCTAATCCCATATAGGTTTATTCACTTATTATTTAACAACGCGACATGTCCTTCAGGATGTACTAGGTGCTCCAAGTGTGCTACTCGCCTCATTTTCTTTCTCTTGCACGACGTGCCCTTCAGGATGCACTACGTGCTCCAAGGGTGCCACTCGCCTCATGTTGTTTGCCTTGCGCAACGTTCCCTTCAGGATGCAATACATGCTCCAATGGTGCCACTCACCTCATTTTGTTTCCCTTGCGTGACGTGCCCTTTAGAACGCACTACGTTCTCCAAGGTTGCCACTCGCCTCTTGACTGACTTGGTAGGAATAAAAAACCCTTGATTCAATACTGCGCCAGGTGATATTGTGGGAAACTAAGGGCCTCTAAGGAATAAGGCCCCTTCCTTATTGCATGCCCCTTAGAATCATCGTGAACGACTATCTCAATTTTCCCTCATGACATAGTGGGTCTTCTCGAACTAGGTAATCGTTAACCTATGGTTTGAGCCACGACGGGAGTGCTAGTAGGCTGTGGTAGGGTTATTGTCCACACCTCTCCATCACTATCTCTGGTTGTCGTGTGTGACCCATCTACTCCACATGTGAGTCTGGTTGGCAAGCTATCATCAACCTTCATCATCAACAAATCAAGTCATAAATAAAATCAATCATCATAACATCTAATCACATGTGCATATGTCATATCAACAACATTCAAACCCCAATAGTCCACTCCCTGACTCGATCCAAAGTCTAAGGGGTTTCATCAATGCCTCTGCATCCTCAAGGTCCAAATTACTGCACACTCAGAAGAACCCAGTCAATAGCGCATGTCTATGTCAATACAAAAAATAACATATAATCACATCCATAATGCCTCATAATCATAATCGATGGCCAATAGCATAATAATCCAGATCACTTGCAACCAAGTGTCCTCAAAGAATAAGTTTTCTCAGTGCATGTAAGAGCGGGATGTTACACACATGAATTTTGTTTTTTACTTGAAATTTGGAATTTTATTCACTTCATAGTACACTTTGTAATAATTTTTAAGATCACAAACAAATTATAGGAGTATATACCTACTCAAAAATTTCTAGTTACACTATATTTGTTTTTGAACAACCTTGTAAAAAAAATCTATAGTTATAGTTGTAGAAATAGTTATTAAGTATTCACTAGACTTGGGGACATGGTTATTACATCTTAGATAACTAGTTGGTTTCATGAGAACAACTATTCACTGGCTTTTGGATACATTGTAGAGTTATGATTTACTATATGTTAGAGAACAATTTATGAGGGACATTGTATAGTTCTTGAAATATGTAAGCACTATCCAACTTAAACAATGTTGTCTTGCAATTGTGGTTAGAGTTTACAAAGTAAGTGATTAACGAGGTAGTAAGTTGGTTAGAGTTTGTAGTTGAAATATGTTGTTGCAAGTTAGAGATGAAAATAGTTATTAGATATAGTAATTCCATTCAATAATTTAAAGATTATATCAAGCGGATTTGTAAAGATTTGGAGGTTTTGCAAGATTTATAATTAGTTCTCATACCACTTTAATGGTCATACATGTTTATGAAAATATTAATATAGATAAGATAATATATGTGTTTTCAATTCAAGTTCAACATCTTTTCACCATTATTGCAATTGTTGGGGTTAACCTGGTAGATAAATTTAAACATTGGCAAAGAAATTTAAAGTGCGAGGCTAGATGTCCATGCAAAGAAGGTTGAACTTGAAGAAAAAAGGTTAAACTAGCAACACCAATAATGGATATATGTGGTATTAAATTAAATATATGTAAAGGATATTGTTTTTCAGTTGCCACTCCACAATAAGACTTCAAATATCTCCACCTTAAAAACTTACTTTCCTAATGTAAAAAATTAGGAAATAGAAAAAAAATTATAGTCAAATATTCACTTATGCAAGGTCAACCATGAAATCATCCCAATAGTACATTTTCCTTCGAAAGGGACTAATACAGACCATGACTTAAATGAAAATAACGATCTCACTTTTTTATCACATTAAACTTATGACATTCTTTAGATAAATTAAACCCGAATAAGAAAATATTACCATCTAAACTAATAATATTCTTTTAATAATATTCAATGTTCATATGAATACATATGCAATCAATAATTCAATATCATTCCAAATCATAGAGTGATATTTAATTGTATTTATATTTTTCCTCCATTACCTATATTTTAGATTGTTCCTTCAGTATATTACTTGTCTGAATTAAATTAATATAAAGTGATGTTTACAAAGATTAAAAAATGATGGAATGTTATCAAGGAGACTACACTCTTTCATGAGATTCACAAAAACTATGAGTTCACGATCCTTTCACACTTGAATGGGAACATGGGATACTCTAGTTGGGATTTTACACTACCAATAAATTTGATCCCATGTACATTTAGTTATCAATATCATAGTTTTCCATTTGAATTGTGATCTATGGTTTCCAAGCATTGGGTAACACAATCATGCAAGAAAATTATGAATATGGATAATGGAGAGTAAACAATAAAGATATTATTATTATGTATCCATGAAAAGTCTTATGTAAGACCCTCTCCTCGAGAGATGTGGAGTACCTCCATCGCACTAGCATCAATGGGTAACTTATTTGACCAAGTCACCTTGGTAGGAGACAAGTCATAACGTGCACATTTTGAAGTTTCCCAGACAATTTAGACAGATCGGGAACTCCTAATAACAAATGGGATGTATAACATATGGATTCAATTTGGATGTAACAAAGGGTTGTGCGGAATTTTCTATATACTTTATGAGTTAGAGGAACAATATTTATATGGACTAGTTGAGTGAGGATTCTACACTTGGGGGTTGCGAAGGGTGATCAAAGTTCCTTTGATCACACATTGTTGTAGGTTGATATCATGGATTATACATGTGGGTATACTCCCTTGGGAACACATTCCTTTATCATGACTTATGGATGATGGTATTGTCGACGTGTTGGCCTTGGGAACACTTGGGTTCCAAACTAGAAAATTCAACAAAGCTAAGACTTAACGAGAACTGTGACCTCAAAATGAGAACTATGGCCCTAAAAAAACATATTTTTGCATAAAAAACATGCAAATCAACCCCCAAATCAAAAGGTGTAAGTATCGGTAGCACCATGTTTTTAAACGGGGTAAACAATACAACATTTTTCAAACATGGTCTTCAAAACACAGAGTGTAGCTCCGAAAAACATTAAAATCAACACCTAAAAAAATGATGTTAGATACTTTTTTTATTTTGAAAATGTTAAAATTTTAGATAATCTAAAATCATATTTTTAGCAGTTGGTAGCATTAAAACCAAAACCTCAAAATAAACCATCAAATTGAAAAGTACTGCTACCGATAGCACCCATTCTAAAATTGGGGTATGAAAATGACACATTTTTATAAAGTGGTAAAAGAACTCATCATTACTTTAAACAAAATCATAAAATCAACCCTTAAATGTTGACTTTTAAAATCTTACTTTATCACTCAAAGTACAAGGTAATTGTTGGAGCAAGCAATTTTGGTAGTTCAGCGCAGTAAGCCAGGCATAATGGACCAAAAGAAGCAGTGCACACCGGAAAAGAAGCAAGACAAGTGCAAAAGAAGGGAAAAGGAAGCAACGCTAGGAAGGAAGGAAGATCAATGCAAGGAACGTTTGGATCAAATACCAACCACATGGAAGGATGTTGGAGAGTGGACAAGTGGATTCCACTTAGAATTATGGTTTTTGAGTCATAATGTAAGGGGTTTTACCCATTTTATAGTATAAATAATGGATACAGCGTGGGTAAAATCATGAATATGGGTAATACTTTTTCTTGTTTTATGAGATTCATTTTTTTTTTTTTAACATGTTCTTCAACTTCTGATAAAGAAAATTATTATTTTTATTTAGAATTTTACTTTACTATAAAAAAAAAACTTGGGAAGAATTTTGTTAGATTTCTACTAACTATTTTCAATTTTTTTTTTATTGAGATTTGATATGTCAATTTGGAAATTGTTTGACAGTATGTTCCTTAAAAATGAAGGGAAATATCATTAATTATTTTTCCCCCACCATGTATCTATCTTAAGTTTTACTTAAAATTAAAATCTAAAAACACAATTTTGAAGAGAACACTTTAAGGATTTTGAATATAAATTTTCCATAATTTTCCACTGTGTATTTTTAGAGATATACATTTTTCATTTCACTGAATCATAATCTCACTTAAAAATATTATGCAATGATTTTTTTATAAAATTAAATAAAATTAGATAAAAACAATGAAAATGAAAACAAATTATATCCAATGAAAGTAGATTCCATTTAAAAAATGTTGGTATCAATTCTAAAACTAAATTCTGAGTAATTGTGGGAGTCCGCTATCTCCAAAGATAAAGTAAGATTGAGAGAATTTGCAGTTTCCTGCAAACAATGCCATTTTCAGGTTTTCGGCCGAAATATTCTTTCAGACGAAACCTAGTTTTTAACATAATCCGTAAAAATAAACCTTTTGGTCGAAAATTATTTCGTCTGAAATATGATTTTACCATAGGAAAAACGTTCATTTGAAAAATATTGTACACGAATTTCAAGGGCATTGTCAGGGCATCGTTCAATTTAACGTACAAATTTTCAACCGAAAAATGTTTTGGCCGAAAAAATTCCTAGCGACATTTTTTCAGCCAAAAAAATGATGCTAGGTCTTTGGAGACCCGATTCTCACAAAAGTGTTACCCATATTCATGATTTTAGATGTAAGAGGTAGATAGGAGGTATCTTGGAAATCATGTGCAAAGAGTCTATTTTGGAGAACCTTTTTGAGTCTTGAGTCCTTGGTGTGTTCGGTTTTGGTTGTATAGTTGAGGAGCTATTGGAGACTTATGGAGTATAATTGAGGGTCATATCACAATTTTTGGAGCTTGGTGCGACACTGGTTAGCCTCACCATAACCATATGATGCAATGTGTGCAATGCTATTTTTTTAAAGAATAAGAAATAAAGAAGAATATATTTGTGGACGTAGCCTGGCGGGGTGAACCATGACAAAAATGGTGTCTCTATGTGTGTTATGTTTCTTTTCTATGATATATAATGAATGAATGGATAATTGAATTCCTTTGTTAGAGTTTATTTACGGGTAAATCATGAATCTGGGTAACACTTTCGTGACATTCGGGTCTCCAAAATTTCTAGAGACAATTTTTCGGCCGAACAAATGTTACTTTCAGCCGAAATATTTTTCGGCCGAAAATTTTCACGTGAAATTTAACGGTGCCGTCAAAATTCATGTACAATGTTTTTTGAATGAATTATTTTCCCTTGGTAAGAATATTTCGGCCGAAATACTTTTCAGCCAAAACGTTTATTTTTAACAGATTCCGTTAAAAACTAGGTTTCAGCCGAAAGAATATTTCGGTCGAAAACGTGAAAATGGGACTGTTTGCAGGAAACTGCAATTTCTGTCCATCTTACTTCATCTTTGGAGGTAGCGGACTCCTACAAATACTCAGAATTTAGTTTGAGAATTGATACCAACATTTTTAAAATTGAATCTACTTTCATTGGGTATAAT